>JARHVA010001033.1:570000-1170000 GCA_037957365.1 Torreya grandis | reverse complement strand
TTTGAGATGTCATAGACCAAAGTGGCCTCCTCAAATAAAACACACAAAAAATATGACACTCTCCATAGCTGACCAAGCATAAGATAGATGAAGGAGAGACTAGCGAACACAACCAACAACAAAATGTAAAACTACCAAATCCAAAATGCATAACTACCAATACCAAAATGTAGAGATACCATCACCAAAGTGCCACAAACCTACAAGCACATGGCCACCAAATTGCCACACACAGAGCTAGCAAACACCACAACCCATCCTAGACCAAGATATCCTCTAGAGGATTCATGGCCCCAAATCCCTTCATCCCTAGCACACGACACCCCCAGAGTCATACTCCTTAGAGTCATACCTGCATGGAGTAAACCCTAGCTTTAAGGTTTTGGTAGATGAAGGGAGGGAGAGCATTTCTTCTGCCCTTTCCATCAAATGTCTTCTTCACATATTTTATTTTACTTTTTATTTTTTATTTATTTATTTTTATTTTTTAATAATTATTTGAGTCAAGCCAATAATGTTTTAAGTTTATGTGTTTTTTTAGTCCTTAATTTTAGTTTATTTATTTAAAAACAAATAATTTTTTTGTTAATTTAAAAAGTAATTTTAGTTATTAATTTTTTAAATATTTTATAAAAGTGTTAAATAAATAGTTTATTTTAATTTTTAGTATTTTTATTTGTCTTATTATAGTCTATTTTATGATAGGTATTAGACTTATTTTTTATTAGTAAATTTTATTTAGTGGTCATAATTTATAGATTCTATCAAGTAATATTCCATATTGTGAATCATAAATATTCACTATGTGTTAGTCTAATGTTTATAGTCCCTAGTAGTATGTGTCTTGTGTTGTCATTTTTGTCCTTTGTCATTGGTAAAAAGCAGCAAATAAATCCTATGAAGGTAACTATCAATAAAATATTGTAAACTCTTCCATTGTTATAATAGACGCATTATCAGACGAACATGTCATTCTTTTTGTGGGGGGATTCATATTCATCCATTTGAGCACAAGGGGGGAATGTTAGGTAAATAAGTGAGTTAGTACTCACATGGGTATAGTTTATTTTAGTTAGTTAGACTTTTAATCCCACATTTTTGAAGTATGTTATAGTAAGGCTTCTCAAAGCTAATATATGTAACTGATATGTTATCGAATAAATAAGTATTGATGATTGACAAGCTATGTTCTCTACACATTTGAGCCTTTGGATATTCTATAAAACTAAGGTCAAACTTCATTTATAGATCGATAAGATCAAAAGAAATATGCTCATGCTAACACATTTGAATAACAAAATGATTTTTTTGCAATATCAATCAACATTTTGTAGACCCTACCACATGTGCTACTACCTCTAATATTGACACTACCATTGCATATGCACCTCTAGGTTTGAGGGCAACACAAGGCTTCCAACAGATATATATGTTCATGCCAACCAAATGACTCATACATAATCCTTGATAGTTATGGATAATACATCACCTCCCTTGCCTAATACATAATCCCTCATAAAAACTATTTTTGCTTTGCATGTCAAGGTGTTGTTGTTAGAGAAAGGTATACCAAAAGCTAACCAATCAATGGATTCACAAGCCTTAATTCATAATCCATTATCACCTTAGATTGCATCATATCCTTTATAGATAGGATTTATATCTCCTAAGCATACACTATATGAAGGTAAATGAAATCCAAAATAACATCTTTGATCTTTTCATGCGGCATATATGGATTATGATTTCAATGACAAGTTGTTAACTAAGTTGCTTCCTATAAGTCTAAAAGATTATGCCTTTAAATGGTTTTATGATTTACCTATCTAATCAGTCAAAGCTTTTAACCCAGTAATAGATTAATTTATCAAGCATTTTGCTCTCAACATTATTGAAAATATTTCTTTTGCACAAAGTGATAGACTTAAGCAAGGAACTAATGAGCCTTTTAGTGACCATGTACTTTGTTAGAAGGCCATGCTTGCCAAAATGACTAACACCTTGAAAGATAATGAATTATAAGATATATTTAAACAAAGTTTACTACCACCTTTGGATGACTCAATCATTTTTAATAAATTTATATCATTTAATGAGCTTTGTCATATAATAAGAGAAATAGAAGTAAAAATTCTCAATTTGAATAAGATGAAATATGAAACTACAATTACTTCAAATTTCACATTGAAGTTTCAATAAAAATCATCTTAAAAATCAACCTTCCAACAAGCTTGTTTTATCAAAACAACCAAGAAGAAATTTCTATAGATTACCACAACCATCTCATAAATTACTACAAAAGTTACTTAAGTGCAATCTCATTACTCTACCACCACCATTAGAATTTAAAATGAGTAGACTTAAAAGTAAATCATTAAATAAAAATGCATATTATGATTACCATAGATGCAATGGACACTACTAATAAATTTTTCAATCTTAAACACCACAATCAACATCTTAACAATAACAATGTCATTGAGTTGGGCACTCCCACAAAGAAAACTACGCCTCAATAAAATGATAATGCTAAGTTGAATTTTTCAATGAAAAATTCCCAAAATATGAGACAAACAAGGATAATTCAACATTACATTATACCTATAATGCAAACCCAACTCCTAAGACATATGCTCATCCATTAGATAGAATTATCAAAATAATTATTCAAATCTCCCAACCACATCCTGTGATTACCTTTGATGATAGTGAGATAGTAGATGATAATATTGATTTCCATGCTTTAGGTATATGAGCATACATTGATCAATAACTCATACACAATATATTAGTCAATAATAAACCAAGTGATAATGCATGTATAATTGCATTACTGTATTCATTGGGTTACACACAACATGACATACAAAAAACATCCAAGAATATCAAAACATTCAATGAGAAACAACAAACTACTTTGGGACGCATTGTGTTACCTCTTCAGGTAGAAACTACTATAGTGTAGAATTGCACCCTTTGTGGGAGATTTTCTCAGGCGCTCTCACTCCTAGCTACAAGCATTGGGACAACCTCAAGCTATGGGTATCTTATGGTGAGGTTGAACCTATAGGATTTTTAATGAGGCTAGCTCTTCAGATGTTTCACTTTAGCTTGTTCCCACACACTAAAACCTAATGTTGACCAAGGAAAAGGGAGAGAAAGATAACATAAAAAAGAAATCTGAGCTAAAGGAGGTGATGCACCAAATAAAGACTGATCTACATAAGCATGAAATAAAAACTAATTTAGCATAAGATAATTCTTGCTCACACAACATCACAATCAGTTAATTTGCATAAGTGTTTCATAAACTAGGCTCACTAAACCATACATGAAGAAAAGAGGAATTTTAAAATCCACACCAAGTATCCATTAATGGCAGAAAGAGCTCAAGTTCAGACATGAAACTAACTTGAAAACACCCAAAAATAGGCAAGAAAGGAGGACAATGGGCATGGAAGAACACTTCTTCACAAGGTCATCATGCACAAGCTTGATAAACACAATTTTCAAGTAAGATATAGGTTAAAATTGATCTTTATTGATTTAAAAGGTCTTTCTTAAAAAATTTGATAGGGTTTTTCCTTGTCAAATGAGGATATATTTTTTATGGGGGAGCCAATAGAGATATACCAAAAAAAGGGAAGAAGAAAAAGAGAAGAGGCAAGAAAATAGAATTCAATAAATGAGATCCAACCACCCTCTATGAATTCTCACCCACATTTGGGTTGATTACTTCTAATCCTTCTTCAAAAAATTAACCAGCATTAGCTCTAATAGTATTCAAGCCCTCTCATTGGTTGACAAACACACTAAAGGACAAGAACTTGTTGAAGATGATGATGTCATGATCCACTAAAAATGAAAAGTCTAAGAATGCCTTTAATGCTTGAGCTACCTTCTCTAATCACCTGATATTCATATTTCACGTCCATGCCATCCTTCACTTGTCTTACACGTATAAGGACAAAATCTCCATAACTTTAAATCTAGACTAAGTCATGATACCTATGAATTGAGTGGCTATTTATCAGAGATGATGGCCATGTCGAAGGATGAGAGCCTCTCTATTAATTCACACCTACCACCTCCTACCAATAACTTTGGATTTCCTTTATTTTGATTGGTCATTAGAAACTAACTCAGATCCTTGATTTGCATCATCTATCTACCTGACATGGATGCCTACAAGTCATCAATCTCTAGCCAGTTAAATGCATCCTTGACACTTGTCATGTACACTCTTTCCCTTTATATTAATTGACTCCCTTTAACCTCTTTTGAATGCAAATGGCTACTTGATGAGACCCATCTTTGACATCTACAGGAATGTCTTAGGATTTCAAATTCAAATGACTACTTTTTTGGATCTTTTGCTTTGAACAATTCTTTCAGATAATTTGTCTAAAGGAATTCATGTCTTCAGACTTTATGAAAATGACCCTTTTTGAAATGGAGGTGCCCTTCAGCTTTCTTGAAAGTGACCCATTTTTTTTCTTTGGAATTTTGAAAAATCCCTTCGAAAGAATTGAAAAGCACCCTTTGGAAGAATTGAAAAGCACCCTTCAGTGTATCTATTTGGACCTTTCAGAAAGAAGACCCCTTCAAAAATTTGAGAAGACCCCTCTAACTTTGTGAAAATGATCTTTCAAAAAAAAAATTGGGCCCTTTGTGAAGGAAAAGTACCTTTCAAAAAAATTGAAAAGGTTCACTGCGAAGGAAAAGTACCTTTCTGATTCCTTTGAATGGACCATTGGAATTTGAAAATGCCTTCGGCCTCTTTGAAATAGTTCTTTGAAAAAATAAAGAGCTTGAGTATGTGGGCCAAAAATGGCCAACATGTCCTATAATATTATCTACTCCTTTTTTAATTCTACCATAGAATGTGGTTTTTGACATAATATTAAGACACCCTTGGTTATAAGCTCTGTGTTATATCTTCTATTGTACATAGATACTTAAATTATATTCATTGCAACTAAGTGGTCACAAATTTAGGAATTAGATATGAGTACCCTCTACACTCTATGTTACCTCCTCCTCCCCATCCACCACTGCAGTGAATTGATACATTTATTTAATAAAAAATCACATTTACAATTGTTACACCTATGCAAAAGCTTTATATGCAACCAAATCAGGAAAAAGTGTAAAAGTCTTGAAAATAACCAATGCAATATTGAAAAAATTTATTAAGTTCACAAAAGTCATCATCACATCTAACATCTTCTAAGTTGGTGATACACATAAATCAACAAGTTCCACAAAGAACATAACATTTAGAACAATATTCTACTCCTCTTCATCAGATTTCAAACCTTCCTAGGTTCCTTAGAGCTACTCTTCCAACATGGGATTAATTGAGTGGTGATCTAGATAGTTACATTACAACACTTGATTCCTTTTCTGACTCTAAGTCATCCAAATATAGCATTTTTTGTCCATTAAAGGTGTCCCTTTCATTATTTATTACAGACCCTTATTGTGACTCTGTGCTTTAAGGTACCATTGGTTATTACATTTCAATTTAAAAAAATCAAAAAAATTCAAAAACATCCAAATAATCAAAAAAGAAAATTTTACAGTACATAGCTATTGATTGCTTCATCATGTTATTCTTCAAAGTTTTACATGTGATCGATTCGATAAATATTCTAGCCCTTAGGTCTTTGTGTCTTTTTGGCCTCTTGGATATTCTTTTCACATCATAGATCTAAATAGTCCAAAACAATTATCAAATACTACCACATTTGATCATTTATCATATTGTTTTCACAATCTGAGCAAATTAGATTGTAATTTCCATTATAGACAATATCAATCAGAAACAATCAACATCAATTGTCGTTATTGTATTGAACCTATCGATACTGACATGTAGATTTTTATATAGTCAAAGAAAATATTGAGCAAACATAGCCTTAATACATCCATTTTTTCCAATGTTATACTCAATTTCAATTTACACAACATTATCATTGATGCAAAAGCTTTTCTATGTGTGTTATATTTCTCATACATGTGTTTACTTATCTTAACAAATTCTCTCAAGAAATATTAAAAACTAAACATTCAAAATCAAAAATAAAATGTAAATACATATGCATAAAAAAAACTATTGTATCTATAAAATCTCAAAGTGTTCATAAATAACCTAACATGTGTCAATCAATAATGGGCCCTTGGCCCTAAACAACTAGTGCATAATCAATATCAATATTTGCATCCCTATCATCTATCAATGGTGCTTAAGAGGTCAAAGCACTACTTACATATATTGACCTCGATCTCACCCTTCTCCTATCATGAGCCTCGTAGGCTGACAAATGCTCTTGAAAAATTGCATGTTCACCCTAAAAATGAACATGCTGCATAAAATTATTTACACCCAAATCTGATGTCCCTAAATGTGGAGGCATATGTTATCAGGTTAACTCAGCCTGGAGATACTCTTGCTCAATCACCAATGCATCTTATTTCACTCTCAATGCCTCTAACCTATCCAATTCTCACACATATGTCATTCTCACAATATCAACACTATCAAATAAAGGGGCATGTGACCCTGTCATGCTCATTCTTTCCAAAATCCCCTTAGGAATGACATTATCAAGCATATGTCTTGTCAACACACATAATGTTCAATCTATAGTAAATGACCAATACTCATCACCTCCTAAAAAAATAAAATAAATAATATCAATATTAAATTAAATTAAAAAAGCACACCAGCAATTAAATATCACATAACATATAACCTATCACCTACTACCGTAGGATCCTTTGGCACAACTACTGCTATATTTGTTGGTACTACTGGAAATATGTGTGGTTACCTATCTTGAGACCTTCACTATGTAAACCATATGTACATCCCACATCATCTACATCTTATATCTATATTACTACATTTATTTCATCGGTAGGTGTTAAACTAGCTCATCAATTATAGGTCGAGTTCCCTCCCCCTCTTGTGAAGGGGCTCTAATTAACCATGGCCAAATAATTGGATTTGGGGGTACTCCATGAATCACACCAAATTTATGAGTCGCTTTTTCCATCCAAAATCACTCATATACACCAAAACATTGGTCATGAATCTAACAAGTCACTCATATCCACCATAACTCTATGGCATCCTCCCTCTAAGCCTCAAGACCATGATGCAACCTCCATATAATATCAGTTGATGTCAATTGATATAATATACAATGATAATCCATAGTATAATTTTATTGACATATGTTGTGTTCACCCACCTCCAAGAATACATGTGTGGATGTGCCCACTCAGCTAACAACATCCCAACAAGGCCTAATAACCACTATATGCTCAGAGGCCCAACAAGGCAACAATATTGTAGAATCCAATCCTTCACCATATTGCACTTAAGTAAATCTATGTAAATCCATATATAAATGGGCTAATATGGTATGACCCCATAAATATATAGTCCCACACTCCTCTATACTTTGAATAATTCCAACCATCTTATATGAAATAGCTACACCCTTCCCATCAATAGCAACAAAAGTAGATAACAATTTGCATAAAAAATCCATGACTATGGAACCCCTGACACTATAATCTCTGATAATAAAATGAAAATATCTCTAGTAGTATATCCACTCCCTCTATCATGCCCTATCATGTAGCTATGGGCATCATCAATACTAATTTTCATCTCCACCATATCCTGAGTACCCATAATCAACAATCGTAATATATGCCACATGTCTTCTAAATTCACATTCATCTCGCATGTGGGTAGCGAAAATGTGCAAGTATCTAAATCTTATTACCTTGCCAAAGCCTTCATCATATGCATATCATACAACATAAGGTATAAATGACCTATATCCCCTAATTTAGCAAAATCTACCATAGAAACCTCATCATCAGTTTAAGGTAGACCATTAACAAGCTACATAATATGACCTCGATGTAACTCTCATGCCCTAAGGTAACCTTGCTATCACAAACACATAGAAATGTAATAAATTGGATTTCAACACCATCACAACATATGATATTTAGTTTAAAAGATCATTTTTTATAAGTTTGAATTGTACTAGATAGAAATGCATATGGATCCACATTACACAAGATGCTAGCACAGATAAGTTTTCATTAGACTAGATAAAGTTGTGATAGATCTAGACAAGACCGGCTAAGGTAAGACAAGACTGTGTAACTCAAAAAATGTAATAAAATAATTAAAAATACAAAAATATCAAAAAACCAAAATATAATATTTATTACAGATTTGTTATTCACTAGATCTGGATTTGTATTACCTTCATTTTTTATTGTACTTGTTCAAGTCATGTCAACAATATTGGTCTCATTTGATACATTTTCACTCTAATTTCACTAATTCTCAACTTTTAACTATTGGTTCAAAATGAAAATGAATATTAAAAACTATTTTAACCATCCTATTTATATTTTTTATTATTATCCTAAGGTTACACCTCGCCAATATGGTACTCATGCTAATTCTTATCAGCAAAAATAAAAATTATAATATCTTACACAATCTTTATCCAAATCACTTATCATCAGATTCATTAGAATTTTGATGATTTTTTATTTTGCATCATAAGATTTCAATATTTATCATGGCATTCTCAAAATTACTAAACATTTAGAAACTACTTATAATCATTATTTATTTGCACTATTACTCAACTCATACTCTCAAAGCATGCTCAATTTTATCTTACTCTCCTCTTGATACCAATGATTCATTACTCTCCTTTGTCTCAAAAGTGGGGGCAAACATACATGCTCATACACTAAAACATTTTAAATATTTTCACAATAGGCAATCCATACTAAATATAATATATGTAAACACTCTAAATGCTAAAATACATCAATATTGTGACGACCAATCAAATATCGAACACAAATTTATAAATTATGAGGGTATGATACTAGTTCATGTATTCCCCTTTTCTATGTCCCAATTTTTCAAAATATCACTACAATTTATAAGTGTCAAAAGTTTCAAAAAGTTACAAGTTGTAAGTTTCAAGAAGCTACAAGTTCAATCAGCAAGCAATATCAATTCAATACAAATATAGGGGGCATGATACTCATTCATATTCATGTTTCTATATGGAATTTTCAAATATCTCTTTTATCAAAGTTTCAAATTAAATCTAGATACGTATGCAATGGTGTGATACGTAAAGTGGCAAGTGGGCTACATTGAGTCTGGTGACACTTGACATCTATGGTTGCGCTTTTTTTAAACCCATTATGTGGCTCCATTTTATTATTATTTTATCTCCCATTAGAGTCTAGATATAATTGACGGTAGTGATTTTTTCTCTCCATTAGAGCACTCTTCACAAGTTAAAACATACCATTTTCTATTGCAAAATATTCACTCATTTAAATTTGATCACTCTCAAACTCGCCATTGGTTCCAACTTTACTAGTTGGTATGGTTATAGTCTACATACAGCCAATGGCTTGCCACGTATCATTTTACCAATTTCAAAATTGTTTGTTCTCCTTGCCTAGGAAGTAAACAATATTGAAATCACCCTATCTCCATTGTAAATTGACAAAGCAATCAGATTACATACTCTTTTAGGTGTAATCTTCCCTTGCTCTCATCTCAAATTTCAAAGTTTTAAATTTTTAATTTTCAATTATGGACAATAACTACTTTCAATGGCCTTGTTGTAGGTTTTTACATTAAGACACCTTACACGATTAGGCTTCACATCAAAAGATAAAGTGTGTATACACATAGGTTTAAATCTCCTTTTACTATAGTAATTTTACTTCACTACATCACTAGAATAAATGGGGGTCAAATGTAGAAACCCAAATTTGACACAAGCTCATTTCAAATATAAATTTTACATAACCTTCCTTATTTGGATTATTATTGACAAATGAATGGCTTATTGTTGTGTCCCATTATGAGTATTAAGCTTCTCTCTTGGTTGTCATTTTTATACCTTTTTTATATTTCTATATTATCTTCTCATATCCACCTTGGGGATCCCAAATTTTCATTCTAAATCTTTGTTTTTATGTTTTGAGTATTTTGGATAAGGTTGCACTATGATCCTATATGAAAAATACAGACTTATCCCAATATAAAGTACGGAAGATTTTCAAATTTCTATGTTGCTAACAATCTCTTTTATGATCATTCATTTTCAAAAATTGGTTCCCTTACATGCCAATAAGCCCCAAATTCAAATTCAATAGCTCTTCATAAGCAAAGGTCCTATTAAGAGCAAAAGGTTGATTCTATATCATTACAAAAGATATATCAAATGTTTATATCTATTGAGTGTTAGTGTAGGGTGTTTATTTTCCTCATATTTCTTATTTTGAATTATTTCACACACATGTCAAATTGGTTATTCCATATCAGTTGGATTTTTTGTAAACTTGTGAGATATCCTTGATTAGGTGTACATGTTAAAGGGAGTTACATTTGGTATCCTTATTTAGCTAGTGGGAGTTACACTTTTGACCGGCTATTCTAGGTAAGGAGTACTTTCCTATTCTAAGACCTTTACCACTATTCTAGGGGGAGTTACACATTCACTCCTATTTATACATCTCAATTGGTGAACTACTCTTTATGGAGAGTGTTACATATTTTGGTTACATGCCTTTGTAATATTCTCATCTATTTAATTTTTTTAATAACTTATAGCTACGTTGTGTACTTGTTTGACTTGTGCTTGCATTGAACCAGTACATTTGCTTGATCCAGATATCATAAAATAATCCATGATATGGTATCAGAGCACCAAGCTAGTATATGTTTGTTTGGTTTTTATTGTTTTTAGTTTTTTATAAATCACAAGATCATTTTTTTTAAATAAGACTGCATTCCTATTTTTCCACTTTCTCCATTGCTAAGGATTCTTCTATGTTAGTAGATTTTCCTTGTTTTGCATTAGATTGTACAAAGTTTTATGCAGGTATTCTTTCCTCCTAGTTGAAGCACTTGTGGATGCAAAATATGTGACTTGGTTGGTGATGTCAACGACGTCATCTCATGACATGGGTTCTGTCGTGGCATGATCTATCACATATCTCTCATGACCTCCTGCAATACAGACCCTCTATTTGATGCATGTGTCAACATTGGTTTCATTTTATGGTGTATAGTTTCCTCGACCTATGGACTATGCAATGCATTTTACTCTAAGTTTGAAGGAGGTTCAAGGTCAAATATGATTTTTTTCACTTGGCTAAGTAGATTCCTTGCTTGGTTAACACATTTGTCACCTCCCATGGCCCTCTTAAGGTAAATGCATTGCCACTCTAACCTCTTTCCATAGTCAGTTCATAAGAGAGGAAGTGTCATTCCCTTCCATGCACAACCTACATTTTATTTGAAGAGTAGTGGTATTATATACCACTTTGGTTTGCATCCATACCACCTATGTGTGGTAAATATATTGATTAAAATGTGGATCTCACCTGTCTCAACACCCTCTCAGAGCTTCTCCCAATTCCAACTATCACTTTTTTGGTAAATATTTCTGCTCAAGATTGAAACCCTCTTCATTTACAAATCGTGGCATTTAGAGTTACCACTTATTATTTTCAAAATGGTGAACTTTTTAACTAAAACATTTTAAGTAGTCATAGAAATTTAATAGGGATAAAGTTATAAGGTGGTACATTTTTTTTATTTTTTTAAATTGAAAGCTTTATTTTAACATTATTAAATATTTATGTTAAAAACTTTTTTACTTGAGGTAGGAATTTCTTGTTATTTATTTATAAACAATACATTTTGTGGGGGGCTGATTGACATAGGTGGGTGTTTTTTATTATTTTTTATTAAAAATAATATATTATAGTGGCATTTTTTCATTATTTTTGTATTAAAAAAATATTATTATTGAAAGGGAGATATAAGGATAATTGTTATCATTTGTTTGTCATATACCTTTATCCATGTCATTAATCAAAGATAGAGGTGAGGTCTAGTTGGCAGGTGGTCAAACCACCTCACATGAAAACTAAAGTTTCTTCCTCTCCTTCCTTACTTGGCCCACTTTCTGAACTTGTACTCTCTTTACGAATGCATTATTGATAAAGCTCGATGTTTTCCTTTGCCTATTTGTAGCTTCATTTGTACTAATGTGGTGTCAATTACACTGATTTCTCATTCTCATGGATGCATTGTCAATAGAGTCTAACATCCATTTGTTGAGATGTACATCATCACTTGTACATTATTTGTTCTTACCTGTCTAGACACATTATCTATTGAGTTTGACATACATACCTAGACCATGCACTAGTGTTTGCATCACTAGCATAGATTACTCTCACATTCCTAGATTCATTGTTAGTTGAGCCTAACATCCATTCATTTGAGTGTGTTTTATACTTTCAAACACAAGGGGTCATTAGTAATTATCTTAGGGGGGGTTTTGTGGGCCCTACATTCTCTTTTGTGCACACACTTAGTTTTTGTGACTTGTGTGACACTTTGGTGTCAATTGCACAAGTTTATCTCACATTTTGTAGATGCTTGTTAGTTGAGTCTGGCGTCCATTCATTAAGAGTGCATTGTCACTTATGTAATTTTTTTATAATTATACTTATTTGGTGTATCTAATCTCAGTCATGTATCTACTTGAGAGATACTAGTTGATGAGGAGAGTTGATTCTACACCTTCTTCTTGGAAAGACTAACTATGTTTCTTGATGTGTGTATATGGAACACTTACTCATGAAATAGAATCATACTCTATTCCTATATGGATAGATTCCTACCCCTACTGACTCAGATCAGTAAAACAAGTGAGATAACATTTGTGAAAATGTTCTTGGTCACTTATTGTTGCATGTTTCCATGGATCTTTGATTACCATGTGGAACATACATAGTGTCCCTACATTATTTAGAGCATTATTCAATCTCATTTCAGAGATCCTACTAAGAATTATATCACTTCCTATTATATCTTTCACTTCCTATTATATCTTCGGATAATGTTGTACTCTCTCCTACTTCTATTTCTTGTGATGACACATTCTTGATGGATAATGCTCTTCTTTTTGTCGAGCCACTACTATGAGACGAGATTCTACCAAACCTTAGTTATCTTATTGTAGATTATACATTTATTCCTATATAGGATGTTATTCTTCCAAATCTATCATCAATTTACATTTTGAAATACTACTATTTTCAATGAGAGTACACCTATTGAGAGCATCGATGACTCATATCTTTATATAGATTCTCCTTCTTCAGTTGATGAACCATGCTCCACACTTGACTTGGGCATTTTTTAGTGAATGTTCCATGTCCTTCTTCTGATAGGTCTACTTTAGTGGCATTAAATTTATTTCTTGTTCACAATTTTTTCAAACATATCTACTTCAGTGGCATTACATTTAGTTCTTGTTCAAAAATATTTCAAATATGTGCCACACAGTAGATTTGGACCACATTTAGAGATCTTCATATAGCTACCATCATCTTCCACTATGGAATGGGCATATTTTTAGTGCACATATTGTGTTCTTCCTTTGGTGAAGGGAATAAACATTGTTTAATGTAGATAGAACCTTTTTAGTCTTCAAGAAAAGGATCTTGTTATTGATATTAGTCATCTTGTGAGCTATACTTGGAGTGTTGAATGCTTCAACATCATCTTTAGTGAGATTTTTTATCCCTCTTCTTCTTTTTTCTCTTTTGAGGGGAGTTTTTTCCTATGGGTTTTCTCTTTTTCTCTAGTTTATGAGAGTTGCTTTGTACATGGGTACCTCATCAAATCTAGTTATCGGGACCCATTTCTTTTTACCCACCTAAGTTGCACTTATAGGGGGTGTTAGTGTAGGGTGTTTATTTTTATTGTATTTATTATTTTAGAATATTTCTTACACATGCCACATGGGTTATTACACCTCACTTAGAGTTTTTGTACACTTGTGAGATATGTTCACTTAGGTATACATGTCATAGGGAGTTACATTTGGTATCCCTATTGAACTAGTGGGTGTTACTCCTTTGACTATCTATTTCAAATATGGAGTTACTTTCCTATTTTATGACCTTAACCATTATTCTAAGGGGAGTTACACATTCACTCATATTTATACATCTCACTTATTGAGTTATTATTTATGGAGAGTGTTAGATATTTATGGTTACATGCCTTTGAAATATTCTCATCTATTTGATTTTTTTATTAACTTATAGTTGTATTGTGCACTTATTTGCCTCATACAAGGCATTGAACAATGCATTCATTTGATTGAGAGATCTTGGTGTAATCCTTGATATTGAGTTACTAATTTATCTACAAATTCTAAGGTTGAATACATCATTTGCATGCTTGTGTCAAGGTTATTCATAGGTGAAAGATCATATAATTTAAAATTTTTGATTAGACACATACATTTATGAGGGAGAACTACATTGGTCTGAGGCCCATTTGGGCTATGTCGGCAACATTTAGATTACTCAAGATTTTTTTAGGATAGTTTGGTGATTCCCCTAACCCTATTCCCCCTTTTGGTATTTGATATTTATTTTGTTTGTTGTGAAGGAAATAGGGTGTTTATTTTGTAAGTATTTCATGTAGCAAATTAAGACACGTGATTTATCAATAAAGCCTCATAGACATGTGCATGGACCCATATCAAAAAATCAGTCACACAGTCAATCGAGGTGAGGATACAGTGCATCCCTATCCTCTTTCTAGAGACTTGTCCTAATATATTTTTAAGCCCTATTTTTTAGGTACACCACATTTTATAGGTATTTTCAATGATTTTCCACTCATAGTCAGCATGCATAGTCAACATAAGATATGTTTAGGAAGGTTAACACATCTATATGTTTATTTACTATGTTTAAGTAATTTTCAATAATGTAATTTTTATATTTCAATTTTAGATCTATATATTTGTTTTATATCAATTTCAATAGTTCAAATATATCAGTTTGATTTATTCAATTTAAAATAGATTAAACACCAACAAAGTAAATTGAGGTTTCTACATCCCTTGATGGATTATATTTTCTATACATGTTTAATTTAAATTGGGGCTTGATCACTCTCATTTTGCTATTAGTTCAAATAAGGATCCTATCTCTCTAAGTATTTTATGGGAAACATCAATCCTCTAATGCTTCAAGGAAGCATCATCTCCAAGCAAAGTTACAAGAGCAACATTGGTTTCACACATACGGGTGTATTCCTTCTTTTTTATTTTCAATCTTTTCAGATTCAAGTTACATTTCAATTTTTAACTTCACATATGGATATTAACTACTTTTAAATTATTGCATAATTTTTCATTGAACACCTTGCATGATTGGAGCTTTCTCTCAAAGACAAAGTGTGTTATCCACACTCAGGTATATCTTTCTTATTAATCTATTAATTTCATTTTTAAACCAAAGGTGGGGCACTCATATTTAATCATGAATACTTGATAATGTGAGTTTTTTCCCACTTTCAATTTAATTTATTTGAGTACTTAATATGAACCTATTTCACCACCTCAATCTATCCTAAGTACTTATACAAAGTATCCATTATTAAGTTTATATCTTACACCTACATAATTGTTATTAATCACTAAAAATCCCTCTAAGCATCTATATGGATATTCTATATTCTAAATTTCACATGTTTCCATTTAGGACAAGATCGACCACTATGGATCAATAGTGGTAGTCGGTCTTGACCCCTAGGGGCCAATCCTGACCTTCACTTTACCAACGGATACTTTTTAAATTTAGACCCTCCCTTATAGGTTGGTTCATATTTTTAGGATAGGTAGTGTGAGGTTTTCTCCTTTTGGATTATTATAAAGACACATGTAATTCACCTATTTTATCACTTGGAAATTTCAATATCGAGGCACACTTACACTATTGCACATTGAGCAAATATTCCCTATTCTTTCCAAATCTAATTCCAATCATTTTAAGAAATCCTTAGCCAAGTATAGAGTCTATTATATCCAGATTAAATCAAATTATTATCAAGTATTAAATCCATCTCTAGATGTATACATGTATAAAAATAAGTACAATCGCACAAAGCACTCTAAGTGGGAGAATTATGTGGGCTTGATTTCCCTCTTTGAAATATTAGATAGTAAGAAGTGATCAATCATCATAGGGGTGATTGCGGTTAGCTCATCCCATTAAAATATATTTTTTATATTTTCAATATTTTAATCTATTGCAAGCCCTATTAGGGTTTTAAATTTGAATAAGTTAATTGCAAGTCATTCATGCACATTTGAAGGTCAATTTTCCACACAGAGGCATGTTTCAATCAGGCATAGGTATTTGTATCCTAAATCCATTGATTCTCTATAAAGGGTAAAATCAACCAGTAGAGGAAAATAGTTCCAATCAATCTTGTCCCCTTTCTAATGACCCTATACCTGATTAGTTGCAATTATAGTTTCAATTTCACATTCACAGTCAGGGTTGTTGATCATTTCTAGCCATTTGTAACTCACACATAGTCAGCATACATATAGTAAATAGTTAAGTCCATTTGTGTTATTCATAGTTAGTATTCTCTCATTCTACCATGCTTTATCAATTTTAGTACTTTGATTTTATTATGATAGCTATAATTTATTTTACAACATTTGTTATCTTTCAAATAATTTTATCTTAATTAAAATTAATCACCACATTAATTCCATTTTTTGATAAAACATTATGCTTGTTGCTTACCTTCGCTATTTGATTTTAATTTTTTCTAATGTTGTTTTATATTTGTCTTGGCCTTATCTATTGTTTCCAATATACTTATTTTTATTATATTGGTTAATATTTTTTGTATTTCTTTTCGATTTTCTTCATATTGTTTCCATGTGTTTCATAGTTTCCATTATCCATTTATTTTCGATATGGTTTTACATTCTTCAATATTATATTATCTTTTTTACCGTCATGTGATGTTTCATTTCCTATACCAATTTAGCATTTTTTTTGCTTATGATTATATTCCTTTCTTCTAAGTATGCTTTGCATTATGTTTTCTTTCCATCTTCTAATTCCTTGTTTATGTTTCCTTTTGATTATTTTGAGCTCTTCATTTTTTTTATTTATTCATTTTTATCTTTGTCATACTAAAACAAATCCATAACTATTTCTAAAATATGTGAATACATTTGAGTTATTATAGTCATAATCAATGCATTTTATTAGAAAAAGTTGGTAAGGTTCTCATTGTTTATCCTTGTGTTTCACTTTCTCTTGTTTTATCTGGTATTTATCATTCCTTTCAAATGTTTGTCTTTTATCATGTTTTGGTGTTAAATTTACAAATCATTTTCATGTATTCTAAGAGCTATATTGTTTCATGTCTCATGCTTATTTTTCTATGTAATGAAATGAAATGTTATGCTATAAGTTATTTCCATTTTCATATATTTAAAGTATTTTTACTTTGATACAAATATTATCTAATTTGTGATTGTATTAAATCATACACTTTCACTTCCATGTCACATACATATACACATACATGGAGACACAATTCATTTCTTTTATATATGCATTCTTAATACGATTGCTAAAATGTATGTAGAACTATCAACAAGTCATGGTTCCCTTATGTTAGCTTCACAATGGGGTAGGGGCTAACTCCTAGTCCACTTGATCAAGGGGAAAAACATTTGAAAGACCCAATTGGAATCATTTGATTCATTTCATGTTGCCCTACTAATCCATTCTTATCTCGGAGGCAACAAGGAATTTTTTTTTTTATCTATTTCATAAGGTTACTTATTACATCATTTATGATGCAAGAACTATACGCTTACTTTATAATGTGTACATATTGACATGATTCACTACTACTGGAAGTTTGATGTGACGTAATGAATTTTTTATGTTGATTTCCTTCTTATCAAGTTGTTATGTCACTTAATTACTTATGTATGTTATGTTTTAATTATCATTATTAATAAAATATTATTCAAACCATGTGTCTTATCAAGTGTTCATTGTGCTTATTGTAGACACATAAAATTAATCATTAAATGTTTAACAATATTTATTCTTGGCATCTTTACCCTGTTTGGTCTAATCATCATTCCACTAACTCATAATCTATAAAAGAGCCTTCATCGTCTTGTAAGCACTAAAAATATCATAAAGACATCCTTATGTCAACCATCGTTATCACTATTCAAATTACAAGATCCTATCAAACATGTCCCAATAGTCTCTAGTCTATTGGGACAAGTTCGCACTAAGTTGGATAGGTTTGCATTGTGGTGTTGTCTACTAATGTGACCTTGCCCCTCGTGCTCTAACAGCCACATTTTCAAATCAAGACATTTCATGATGGATTTTCCACACCTTTTTTAAATTGGGTCGACAAAAATATTCCAAATATTTTCATATATAATCACATCAAGGCCACTCAATGTAAACACTTGATTCATCTAACAATCACTTGGAAATTCTACTGCACACTAAGCAAAAAAGCACTATTTCTTTAAATTTTAATTTTATTTCATTCTAACAATCATAGGTCAAGTCTTAATATTGTTTATTGTAGGTCAAATAAATCTATAGTTAAACATTTCAATCAATATTCTAGTTATAATCATATAGTCACACAATCAAAGATCACATAAGCACCCTAGAAGGGAGAACTACATCAACCTAAGGCCCATTTGAGATATGTAGGCAACACTCAAATTATGCCAAATTTTTTTGCGGTAGTTTAGCTATTCCCCTGACCCTATCCCCTCTTTTGCATTTGATCTCTATTGTGTTTGTTGTGCAAGAGCAAAGGTTTGTGTTTTACAAGTCTTCTGCATAGCATATCAACACTCAGAATGTTAGGAATGGTAAAAACATTCCAAGAAGCTAAAATCTAAAGAGTTAGCAACAAGAACGTCACACATGAAGCTACAAATAAATAATATACAAAATAAGGCAATTCAAATGATTATTTAGAATAAAATGTGAGTATAATAGGAAGCCCTTGCATAAGTAGGCAAGGCAAAAAAAAGAACTAGCCTAACTAAGCAATGTGGGATAAATCTAAACATAGGATAAACTAGAAAAAAGATGAAATACCTAGCTAATAGACTAGAAAATATAATAAATACATACTCTAACACCCCCCTCAAATGAATCTAGGGGCTAACAATAGCCAAAAAAAAATAGTGGCATATCCATAATATGAATCCTAGAAACTAGGCCTGATAAGGTAATCATGTACAATATATATCTATGAAATAAATAAAGAAAATGTCCTCACAAACACCCCCAAGAACAATTTATAAAATCCCAAGCATGACACATAACTCAAAGAAATGAGGTGATGCAAAAGATTTCGTGAAGATGTTTGTAACTTGTTGCTGAGTGGGAATGTACTCCAAGCTAAGCTCTCCATCCTGAATGTGCTGACAAATGAAGTGCATATGTACCTCAATGTGTTTGGTCTGTTGGTTCTCAACTATGTTGTAGAGTATGTGAATTTCACTTTGGTTGTCACACCAAAGTACAATACATGAATCTTGTGTGAATCCAAACTCTATCAATAACTGATGAAGCCAAAAAATCTATTGACTCATTGTAATAATTGTCCTATACTCAGCTTTTGTAGATGAAAGTGCAATAGCCTGTTGCTTCTTACACAACTAAGCAACAGGTGAAGAACTAAGAATAAAGATGTATCTAGAAGTGGAATGTTTATCATCAAAAGAACCTACCCAATCTAAATCACTATACCCAACTAACTGAATAGAACCCCTAGTGTAGTATAATCCAAAATAGGTAGTGCCTCATAAATATCATAAAATCCTCTTGACAGCTTGCCCATGACTGTCATGAGGGGCATGTGCAAACCTAGATATAAGCCCAACTTCAAATAAAATTTTGGGGTGAGTATGAGTCAAATACATAAGACTCCTAACCATATACCTATATAATGGAGGATCACAAAGTGGAGTAGTACAAGTGGTAGTGAGAGTCACTCCAGATTAAAAAGAGAAAGATTTGGTTTGAAATCAGCCATGCCAAAACATTGAAGAAGATCAAAGGTGTATATTTTCTAACTCAAATAAATCTCTATATCTGACTGTGAAATCTGTAAACCAAAAAAGAAGTGCAAAAAACCAATATCTGTCATATCAAACTATGTTGAAAATGCATGTTAAATAGCTTGAATCTAAGAAGAGGAGCTACCTATGAGAAGCATATCTTCAATATACAAGACTAGTATAACAATGTCCTCCCTAATACATTGAATATACACTATGGGATTAGAGTGGTAGCGAACAAATCTAGTGGAGAGAAGAAATGAATCCATCTTCTCATACCAAGTCCAAAAGGCCTATTTGAAACCGTAAAGAGACCTCCTAAGTCAGCAAATAAGAGAAGAATCATGAATAAACCTATAAGGTTGCTCCATATATATTTTCTCATGCAAATCTCAATGCAATAAAGCACTCTTAACGTCCATCCGATACACTAGCCAATCATGTGATACTGCAAGATAAATTACAAGGCAAACAGAATCCATATTGGCAATAGGTGTAAAAGTCTCAAAATAGTCAATACTTTTGACCTACGATAACCCTTTTGTAATAAAATGTGCCTTATACTTATCAATGATCCCATCAGCTGCATACTTGGTGCTATAAATCCACTTGCACCTAACCAACTTTTTTCCCTTAGGAAGAGTGACCAAATTCCACCTGTGATTCTTCATCAAAGAAGAATACTCATTTGTCATCGTATCATCCCACTCCTATATCCCATGAGCATGTGAAAAAGACTGTGGATCCTTAGAGAATACCTGACACCAAATTCCAATACCTATAGAATGTGCACGATCATGCCAAGTGGGTGGAAGATCTTGTATGAAAGGTGTTGCCTCAAAAATTATAGTACGATCCCACCTAGGTATAATGGCAACATCAATGTGAATAATATTCTCAACCTCTATAACCTCCTCAGGGGCCTCCTAAATTAGCTCCTCGAAGAATGAATCCTCAAGAGGAGGTGATGAATCATTAGAAAAAAAAGGCATGGAAGAAGATGAGTCATGAGATGTAAAGTGATCATCAAACTGTAAATGTGTTTGAAAATGAACATCATGAGTATCAAGATATAAAAGACGATAAGCTCTCATGTCCTTGAAATACCCTACAAAAATCAAAGGTTTGTTCTTCTTATCCAATGCTTTCCTTTTCTTCTTTGGTACAAATGCCCAAGCAAGGCTCCCAAAGACTTAAAAAAATGAGACATCAAGGTTAATTTCAGACCAAACCTCCTCTAGAGTCAAATGCTCAAGTGTTCTATGTGGTGTGCAGTTTTGAATGTAGTTCACATAATTAAATTTATGTGCCCAATAGATAAGAGGTAAATCCCATGAATGCATCATGCAATTAGCCATCTCCTTCAAAATTTGGTTCTTCTATTCTGTTAAGTCATTATGTTGTGGAGTATGTGAAACAAAATGTTGATGAACAATACCATGATTTACCAAAAAAATCATATAACTCTCGACTAAAGTACTCCCCCCATTATCTATACGAAGCTTCTTGATGCAACTAGAAGATTGTTTCCCGACCAAAGCCTTAAAGACTTTGAGTGAGAAAAGAGATCACTCTTTTACTTGAGAAAATAAACCCAAGTACACCTTGAGAAATTATCAATGAAAACAAGTGCATACTTTTCTATTTTGAAAGGAGTAGAAAAGACCATCAAATCAGTATGCACAAGCTCAAGTGGTGAATAAGCTTTTGTAGACATACCTTTAGAAAACGTATCTTGGTGTTGTTTCCCTAATGCATAATCAGGACAAACTCTATCAAGATATGAAACTGTAGGAAGACCTTGTACCATACTGTGAGTGTTCAACTCCTTCAAATATATGTAATTGAGATGTCCAAATCTCTAATGCCAAATCCTATTCTCAAAGTCTGCATGAGAAACCAAACACGTTCCTAGAGGAAGAGTATCATCAAAACCCTCAAAATAATAGAGTTGAAAACTACGATCAATAACACCCAGTGTAATAAGTGTGTGTGGATCTAACAAAGCTCAAACTTCAGCATCTTATGGTGTGAAAGTCATTGTCTTACCTCGATTAGAATGGTAAATTTGATAAATTGAAAGTAGATTGGTGGTGATATCTATAACATATAATGCATCATTGATGCAGCCACCATCTAGTTATATATCACCCTTTCTATTAATAGAAGTGAATGAAGAATATTCAACTTCAATGTTCAAAGTAGAACTCAAACCAAGAGATACAAAGGACTCCTTGGAAGAAGTCATGGTGTGAAGCACCAGAATCTAGAACCCAACTGTTTGAAACAGATGATTATGATCTCCTAAAAATATTAAGAGTTTTCCCATGCTCATGAAATAGAGGAGTAGAGATATAAATCTTGTGTTTCTTGATGGCATCCTCTGGGGCTTGCATTCTCTTAAATACCTAGACTCTTCATGACCAGTACCCCCACAATAAGAGCATGATAGGTTAGACTTCTTCATAGATTTGGAAGATGATTTGGGTTTAGATGTGTTAATGTTGGGCTTAGGTGCATTTTGAGATGAAGGAGAAATGTTCTTCTTCTTACTCTTTATTTTTCCCTTATTCTTAAGATGCGATCTACTAAGGATTTTTTAGAGGTGGAAGACTCAAGATGAGATAATTTGGACTCCTTTCTAGTAAGTCTCTCACAAAACAACTCTAAATCTAGCATTTTGAATGTGGCACCTAAGGCATCCATGCTAGAGAAAAAGGTAGAAACAAAGATTTAGAATAGACCACTTAACTTGGACAGAATTAAGTACACACATTATTCATCTTTCTTATCTCACCTACTCCCCTTCAATTGTATCAAAATGCTTAAACTTAGTGAGGTAGTCTACGATAGAGGCAAAGTCATCCGTATTGAATTAAATAAGCTCCACTTCAAGCTGCATGGCTCTAATATGATCTATTTTTTAAAATAAACCCTTTAGCTTAGCCCACATTTTGAATGGAGTATCACATCCGTCTGAATGAAACAACAAACTATCACTCACATTAGTCTCTATTTAGCCCATACACTCTTCAAACTTACATTGGTGTTGAATTTTTTCAAACTCTCTTGTCAACTGTGGTTGAGTTTCATTCATTAGGGACCATAATCCTTTTCATTTTATGATTGTTTCCATTCTAGGTCTCTATGTATGGTAATTATGTATAGTCAAAGGCCAAGTGAGTGTATAAATCAGCACTAAGACAACCCCAAAAAGATTATATTAAAGATCCCCTAATTTAGCACTTTATAAAATTAGTATGTTTTTACAAAGTAATGACACCAATAGATAGAGAATTGAAAACCATATACTTTTTAAAAAAAAATAGAAATCGAATTCGATTTACGATTCAAAATTTATAGGCTTTACAAATTCTCATAAATGGGTCAAAAACAACAAAAAAAAGACACTACAAATGGACTTTAGTGACCAAAATAGAAATGAAGGTAGGCTTTCAACCACTCATTAGAACCAGAATTGAACTAGAGATGTTATCAAACAATCCAAAGTGAAAAACAATCAGCTAAGTGACTCTTATGCTTAAACAATCAAAACTGAGTTCACTTTTGAGGCAAAAACACATGTTAATAAGGGAAAAAATGAAATATTCAATTATTTTTAGAGGATAAAAAGAGGATAAATGTGGTTTTTGCCACTTTAGTAGAGGGAGGCGTCTGAACATAAGAAGCTAGCACCAATCTTTGCATCTATTTTCCGTGTTTTTTACCATGTCTAGGTGTTTGATATGTTTCTATGACTCTAGTCACATCGAAATTTATGTTGACTATGAACCACACTTACTTTATCATGTTTCCATTATGATTATGTCTTTTATTCATATTTATGTGGTTGGCATGCTATGCATTGCTTGATGTGTCTTACATTACTGCTTATATGTCTGATGTGCTACCCATTGCTTGAAATGTCTTTATCCTACTTATGTCCCTGAAGTCATATCCATTGTTTGATATATATTGACTTTGATTATGTGCTTGGTGTGTATTAAATTTCCTAGTGTGCTTTATATGTTTCTTATTTCCATTTTCTTTATCACATGTTTGATGTGTTTTCTATGTGCCTTGTCATATGCCAAACATGTCGTCTATTGGTTGACATGCCTTCCATGTTTCTTATCATATTTACTTTTTTGGCTTTCCTGGCAAGTGCTTTAGTGTCCTCATGTTTATTGTTTTTGTGTTGCCATGATCCTTATCATGCATTTTTTGGCGATGTCTCCACTACATGAATGTGATCCATACCACACACATACTTGGGGCATCTATTGGGGTAATACCTTTCTCCTTGTGATCTTATTTGCTACATCTCTATCCCACATGGGGAAAAATATACTAATGTTTACATCCATAGCATGGCCTTGCAAGGGAAAATTTTCACCTTCTTAAGGGACAAGTCTCGTTGCTTCATGCACTCCACTCATGTCTCGACAAGGACAACTATATTTTACATTTTGTACTAATCATTTTGATGTCTCAATATATGTGTTATTTACAATGATCATGGGATTGAAGGCCCATCAATAAATGACCCCATGGTTCCAACTTCAATTCCCAAATACCTAGTGAATGTGATCCATACCACACACATACTTAAGGCATCTATTGGGGTAATACCTTGCTCCTTGTGATCTTAGTTGCTACATCTCTATCCCACATGGGGAAAAATATACTAATGTTTACATCCATAGCATGGCCTTGCAACGGAAATTTTTCACCTTCTTAAGGGACAAGTCTCATTGCTTCATGCACTCCACTCATGTCTCGACAAGGACAACTATATTTTACATTTTGTACTAATCATTTTGATGTCTCAATGTATGTGTTATTTACAATGATCATGGGATTGAAGGCCCATCAATAAATGACCCCATGGTTCCAACTTCAATTCCCAAATACCTAGTGAATGTGATCCATACCACACACATACTTGGGGCATCTATTAGGGTAATACCTTGCTCCTTGTGATCTTAGTTGCTACATCTCTATCCCACATGGGGAAAATTATACTAATGTTTACATCCATAGCATGGCCTTGCAAGGGAAATTTTTCACCTTCTTAAGGGACAAGTCTCGTTGCTTCATGCACTTCACTCATGTCTCGACAAGGATAACTGTATTTTACATTTTGTACTAATCATTTTGATGTCTCAATATATGCGTTATTTACAATGATCATGGGATTGAAGGCCCATCAATAAATGACCCCATGGTTCCAACTTCAATTCCCAAATACCTAGTGACCCAATGATTCATATTTAGGGTGTGGAGACTCATCACCTTATGACATATGGGGTTTTGACTCTACCTTACCTAGCTAACTTATTCAACAGTATGAAGGACCCATAGAACTTTGCTACATATCAGGGACAAAGGAAGCATCATGGGATTGAAGGCCCATCAGTAAACAACCCCATGGTTCCAACTTCAATTCCCAAATACCTAGTGACCCAATGATTCATATTTAGGGTGTGGAGACTCATCACCTTATGACATATGGGGTTTTGACTCTACCTTGCCCAGCTAACTTATTCAATAGTATGAAGGACCCATAGAACTTTGTTGCATACCAGGGACAAAGGAAGCATCATGCTACATTTAATTTCCATATCTTATTATTGTTCACTCACCCATGTTTATGTAATAAAGAGGTTTTGCAAGTTTTGAGACTTATCATTTCCAGTTCTAAAGACCTAAACCACCAATATATTTTTTGTATATCATTTTATGTTCTAATTTTAAGTGCATTCCTACATCGTCTGCTTATGGGCTAGGAATGCACATCAAAGTGAGGGAAAATCTAATTTCTTAAAATGGCCACATGGCCTCATTTTATGTTGGCTTAGCACATTTGTTTGTGTAGTTAATTTAGTCTAAATTGATCAATATTGGGACTCTTACCGACTTCTAAAGCTTAAATTCTCCTTCTCAAATCCCCAAAGTAGCCCCCATTGCATCTTTTACAATCCCCAATCCCACTGTCTAGACCAAAGAGTACAATCCTAATTATCTAAAATGTACAGTACTGTCTAGACTGATTTTTCGCTCCCAGTTTGGCCAATTGGGCTTGCTTTCCCCTTTCAACCTTTCCCACTTTTAATTGTTGGATATTATCACATACACCAATATCATGAAGTTTGAATTTAAATTCAACTATAAATAAATGTGTGTTGTAAGTCATTTGGGACACATATTACCAATTACTCTCTAGCTAGCACTCTATTGTGGAGCACTTTTGGTGCACATTTGAATTTATTTCCTTTGTGCAATTTCTTGTTTTTTGACATCTTTGTTTCCCACCAAGGGCCCTAATAAATCAACATCTAATTGAACACATGGCACTAAATCCACTTTGCATTCCTTAATTTAGGGCAGAAAATAAGTAGATATTGCAAGATCTAAGGATATGGAAATGAAGGCAAAACAAAACCCAAAAGTTAAATTTCAGTTTTGAATACTTCGTCTCGATTGTAAAGTTTGGTCCAAGCATTATCCAATATGGATTATACGACCTAGACAACCGTTTCCAATCAAATCCAAATTCTTGGATTGTAGTTGTGTTGGCTTCAATTGTATATTTCCAAGTACATTTTTTTACGATTGGCCTCCCACAATGTTATACACAGATATAACAACTCTATCCTTCTAAATTTACTATAATATTTTTTTATTTATAATTAGATGTTATTACAATAAACATACATTGCGATGCTCAATTGAATTGTAATTCATTTATATAAATACAATTAAAAACACTCAAAAAAATAAATAAATAAATAAATTAATTAAATATATCCACTAAATCGAAAATTATGTGTTCAGATTGACTCATATTTTCAGAATCTAATCCAACTAGGAAAACCTTATAAATTCCTCTAAGATTGTACTATTTAAATAGACACTTGTAATTTTTATATTCTCCGTGCACCTAGGTGCAGATGTGTATGCACATAGACCTATGACTCCTATTATTTATTTATTTTTCAAACAAATAATTTCGTCAATTTTTGGTACTTTTGTATTAGATTAAAAGTAGTTTTAAATGTTGGAAATAAATATAGATAGTTGTATATATAAATTAAAACAAATAAGAAATTGAAACATTACAAAAATAGAGCACAATACAAGATATTATCTTGGAAAAACTTAACAAGAGAAAAACTCTGCGAGTAATGGATTCCCTTCTCGTGCCACTATCTCCTTTAGATATTTATAAGCTCATTGCCTTCCCTAAACCTTGCAAGGCATCCATCAGCATCATAATACTTGTAAGTGCTCTGCAACTTGCTGCAAATGCACATTCGCCTACCAAGCTCAACTCCATATAGGACTCAACCGAAAAAAAAATGACTGAAAAATATGATTTACAATTACCCATGAGGGTGTTTATGTACAATTACATTTAGACAATCAAGAAGCCTAAAAAGCCAAAGACACAGAAGAGACATTGTCTACACTTATTACTCTTACTATAAGTTTCACTCAGGCAAAACTGCCATGAGACAAACGTAATCAGCATGTCACAAACATAACCACCATGAAAAAAACATAACTGCCATGTCACAAACATAATCAAATATTAGAAACATAACCACCATCCTGATACATCTAGCGGTTTCGTTATTGACAAAAATGTTCTCTATTATTATTATGTTTAATACGAACTTATTTTAGTTGTGTTTGACTCTAAGATGTCTGGATCATCTTAAAACCATTTGGAATATATGTATCCATGTACAATTTGTATAATTCATTCGTAATCTAAAATCTTCTTTAGAATGTCTGAGAGTATTCTTCCCGAACTAATAAATGAGAATAATAATTAAGTTGATTTTTATACCTTTCATGATCCAATTCGAATCATATATAATTAAAAAGATTTATATTACAATTAAAACATATATATTTAAAAGCACTTATATTGCACTTTAAATTTGGAGATTGCACTCGTGTTATTCTTTAAAATTGGAGATTTCCTTGCTTTTTGTTTTACCTATGAAGTCAGAGCAGCAAAGAAATAGAATTTATAATAACTTGCCCTTTTAGTGCAAAATTATTAAATTTTACATCCCATTTCACATTAACGGGGTGATTTAAATCTTGAATTTTTTGTTGGGTAGTCTAGTTTAATTTCTTCCCTTCCACGACAAGCCAGGAGGGCTTTGAACGGCCATGTCAACTTCAAATTTGATCCGTGGTTCTTGCCCGTTTTTGAATTTACTCTCAAATTATAGATGTTTTTTTTTTTTTTTTTGAATAAAAGAGGGGTAAAAACTTTATTAAAATCAAGAAAACCACAGTACATAACAACCTAAGACCAACGCCTCAGGAATCAACAAAAACACGAAAAACCACAAAGACAAATCAATTACAATCCAATACCAATCTCATCCTCCACAATGATCCTTTCCAAATTCTGGGGAAGTGCGTAGGGCATCTGCTCCCACCCATCAAACTTTCGGCCTACAAATTCCTCTGATCCCCATCTAGCTAGGCAATCAGCGGCCCTATTCCATTCCCTAGGAATATGGGCGAAAATCACAAAATCCATACAAGCACTGCCCTGAAGAATCCGCTAAACAATCAAAGACTGCTCCCAGCACACATCGGAGGTCTTCTTCTCAAGAAGCAAATTAACCAGAACTTGAGAGTCAGCCTCACAGATCACTTTCTTCCACCCTAAATCATAAGCTCTCCTTAAAGCATGTAAAATCGCACAGCCTTCCATCCGGTTGACTGTTTGCACACCTTTGTTCCTGCAAAAATCAAAACCACCGAAACAGTAGAATCCCTGTCAAGCCCACCTATCCCAGTCGAGCCAGGATTCCCACGGGACGACCCGTCCGTATTAAGTTTCAAAAAACCCACAGGAGGTGGTGTCCATTTCCCCGTCCTTTGTACTCTTTGCTTCCCCTGTCTACCTCTCCTGACACACGCTGAGATCGGAGAAACTCTCTGAATGCCCAACCTCTCTGCAATCTTAGCATCACTCTTAGCCAGTGGCAGGGTGATCTCACTCTTAACCCTCACAGTTTCTTGGACCATGCCCAGAATTCTAGTCCAAACTTGCTAAATTCCCAATTTTTCTCCTCGAAAAACCCTGCGATTTCTTTCAAGCCAGACTTGCCACAGAAGGAAAATGGGACCAGCGTACCATACGTCTTGCAAAAATGAAGCCGGTGAGGGCGGTCTACCTAATCTCGCCCAAAAATCAGCCAAGGAGGAAGCATGGACGCATTGACATTTCCACGCAGCCCACCAAAAATGCCATAATTGCATTGAGAATGGGCATCAGAAGAATAAATGTGGAGAGTCCTCCTCGCTGCGGCATAAGACACACCTCGAAGGGCCAGCAAATCCCCTCTTCCGGATATTATCCCACGTCAAGCATTTATCCCAGGTCAAGGTCCAGGTGAAACAATTACACTTCGGCCAAGAGAAACTATTCCAAACTTTTTTCCACCAAAGAACTTCCCTCATGCCATCCAGTTGCTGAGAGATCAACCCCTGGTACCCTGAAGACACTGTGTAAGAACCCTTCGGATTAGGGGCCCACGCCAGAACATCCCTTTCCAAAAGGGCACTACAACTGCGTCTAGCAAGAATGGAATGGAGTTCAGCGCACTCCACTTTCAGTCCCCTAATCGGCCATTCCTCTGGTGATTTCCACCTCGCTGTCATCCCCTATCCCTGATGGGAAAACTCCTTGAAATCACTGACCCTGAGCCAGCCAGCTTCACCAAGTCTTTGCGCTAATATATTTAACTGAGGATATTGATCTGCCAAAGGCGGAAAACCATCCCAAGAGTCCTGCCAAAACCGGGCTTCCATCCCGTCTTTGCATATCTAGAACAAACCACGCTTAATAAGCTCAGCGCCTTTCTTGAGCGTGGACCAGATCGTCGACCCCTTCCCAGTCAAACTATGCCGAGGAGTATCACCCTGAGGAACCCCTGCAAAATACTTGTGGGATAAGATTCTAGCCCACAATCGGTCTGGTTCCACACACCATCTCCAATACAGTTTCGCAGCCAAAGCCATACCAGAGAGAAGCGACTGTCTTAATCTAAGACCTCCCAGCGTTTTTAGACTGCAAACAGTCTCCCATTTGATGAGACTCCATTTAGTCGCAGCTAAATTGCCAGCCCAAAGAAATTGCCTAGCCAAGGAGTCAAGCTCTCTCACAAAACACACCGGCGCAACCTGAACCATACACTTGTATATAGGGAGTGCCTGCACAACTGATTGAAGCAGCTGAACCCTACCAGCAAAAGACAGCCAGCGATGAGTCCAATGATTAACCTTAGCACGAAATTTGTCCAGAAGGCCCTGCCACGTCTCCCTAGATTGTCTCTTGGTCGAGATGGGGATGCCAAGATAAAGCAAAGGAAGACTTCCAATTTGGAACCTGAATAAATTAGCAATTCTCTGTTGAATCGAAAGAGGGGTGTTGAAAAAATAAATTGAAGACTTACCCTCATTAATTCGCTACCCAAACGCCTCAAGATAAACATCCAAATCTCTGCGTATATTAGACGCCTCTCTCACCGTTGCCATGCCCATCAAAGCTACATCATCAACAAACTGTAGGTGTGAGAGTGGCGAAAGACCTCCACCCCACTGCCAGCCCTAAATATGTCCGCCTTTCACATTCCTTTTGATCAACCTACCCAGCCCTTCAACCAGGAGAAGAAATAGATAAGGGGATAGGGGATCGCCTTCCCGAAGGCCACGAGAAGCTCCAAATAGATTAGAATGCTCCCCGTTAATCAGAACCGAGAAGGAGGTCGAATTCACACAGCGCATGACCCAGCGAATCCAATCTTCACTAAATCCAAAAGCACTCAAACCTTTTTAAAAAAGGACCACCGGACTCTGTCATAAGCTTTATTCATATCCAACTTAATGAACATGGCCTTATCTTTTGACTTGGCCATCGAATGAATCACCTCAGTTGCCACCACAATGCCATCCAAGATTTGTCGCCCTTCCACGAATCCACTTTGCTCTTTGGAAATAAACAAAGTCAGCCACCTTTTCAATCTTTTCGCAATCAGCTTGGAGATAATGTTATAAATCACATTGCAGAGGGAAATGGGACGAAATTGACTTAACCGATCAACTCCCTCCCCCTTAGGGATAAGAGCCAGGAAAGTCAATTCAAAGCCCTGAGCATTAGCTTATTCATCTGAGATTTGCGAACAGCAGCGAAGCGATCGGCTTTTATAATGTCCCAAAACTCCTGGAAAAATTCAATCGGAAATCCATCCGGCCCAGGCGCTTTACCTTTTTGCATCTGGAAAATTGTCCTCTCTACCTCCTCCATAGAAATGGCACTCATAAGATGCTCATTCATCTCCCTAGAGACCAAAGAGGGAATACATGAAAGAACCTGGGTCTCAGCCACCAAATCCCCCTGCTCTTCCTCCCGAAATAAAGAAGCAAAGTATAACTCTGCCTCACTACAAATACCCCAGGTGGAATGAATGGTCTCCCCCCTATCCGTCACCAACGAGGAAATAGTATTACCATGTTGCCTGGCTTTCACTGAGTTGAAGAAGAATGCAATATTCCTATCCCCCACCTGAAGCCAAACATTCCACGCTTTCTGCTTCTAGAAGATTTCCTCCCTCAATTCCCATTCCTCCACCACTTGAAGAGCTTTAGCCTCCTCTCTTAACAGATGTTCAGACGCCCCCTCTTCCCTAATCATCCGGGTCACTACATTCAAATGTATTTGCGCCACATTTTTCTCCTGGGGAATGTTGCCGAAACATTGTTTGTTCCAGCGCTTGAGCTGATATTTGACAAATTGTAAGAGCTTGGCAAAAGTATACATAGCCGTTCCAAATCTCGGTCTACCTCTTCTCCACCATTCGGCCATACAACCATACAGTTCTGGGTCCCTGAGCCACATGAGCTGAAATTTAAAGGGCGGTCTCTGAGGCATCCTAGCTGATGAAATAGTGAGCTTAATGGGCCAATGATCCGAGCCCTGCCAATCAAGTATCTCAGAGCTGGAAGATCACGACCCCCCCACCCAAAAACATGATACCATAAAACAGTCAAGGCGCTCGGCAATACTGCTGTCCCGCAACCTTCTATTGTTCCACGTGAATCAGCGATTGCTGGGCTTAATGTCAACAAGATTAAGGGCCGAGATATTGTCTCTAAGCAAAATGGAAGAGGGCTCTATTTTCATATTACCTCCCTGTTTCTCCGATAAATCTAGGATGGCATTAAAATCTCTAGCAATAATCCAAGGCAAATAAGGAAACAAACTACGCACCTCGTGAATATTGCTTCATACCTCGAGCTTGCCTATGAAATCCGTCGGAGCATAGACATTAGAGAAAATAACAGATTCCCCTGATTCAATGCACCAAGAAACCATAGATAAGGAGGATCTGAATGAAATCCAAGACACTCGCTGGATCTTGCATAGGTTCTATAAGCATGCCACACCCCCCCGGAGATCCCTGAGCTCCAACGCACTGACAATGGCCTTGCCTCCATATCTTAGGTGCCATAGTCAACATACAATCAACAGAAACTTTAGTCTCCTGCAAAAAGAGAACATCTGAAGAATGCCTACGCACTAATTCCCGAACAGCTTTTTGTTCGCTTCTGCTGCCACGGCCCTTATTACAGGCTCTACTTCCTCTACACCCTGCCCCGTACCCGCATTTGACTCCTCCGCCACCTGCACTCTCGTCTATCCATCCATGAGCATGGGCATAGCGATTTATTCTGGCATAACACACGGATGCTTGGCAGCGCCAATCACCAATTCCGAATCCAACTCAGGGTGATCAGCAATGCTCATATCCTGCTTAATTGCTTCCTGCCCCAACTCGTCTAGGATCTCAAACCTGTTAAATGTATCCTCCTCTTGTCGTTCCCTTAAAGTTCTTTTTTGTCCTCTGCTACGGGTTCGAGTTTTGACCTGAACAAAGCCCTCAGTGTCCTTATTATCCCCTGCTACAAGCTTCTTCCCTTTGTCAGTACTAGGCATGGAGCTAGAGGGAGGCGTAGTATGCTGCTCCAAAGGCTTAGCTTTTGGACATCTACGCCCCAGATGGCCATATTCATGGCAAAGGCAACATCTGAATGGAAGAGTCTCACAGTCTAGTTGTTGTACCTAGGAATATGAACATGCACTCATCTCTATTGCATCTGGGAATGGTTTACTTAAATCAATTTCTATGCAAATACGAGCAAAGGTCATCACCTTCTTACTCAAGGTTTGTGTAGAAGATCCAACAGGTCTTCCAAGCATTGATGCCAACATATGAAGCACGTCCTCACGGCAGCATTCTATTGGAAATCTAGGCAACCGCACCCACACTGGCACTCTATTAGGGAGCTCCTCGGAGGGGTTAAACCCTGCATGCCATGGTTTTACAAATAATCCCACCTGGTTATAAAAATAAGGCCCCCCTTCAAAGACCCTATTGCGGTCGGCCGGACAGATAAATGTCACCATGAAGTAGTTGTTTGCGAGCATTGTGACTTCCATTTCACCCTCAGGTTCCCAAACTCGTCGAGCCCAGCTCTCCAAGAATTGAAGGGAAACTTTTAAACCCAGGAACTTACAAAATAAGGAGTGATTAGAATAGTATTCTACATCCTCAACAATCAGTTCAAAGAGAATTACCAGTTTTGGTCATTCTTTGCATCTCTCAAGACATCCATTAACCTTCATGATCTTGGATTCTCCAAGGAAATTCCAATCATTAGCATCTGTATTCTGAGAAAAGAGGGCATTCTCATACCCTTGCACACCCTGTCCTGGCAAATTCATGCCCACCACTTCACTGAAACTAAAACCAGTACCAATCTTGGAAGGCATACTCCTAGCCATGACTGCACTTGCCTTATTGTTCTCTCCCGCTATGGGTTCTTTCCAGCCAGCACCACCGGCCCCTTCACGAAGGATTGCCCAGGGGCTGCGCGCAGTGCCCAACACAAACACAGAATAAAAATTTTAGCAAAAAAAGCAGCGAATGCTGCCAAACCCCACCCCCTACTACCAGCAGACGCCCTTCTTCTCCTTCGCAGTGACTCTTACAGCAAAAAAAATGATCTAGGGCACGGCTGCCCTAGCTCGTCGGCCAACACCAGTCCGTCGACATATTTTCCCGCAGCTCCATAATGTTCACACAGATATATGATTTTTCTCCTCAAATTATAGATGTTGTATCTGTTCTTTTCTATCATTTTTTCCCTGTTTTTATTGTATGAATTGGGATTATATTGCGTGTCTGACGAGTTCAAGTAAAACATATTTATTATATAATTGAAAGTCAACTGTCTTGTTAAAGCTTAAGGTTGTGTGTGTTTAATGGTTCTAGATTTTTTTTGGTCAAACGAAACACCAATTTAGAATTTTTCCCCTATATACCTTAAATACTATTTAATGAGGTGTACAACCCTGCCATCCCAGATTTGAACTCATGACCTCATCTATGGAACACAAATACCATCATCACCCTTGTTCAACCTAAGTACACCATAAGGGGACCTAACAAAGAAGGCATGCATGCTCCATAGAAGTAATATGTTCGAATCCAGAGAAATATAAGAGTTGTATATATTGTTGAAACCTGAAATTGATTTCTTGCTTGTGGTGACCTAAAAGTTTAAAGTGTTTATAACTTAAACTGGGAAAGCGTTTGCACTTTCCAATGAGACAGTTATATGCAACTTAAATGGGCCTAGTGGTAAAAGTATGCATACTCTGTAAGGGAGTCACAAGTTTGAATCGTCTTATAAACATTTCTCTCATTTCCAGATGGGTTACTCACTTAGCAATGACCAATTTGATTGTTGTACATGTATTTATATTATATGCTTGCTAGGTTCATTTGATAGACAAATTGGAAGAAATTTGTATCAAAATGAAACCCATAAAGTGGATGTTTGGGTTTATACATTTAACCCATAATCATGAAAAAAATATAAAATTTGAATACAAAGAGTACAAACCATACTATAGCTCCTTATGGAGGTAACCATCTAAGATTGCATTTAGAATTAGCCGTTTAAGCCATAACCCTAAAAACACAATTACAAAATATAATTAATGAAAAAACATGAGTGTCTAAGATAATAAATGCACGAGCCACCAAACAAATATGTACATTTAAAAGGGGAGCAAGGTATGTTTTAATTACTTTTGAAGGTAATTAATTAATGACCCAATGCTAAGTAATTAATTCAACCAAAGATTACTTCAGATATTTTTCTGATGAGCGGACCCCAAGTATGAATTAAGATGCGAAGACTCTACTTAGATTTTTTTAATGAGGGGATCCCAAGTTTGAATCAAGATTAATCTTTCAGGGGACCCCAAGTCTGAATTAAGATGAATCCTTCAATGGACCCCAAGTATGAGGGATCCCAAGTATGAATTAAGATTAACCCTACGCTTTTATTTAAATTATTTTGGTGAATCACAATTTTTAAGGACTCATCAATCTTCCTTTTTATGTACTTAGGCACATTGGAAATAACTTGGACCTTCCCCTAGCAAATGTGTAGTGTTTTATTGTCATGTCCCCTTTTTTAGTGGACATCGTCAGACTTGATGATTAGCCTATCATGCAACCCTCGTACGCTGAGAGGATGGATAGAGGATCTTGATGGAGCTTGGCTTGGCTTCGATTAGCAGAATTTCTACAGTTGGCTTTCGTTCGAGCTCTTTCAGACATGTTTTCTTGAGCTCCTATTATTTAGGGATATTTGACATACAACGGAGCACCCTTGTTTTGGTATGGTCATGTGCGGAATCACTCCCTGATTCACCAGCTTCAGACGGTTCGAGGATCCGACATGTATTGAGGGAGATATTAATATTTGATTGATTTAATCAAATATTAATTATTTGGCCTAATTTTAATTAGGAAACCCTAATTCTAATTTAAGAAACCCTAATTAGGGCAAGCACATCTTTTTGAGGGTATAAGGGTTTCTCATGGGGAGAGAGTTAAAAAAAATTATGATTATTGATTATTGCTAAGAATTCTTCTGAGAAGACTGAGCCAAGGGTTCTAGGATTCCATTTGCATTGGAGAACGTCCACTCTTCATTGTGTGCAATTCAGAGGCTATGAGAGATCAGCGGATCTATTGCCAATTTGAGAGAGAGCTTCATACAGAAGTTTACAGGGATTTATTTCATTAGGTTTTGTTTGAGTAATTGTTCAGAGTAAAGATCTTCCGTATTAGGCCATATTTTTTCAGATCTGGAGTACAGCATACAGGGTGCACTATTCTCTATTAGCCAAGGGTATAAGAGTTTCTCATGGGGAGAGAGTTAAAAAAAATTATGATTATTGATTATTGCTAAGAATTCTTCTGAGAAGACTGAGCCAAGGGTTCCAGGATTCCATTTGCATTGGAGAACGTCCACTCTTCATTGTATGCGATTCAGACGCTGTGAGAGATCAACGGATCTATTGCCAATTTGAGAGATAGCTTCATACAGAAGTTATCACAGAGATTTACAGGTATTTATTTCATTAGTTTTTATTTAGAAATTGTCTAGATTAAGTTTTTCTGTAATAGCGAAAGATTTCTTGAGATCTGACATCCCGCATAGAGGCCGCACTATTTTCTTGCTACGGTACGAAATTCGTACAGTTCTGCATCAAGTCGTACAGAGCCGCAGGCAGTTCAGAGACCGACATCGGTCGACTTCATACCGACGACCGCAGAGCAAATTGACCGACTGAGACCGACGTCGGTAGTATATCGACCGACGACGGCAATATAACCAACGTCAGCGACTGTGTTTTGACACAAAACCCTGAGCCGTTCCAGATTCAGGGTTTATTTCCAAATTTGCAAAAAACCAGGGTTTTAAGACAGTATTTTCATATTCTTTTATATGCATGACAGAGGACATCTATTGTAATCATCTAGACGAATAAATAAGATCATTGATTTCCCAGTTAAGAGATCATACTGTGGTTTATTTGTTTATTTGAATTTATCTTACAAAATCCATCTTTATTCATGCAAAAATATCAAAAAGCAAAATACAGAGAAATAATCAGGGAAATATTCAATTTCAAAATTCAAGAGAAACAGGGGATATTACAGTGGTATCAGAGCTTTTGTCTTTCTATAGTCCCTATTAGTTGGAGATATTACAGTGGTATCAGAGCTTTTGTCTTTCTATAGTCCCTATTGGTTGGGGATATTACAGTGGTATCAGAGCCAAATTCCTGCCATCATGTTGGGTAGATCATAGCTAAACACTGCCATCCTGTTGGGTAGATTGGTCATTGAATCGGCTAGTTAATCATGGGTACTTCAAGTACTCAGAAACAATGGGACACGGATATGAAGACGTTGAAACAAAGTTTGAAGAGGATAAATGAAATCCTTTCAGACCCTACATTCGAAGACAAATTCGTACGGCGTATGACATCTTTTTTTAAAGGGTCCATATCACAAAACAAGAAGGGAGAGGAGGTTAACTGGTTTTCTCATGAGCTGGAGGATACTCAGAATTCCTTGGTGTGTACTCAGTTGGCTCTCCAGGATTCTGAGAGACATGTGGATGAGCTTTGTCTTGAGGTGAGTTCAGTTCAGGGGTTAGCGCATGTGGCAGGGACTGAGCTTTCTTTTACAGTCAGGTCACATGTTGATGATGATATGAGTATGACCAGCATTCACGCTCCAGATTCAGAGATTGTAGAAGAGTCCCAAGATGTGATTATTGCAGATGACACCCGGGAGAATGCAGTGAAGAGTTTTGAGGACTTAGTTTCACCCGCAGTTTCTTTCGGTACGGAGGAGTTAGACAGTGATGCTACAGTTTTTGATACTTTGTATGTTGATATGAGCTTTGGAGTTGATTCGCAGAGTATGGATGGTAGTACTACAGAGGTCAGTGATTTTGAGTCTACTCTTTTGGACCGTGCATCAGAGGAGGATTGTAGGAGACAATCTACCCAGCGCCATCATGTGTCTAGTCAGCGGAGAGTTAGTGAGCGAGACATTGTTATCGCTTGCAAGCATTTCGATGCTGCTCGTCAGTGGTTAGCAGTTTATGGATGGGGTTCTCCTACTAGCGTTGAGCGGGGACGCTGTTATTTTTCCTTGACAGATATCCACTCTTTATGGGAGGCTATCTAGATTTTGAGACAGGATTATATGCAGTTGGTAGCCGACAGAGATTATCTTATTGAGTGGGGCAGCACAGCGTATGATGCATTATTGGCCACGGAAGATAAGGTGAGTGAGCTTACTCAGCAGCTTGAGGTGACTTCTAAGATTCTTGAGAGTACGCAGTTGGCTTATGAGGAGTCACAGTTTCATTTCGTTGAGGTGACCATAGAGTTAGAGCGACTTCAGTGTTTCCCAGAGTACGTACAGTAACAGGTTGTGGTATCTGGTAACTCGAGGATATCCATAGTCGAGATCATTGGAGACAGTGGAGTTGAGCATGGTAGTCAGCGTGATATGGTGATGATCTCTACCACTGATGGCACGAGGACTAGTGAGGGTGTATCATGGATCAGTTGTGATGTTGGTGAGCCAACAGTTGGTTTGGTACCTGTTTGTGATACTCTTTCTTTGGAGGTGTCTTGGGACGTAGTAGTTGGTTCGAGCTTGGTTAGTGATCAGTTGCTAATTGATTTCCGTTCATGGATTGGATGTTGGGATCCTTATCTTGGTACTTGGGACGATTTGACACCATGGGATGAGAGTTGTGATAGACATGGCATGGTGATATGTGTTGGGGTTGACAGTTTGGCGGTGCATGACTTAGAGCAGGAGTTGATGAGATATGTTGATCACCGTAGAGGTACAGTGTGTGGATTCTCCACACTTGGCGTAGTTCCATTTGGGAGTTGTTGCAGAGTTGGAGTGTGCCTTTCGCATAGCATGGTGGAATGTGTACATGGTATTTGTGATTTTGGAGTTTGGTTGAGTAGTATTTGCCAGTTTGATTATGGGTTCCTCTTAGTTATATTTCAGAGGATATTGCAGGAGCTTGCGTTGATTGTCATCACTATAGATCATGACTACATTTGGGATCCAGGTGGATTGATTGGTTTGTTGTTTCGAGATTGCTTGGGGACAAGCAATTTCAGGAGGGGTAGATTGTCATGTCCCTTTTTTTAGTGGACATCGTCAGACTTGATGATTAGCCTATCATGCGACCCTCGTAGGTTGAGAGGATGGATAGAGGGTCTTGATGGAGCTTGGCTTGGCTTCGATTAGCAGAATTTCTATAGTTGGCTTTCGTTCGGGCTCTTTCGGACATGTTTCCCTAAGCTCCTATTATTTAGGGATATTTGACATACAGTGGAGCACCCTTGTTTTGGTATGGTCATGTGCAGAATCACTCCCTGATTCACCAGCTTCAGAGGGTTCAAGGATTCAACATGTATTGAAGGAGATATTAATATTTGATTGATTTAATCAAATATTAATTATTTGGCCTATTTTTAATTAGAAAACCCTAATTCTAATTTAAGAAACCCTAATTAGGGCAAGCACATCTTTTTGAGGGTATAAGGGTTTCTCATGGAGAGAGAGTTAAAAAAAAATTATGATTATTGAGTATTGATTATTGCTAAGAATTCTTCTGAGAACACTGAGCCAAGGGTTCCAGAATTCCATTTGCATTGGAGAACGTCCACTCTTCATTGTGTGCGATTCAGAGGTTGTGAGAGATCAGCTGATCTATTGCCAATTTGAGAGATAGCTTTATACAGAAGTTATCACAGAAGTTTACAAGTATTTATTTCATTAGTTTTTTATTTAGAAATTGTCCAGATTAAGCTTTTCTGTAATAGCGAAAGATTTCTTGAGATCTGGCATCCCGCATAGAGGCCGCACTATTTCCCTGCTACAGTACGAAATCCGTACAGTTTTGCATCAGGTCGTACAGAGCCGCAAGCAGCTCAGAGACCGACATCGGCAAGACAGAGACCGACATCGATTGACTTCATACCGATGACGGCAGAGCAGATCAACCGACTGAGACCGACGTCAGCAGTATATCGACCGACGACGGCAATATAACCGACGTCGGCGACTGTGTTTTGACACAGAAACCCGAGCCGTTCCAAATTCAGATTTTATTTCCAAATTTGCAAAAGACCAGGGTTTTAAGACAGTATTTTCATATTCTTTTATATGCATGACAGAGGACATCTATTGTAATCCTTTGGGCGAATAAATAAGATCATTGATTTGTCAGTTAAGAGATCATACTGTGGTTTATTTGTTTATTTAAATTTATCTTACAAAATCCATCTTTATTCATGCAAAAATATCAAAAAGCAAAATACAGAGAAATAGTCAGGAAAATATTCAGTTTCAGAATTCAAGGGAAACAGAGGATATTACAGTGGTATCAAAGCTTTTGTCTTTCTATAGTCCCTATTGGTTGGGGATATTACATTCATCTTGTTGGAGTGCTTGCTAAAGCAGATTTGAAAATACAATTTCTCCATAAATGCCTTTGTAAACTCTTATTTTACAATACTTTTATAATAGTCAATAAACGCATTTACAAGTTTATAAATGTAACTATACTGTGTATTTTTTTCAGCAGCATATACCATCTTGAAATTTGCTGTGTGACCAAAGCATAGGACACAATTGCAAAGCATATGACCCAATCTTGTGTCATGCAACTTCCATCAGTCTTCCAAACATAGGAACCATTACCTCTACATTGCACTCTGGTTTCCAATCATATGAACCATTACATCTACATTGTTAGTCTCTCCGAAACTACTGTTGCCATGAAGATCCATATTACAAAACAATCATGATAGATCTTCAAACACTAGATGGGGAGTAGAATATAGTTTTGGGTCATGCGCAAATATAGTTCTCTTTCACGTGCATGAATTTTACAACTACAGCTTAAACCTAATCCTTCATGGCAAAGGACTTATAGAAGATAAGATAAACTTAACCTAGGCTTAAATCTATCCATAAATAAACATGAACTTTATGTATTGTACCTTAAACTCCACTGAATGCTATCCAATGACGAGAATGAATCTATCTATAAGATTTGAGAACCAAAATACACCATGTTTGGCATCAATTTTCAAGGAATTGTTCTTTAAGTTTGGTGTCAACTGTTAAATAGACCAGCTTCTGCTGTACCCATTTGTGAAGGGTTGCCCAATTTATTTAAAATTGTGGCTTATTTTTGTCCTGTGGCATGTACCAAATGATCATGACATTCTTGAAACTACCCAAATAACAATAGCACCATTTAACACAAGACAGTAGGCAATTGATGTCTCAGCATTACACAATAAATCTTTATTTTAATGACAAATTGATGTTCATGAGTACAGAACAAAAACCGTATACAAAATACATCCCTTCACTTCTAGGCTCAGCCTTTGATTGACTAGGGTAAAGTAAAAGGAAGGTGTTTCTCAACATGCTCCACAAAAATGAGGAAAAAATGTAGTGCCTATCCATACAAAAAGCCCAAGCTAAATTGTTTCAAGAATTGATATTATCACAAAGGCGGGCTAGTAAACATTAATGATGCATTTGTTCCACCAAATCCGAAAGAGTTTGTCAAAACAGACTGAATAGGCATCTTCCTCGAAGCCTTCAACGGAGTGAAGGCATCATGAAAAATTGGATCCGGTTCCTCCATATTCAATGTTGGAGGAGCTATATCCTACATTCGAGATTGATATGCAAAGTTTAGCCCATTTCTATAAGCAAGGTCTCAAATGCAGATATAAATGAGGGCAGCATTTTCTACATACATGGTATAAAGCCAATACTGAGAAGATTGCTTCAACAGCCCCTGCTGCCCCCAGTAGATGACCTGTTGCACCCTGTTCATCATCAAAATCTCAAAGTTTAAATCCTCTGTTGCAGCAATATATTTCTGTGGTATCAGTCATTCAACAAAAACATTAGTTAAGTAATCAAGTACCTTCGTTGATGACACAGCCAAATTACCAGATGTCGCATGTTCATTAAATAAAGTTTTTATTGCTTTTGCTTCCACACAATCACCTGCAGTAGATGTAACTGATTATGGACTTCATCACGGCAACCTATTTTCTCAAATTTTACCAATGGTTATGATGTTTCTGAGCAACTAATAGTGATCTTTCACCTAAAGGTGTTGATGTTGCATGTGCATTTATGTAGTCCACTTGATTCGGGCACAGACCTGCCTACATTTGAACAGAAGCATAAATTCTGTAAACACAGTTTTAATGAAAAAATATGTAAGGTAATCCATGAGCTAGCAAGTGGTAATCCATGCGCTAGCAATAATCATATCAATAAAAATAAAAAATAAACATCAACTAATGCAGTAAGTGTATATACTTACATTTGAAAGACGGGATGAAAATAAGTTAAGATTAAAGGTTAGATTGGAAGTCCCCCAAAAGGACAGAGGAAACACCATGATACTGGGACACTCTTGATTAGTAAGCTAACATGTTGACCCTGATAACAATTGGTATCATGGTTCCTATAAAAGCAAGGAATTCGAGGAAAGGAAAGAAGAATAGATCTACAAAATACAAAATTCAGAGCCATATCTCCAAAAGTTCGATGAAGCCAACGAAAGAAACCCTAGGAAACTTGTTGCTGGTATGATTTATGATGAATTGAGAGATTAGAGACTCGTCGCAGGGTCCAACAAGAAATGGTCTAGGGGCAAGGCAGAGTAATTGCCATGATAATGACTTGGGTTCACGTCACGTTGGGCATGCTTGCATGCCACACACAGACGAGGCTGGGTACAAATCCTAGACATAATTTTCCAAAATAGAAACCCCTCAGATGAAGCTTCTAAGCTCAAAAGTCTTTTATACGCTTCATGATGCATTCCCAATCAAAAGAAATATAAACCTCAGGTAGAGTGGTAAAGAGTTCAAACCCAAACAAATAAAGGTATATCATGTTATTGAATAATAAATTATATTCAGTGATTATGAACCTGGAATACAATATTTATATGCATGTAGAAGGCATAATCAGTAGTTCTGTTGATTCATACAAGACACTGTAAATAGCAATGATGATAATAAAAATAATAACACAACATATTGAAATTATAAAGCAAGAAGCAATGATCCCCAGCAGACCTCAAATGAACCTTGTCTGAAAAACTGTTATCTCTTTCCATTTAAGGGGACTCTTTGATTATTAACCTTCTGAAAGCGTCCACAAAACTTCTAAAGAATTTAATAGATGACTGTGTGTTTTATTAGCAAGGCCAATACGTTACATTTGAATCAAATACCTAGAAGGATTAAGAAATTACAAGATCATTAGTTAATTGTGGTGTATCTCTAAAAAAAAATGACAAAGTAAGATGGGTGAATTATAGCTATGAAACTTGCCGAATCAACCTAAATACTTATGAGTCCAAGCCATGAGTGGGTCAAAGCGAGCCAAAATGGCCAGCTTGATGGAACTTGACGTGACTTCTTGAAACTCAGTGAGAGTCAAGAGACTCAACAAGTCCGTGCTATGAACACTGCTGGCTCGAAAAGGGACAGTGACATTAAAACATGAAAAAAGTCATTTTTGGCAGTTTGCATTTGAAAGTCAAGGTAAAAGCAAACACTATAGGGCAAGGAAAATATGCTTTTGCACGGGGAAAGGAATGGACAGAGAAGGAAAATTGGAAATGGGAGGGAAAACCAGAGCGGCAGAATGGCTGCTGCTGAGCGACGGAATGGCGGACAAAAGGCGACAGAATGACGCACAGCAAGTGACGAAAAGGCTGCATTTTAGCAACAAAAACAGTCTCGGCATGACAGAAAGGCTGTTTCTGAGCAACAAAATGCTGATGGCGGACATCAAGCAAAAGATCAGTTGTTTTTGGGCAACAGAAATGCCGTTTCTGAATGGTAGAATGTTGGACTTAAAGCGAAAGAACAGCTGTGTGACGGGGATACTGTTTCAGGGGTAGGCAGGACAACCCCAGCTCTACCGGTAGTTAAGGGGGAGGCTGCTACAAAAGAGAATGGTACAGCAGCCATTGAATCAGGTTCAGTTTCAATCATGATTGAAGATGAAGATTTCAAGTCAGATCTGGAAGATTTCGAAGCTAGGACAATCATTTGTTGGGTCAGAGGTAGAAAACGACTCTAGAGGAGGTAAGGAAAGAAATCAGAATTCTCTGGAATGATGATGAGGCCCAAGTTACCTTCTTTCCTAAGAACTTATTTGTTGTTACTTTCTCTTGCTTAGAAGTTTTAAAAAAATAAGTCTTGGAATTCAGAGCTAGTTGGTTCATAGGTCAAAGAGGCGTATTTATAAACCATGGTTTAGAGGATTTAACCCGAAAACCAAAAAACTGATGTCATACCTGTATGGGTTAATCTCTATGCTCTTCCCACTGAGTTCTGGAGTGAACATATTTTTCACCAAAATAGGGGATTCTACTTGTAGCTCCATGTACATGGATGAGCATACAGAGGCAAATCTGAAACACAAAACCAATTTGAATAAAGCCAGAATAGTGGTTTAAGGAATGTGTTAGTTCCAGGCCCACAAAGTATAACCCTTCAGTCTAGCAAAAGCAAATGGATTCAACCATTAGAATTTGAGAATCTCAGTATTTGTTGTTATGGTTGTCAACAAATGGGTCACCTTAAGAGGAATTGCCTCAATGCCAACCTTCACAGAGAGCCAGTTGTTAGTAAGAAAGGAAAGGTTAGACACCTTATTGTTGAGAAAGAGCACAAAATACTCAGTAAGAAATCAGATCATTTGAATGAAGAGTCTCCTTCTTGTCAGGTGCCACAGGGGATCCTTCCTTCAAGGGAAGATCCTAACCAGCTAAAAGGTGAATTCCAGTTAGGGATTTCAGACCAGCAGAGGAGCTTTTCCAAGAAGGAAGTGAGCAGTCCGTTATGTCCACAGGATTCATCTTTAAAAGATTATGAGCAGATGGATGATAATAAAAGGTTAGAAGGCATAATCCAGTTCGAAATGATTCTCAAAGATATTATCTAGAAGTTCAAATTGCAAAAATACATTATCAGATCTTCAAATCTTGATGTTGAGGAGTCCCAGCTTCTTAGGCGTGATAAACTCAAGAAACATAAAGATTAATTAAGTATCCCTGTTGTCAGCAGACATTAGTCTCCTTTTTGGGTTTGTTAGAAGCCCGGCTCTTTTTTGTTCAGTTTGCAGATTTGCTGCAGGTTTGTTGTTGTTTATTTATTTGTCTACAGTTAGCAATTGGAAGTTGAGTGTTGTTTGAACGTTCGCAGCTATATCTTTGGATTTATTTATAAAAAGGTTTGGGCCCTTTCAAAAACCCGCTATTTATCCTTTATCAGAAAAAAAAATGTTTTTGTGCATTACTGTCAAACTTATAACTGAATCTTCATCATGAGGAAGGGTTTATAATTGTACAATTTGGACTTTGAACTGCTTATCTCACATTTTTGTAGGTATTTGTGGTGTATTTGGACTGCTTATCTCACATTTTTGTAGCTATTTGCGGTTTATTCACCATAGGAATAGGGAGAGAGGTATTCACCGATAAAAAATTGTAGTTATTGCAATTTAAAGGGATTTCACAAAGAATTGTTAGCATCTTCTCGTCTTTTTCCATTTCCTACTTGGATTTCATAATCAAAATTGTAGAAGACAGAGAGACATCACATGGGCGCATTTGGGGAATGGAGGAAACTATGGAGCTGACGAATCACACTGTATCAAGTGGTGGTGCCACATCAGCAGATATAGTCAGCTTACAGTTGGCGATTGAGCAGAATCGGATCCAACAAATAACCAGGTGGCATGTGGCACAATTAGGTTATTTCTAGCCAATTTCTCGAAAAATTAAATTTTTATCTTTTAAATTTGAATTATACTATTTCAGAGGAATATTGCATACTTAGGTAACTCATCTTCTAGGAGTTGCAACTTTGTCATACTGACTCTGTTTGACCTCTCATTCAAAGCATTGGAAAGGTATTTCAAAGCTCTATGTAGTGGTGCAATTTGTTGTTCCACTCAGAGTTCCCATCATATCCTTACTTCAACTGAAGATGGGGCTGATTCCAGGTGTTTCCTTGATGGCAGAGCCCAACTTTCGAATTTGGAATCAGCTATGGACATAGCTTTGATAGGAAAAGGGTTGTGACAGATTGTTCAGGCCAATACAATTCCAACATACTTACAGATGAAAAATGCATACAACAATAGGGAAGATCAGGCAATGGTAATCACCATGATTCACATTGTTCCTTAGCTTCATTTTCATCTCAAGGGGAAGAAGACTCCCAAGCAGATATGGGATCATTTGGCCGGTTTGTTCAACAAACTAAATGAGCCAGATTTTCAGATTGGAGAAAGATTTAGTTAAGCTTGATCCATACTATATTGATCATATTGAGGGCTACTTGGCCAGAGTGAATGTCATTCTACAACATTTGGAGGAATGTGACAGTGAGTTCAAGGACAGCAGTCAACGTGTTGGAGATTAGTCCCAAGAGCTTGAAGCCCCCATATCATGCATTCTTCTCCACTTTTCTCTTGACCAAAGCCATGATGAAGGATAGTGGCCAAATCTGTCACTTCTGATGGGTTGTGTTCACCACTGATTGTTGAAAAAGAGAAGCTCATAAAGTTGGGGCAACTTGGTTCAAAGTAACAAGCTCACATTATAAAAGGAAAAGAATTAAAGCAGAGCTTCAAGAGAAACTGTGGCCAAAAAGGGCATCCAAGGGAAGACCAAGGAGGCAGTGATGATGTAAGCAAGAAGTGTTCTCATAGTGGAGGCACCCAAGGGTGCACAAAGGCAAAGCTAAGGAAAGCAAAGATGGCAAGAAGGGGTTCTACAACTGCGGAAAGTTGGGTCATAAGGAGGATATTTGCATAAAGAAGATGAAGGATCTTATGAAGGAGAACTAAGACCTCAAGAACCGTCGAGGAAAAGGTAGTGGTCAGGATGTTGCTCATAGGTCTAAGGCATTGCATGTTCATACTACCAGATATGAGTAGATTGTGGATCCAGGATGCAGTCATAATTTGACCAAGGATGGTGGTATGTTTACATCAGTTGGCAAGGCTGATAATGAGAAGAACTATATTGTGGGGAAATGATGATGTGATAGATAATGGGGTTATTCGTGATGTCTATTATGTTCTCAATTTGAGTGCTAATCTTCTATCTGTGTTCCAAATCATTCAACAAGGGAAGGAAGTTGAGTTTTGACCTAAAAAAAATGTTGTGAAAGACATTAAAAACAAATTTCAGGTAACTGCAACTTGTACACTTAATAAGCATGCTAAGATTTATAAGTTTCCCAAGTTTGGAGATGTTCCCAAGGGATAGGGACCTTATGGTATGGTGGTGAAAATGAATAAGGAGAGTCATCTTTGGCATTAGCGTTTGGGGCACCTAAATTTCAAAAGCATGCAGTTGATGGGCCCATCTACATTCTATTTCTCCCTCATCTTGGCAAGCATCACAGGAAAAAATTCAAGAAGGGCAAGGTATGGTGTGTGAAGGTACATGTACAGATGGTTCGTTCTAATTTGTGCTATGTGAACCATCCATCTCTATCAGTAGCAAGGTATATCTTGATCTTCATTGAAGACTTTTCGAGGAGGATTCATTTATTTGGTGAGGCATTAGTCTCTTTCCTTGGAGAAGTTCAATGAGAGGAAAGGTTTTGTTGAGAATCAATTTGGGTATCCCGTCAAATGTTGGAGATTGCATGGTGGGGAGACTATGTGAATCGTTATTTAAAGGATTTCTGTTTGAAGCATTGCATTGTATGGCAGAGGACTGCAGCTTATATCCCCCAACAGAATAGTGTAGCCAAGCATAAGAACAAAACTTAGGTTCAGTTGGCGAGGTGTGTGCTCCAAGCCAAAGATATGTATTATAGATTGTAGGTTGAGGCTGTTTGTTGTGCTAATTACATTTTAAGTAGAGTTCCTACTAAAGACATGAGAGATGCTTGGTAGTGTTGCATGGGCTCACATTCCAAATGATAGGAAAAATAAGCTTGATCTAAGAGCCATAAGTACATGAAGGTGAGTTACTCAAGAGGAGAATACAACTTACAGACTACGAGATCCAACCAAGCAGGAGTTTATCATTTGAAGAGATGTTTTTTATAAGACACTACCATTTGACGACGCACGAAAGTGCAGCAGTTAAGAATTCTGAGTACTCCACAGATTTCTGATGTATCGGATGATAAGGCCCCTATATTAGATGATGCAACTTCTTCAGTTCTAACAATTAAATGAGGAGATTGCTTCAAGAGATGAACTTTGTTGCATGATGCAATGGATGAGGTACAACTCAAGTTGGTGAGGCAAGTTCATGGAAGGATTCCAACTAAAGATAGCCAGGCAAATGAGGAATCCTAGTTTTAGGGCTGCGATTAGTCATCCCAAGAGGGTGATTAAAACCCTTGAGGAGGCTATAGAGAACAGGGTGGATGACTCTACCACATGTATGACCCGTAATGAAAAGCAACCCAATTTTGCTCTCATGACTAGGGTTATGGACACTTGTGATCCTTGATCCTATAAGTAGGGCCAAGGGAAGAGTTGAGTGAGAGGATGCTATGGCATATGGGTACATCTCCTTGATGAAGAACAAGACTTGGGAGTTTGTACCCTATCCTAAGGAGAACAACATTGTGAAGTACAACTAGATTTATAAAACTAAGGTCCCTTTCAACGGCTCAATCGTGAGATATAAGGTGAGATTAATAGCTAAGGGATATTCCCAAAAGGAGGGTATTGGTTATTGGGAGAGTTATGCTATAGTTTCCAAGATAGAATCCATATGTAATGTTCTTTCTCTAGCAATCAAATTCGGATGGGAGATATGTCAAATGGATGTAAATTGTGAAGGATGCATTTCTCGATTGTAAGCTTCAAGAGGAGATTTACATGGAGCAACAACCAGGCTTTGAACAGCATGGTGATTCTAAGCTTGTGTGCAAGCTTAAGAAGTCACTCTATAAGTTCTTTATGTCCTGCAGCTTCACAACATACGAATCTGACCATAGTGTTTATGTGGGCATTTTAATGGTCATATGTTGATTGTCATACTTTTTTGTAGAATATTTAATTATTACTGGAGATAGTACTTTGATACACAATCTTAAGGATGAGTTGAAGAAGAATTTTGAGATGATTGACTTAGACAAGTTGCATTACTTTCTTGGGATACAAGTATTGCAGTTGGAGGATGGAATTTTAATCTCACTGCCTACATATACACTTGACTTGTGGAAGAAGTTTATCATGTATAAGTGCAAACCATCAGCCACCCCATATCAATAAAGAGTTAAGTTGACGACTCAGTGTACTGCACCATGAGTTGATGCTACTTGTTATAGGCAAAATGTTGGGAGTTTCCTCGTGCCCAGCCATATCTTTCCTTTGCAATAGGAGTTGTGTAGGTACATGCAGAAGCCAAAGGAAAGCCATTGGGAAGTGGCTAAGAAAATACTGAAATACATTTAGGGTACTATTCGTGGTAAATCATTATTCAAACTCAAAGGTGGTGATGAGTGCTTGGCCACGTAATACAGACTTGAATTTGGTACAATATGTGGACACGCAGCAATATATCTTTGGCTATGCATATAATATGGGATCATGTCATATTACTTTGACATGTAAGAAGCAAAAGGAGATTGCAATATCCACTACTGAAGCATAGTATAGAGAAGCAGACAATGCGGGCATAAGAGGCCACATGTATTTAAATTTTAAAGGTTATCGAAGGAGCTTGGTCTTCCAAAAGAGTGGGCACCCATACTCTTTAGTGACAACCAAGGTGATATTAGATTGCTCATAATCTAGTTAAGCATGGCAAGACGAAGCATATTGAAGTTCATCAAGATCATATTCAGCACTACATTCAGAATGAGATGTTGGAGCTTCGATTTGTGGGGACTCGTGATCAAATTACGGACATCTTGACAAAGCCATTCGTTGGGGCGAAGTTTACCGTAATGAAATACCTACTCGGGCTTTTGGGATCTGTCATTAGGGGGGTGTCAAGTAAATGCCTCTCTTCAGAATAGGTATGGCATGTAAATGCCACCTTCCTTTGGGCCCTAAAGGTTGTGTTTTAGGCAAGATGTGAGTTGTAAAACCCATCTTGTCGTGCCCATTGAGTTACCAATGTTGTGGTGTACCCTAGGGATTGATGTCAGCATAGTAAGCCATAGAGCATTGACTCTTCCTACATGTTATTAGGAATAGGTGTATAAATAGATGGCTTTTCCCAACCTATATCCCTTGTGTATCATTCATTCTTTTCTAATTCTATATTGAGTATATTCAGCATAGTTACTAGGAAACTCCAATTTAGGGACAAGGACCGCGTACCAGTCCTTGTACCCACATTTTTTCATGACAACATTTACATACAATTTAGCTGGACTCTTAATCATTTACTCACATACCCTGATTTGAATGGCGTCTCCATCCACGTACCAGTACCCATACCCCCATGTCTCTTGGTAACTATGGTATATTGTGTTCATGGTACCTTAAGGGTATCCACCATATCTTGGTGTTCTTGTGCATAGATATGTTTATATGTGGGTTTTCTTTTCTGTCAATCATGGGATCTTGCACTTAATTCTTGCACACAACTAGTTTCTCACCTTTATACGAATCTAATTTAAGCATACAACTATTGTTTGTGTTGGTGTGGCACATTCTTGGAAAGGCCAATGGTCAATTGCAATTTGAAGAAACGGAGCTTACCATATTTTTCCCTAGCTCCGTGCAATTTAGTATACCCATCTCTCAAACTTATATGTCAACTCTCTCACAAGCAGGATCATGATGACAAACTGCTGTGGTACCCCTTGGGATTGGACACTCCCTACTTTGACATCATAAACTGATTCATTTTTTTGTTCTTAGGTTGACTCATTGATATTTCAAGATTATCAATAGGTTCAACTTTAAGCTATCTAATATCACTGGGTGCAGCGATTGACTGTATATACACAAATAGCAAATTATGTTTGGCAAGAAGCACAGCCAAGCACCCAACCCACACAACTCTTGATCCTGTTGAATTTGAAGAGCAAAGTACAGGGAATAGGAATAGATGGTGACACATAAAGAGGCACTACTAGAGGATTTTTGGACGCTAATATCAAATGAAGAAGAGGCCATAACAAAACCAGATGACAGAAGGGAGACAAAAAAGACAAGGCAGGCATAGTGAATAAAGATGGTGAAAAAGTTAGTTTTTTATCATTTTGAGTCAAAAGCAACAATAAATCTAAACAATCAAAGAAACATAGAAAATATGACAATGTTATAATTTTTTATTTAAACTAAACTCTGAAAAGAACATGAGAGAGGAAGGAAAACAGAAAAACACACACCCAAAGTTTGGGAAGGAGGGAAACTATGCAGCATAGCCAAAAATCAGATAGCTAAAGAAGGGCAAAAAAATAAGACGAAAATAACAAGAAGCATAGTTAACAAAGATATAACATATATTAGCTCAATTGTTCGAATTTAATTTGATATGGAGACACATCACTGGAACTATAAATTCAGAGGTACATAGGAAAAAATGACAATAATATTAAAAAAAATCATAATAAATAGCCAAGAAAGGAGAAATGTAGCAAATATAAAAGCAAACACACGCATTGATTGGAAAGGGGGAAAAAATTGCCAGTCTCAAAACTTGTGCTCCCATACCAGGTTTGCATCTCCGCAAGACAAAATGGAAGGCAACCACAATCCAAATAACAAATGGATGAAAATAACTTTGGTGCAAGGCTAAGAGATTGGGAAGCACCTACAACCTGAACCAGTTAGCAAATGAGTAGCACCTACACACAAAATAATGAAAGGATACTTCTCTAGTGGTTCTTCAAAAGACATTTTATTGATGAGTTTAGAATAGATTGATGATAAAAACGTGTGCAGTGCCCCCATTTATACCAAGGTGTGACTTGACACGCTAACACTAAACCACCATGGTATCCAAACCTGGTAACTGAGCACATAATATTGAGGACAGAAAGCAGTGCATTAACTTACCTAATGTTACGAGAAGGTATCATAATTTACCTAAGACATAACAGACTGTTATATCAAAATGTATGGCTTAGGCACAATAATTTTTACCAGGCTCAATCATGTAAGCCCCATACTTTTAATGAAACATTACTTATATTAAACTCTTCCTTATTTTCTTCCTGCAAGAACTTCCACAAACACAAGCTCCATGCTATGACCCAAATGAGTGGACCGGGTGCTCAATTTGCCTGATACAAGGCAAATATTCTCTCCAACCCTATATTTGAAGGGTGATGATCCCATTCCAATGTCTTCTGATGATGATCAAGTTTATTTTAAGGTGCAAATCAATGGCATTTGAAACATTTACATGGCTTCCATTCTCTAAAGAAAACAGACAGCCATCTGGTGGGTATTTTCTATTCATCGGTGTTTTCCATCTCAAGATAAAAAAATTCCTTTCATCAAAATCAGGTTATTTACATGTTCCCTACTTTCTTCCCACATATGACAGCATGTTGGAATGTGATCCGTCAGTATTATCCAAAGCAGGTTGGAGAAGGGCCTACTTTCTTCCCACATATGACAGCAGGTTGGAATGTGACCCATCAGTATTATCCATAGCAGGTTGGAGAAGGGTTGCACAAGGTTTTATGTTTATTGAACTCTTGCTGAGCTATTGAACTTTTTTAGGGTTCCTCAAATTTTATGCAACATTTAGATTGTTTGTATTTAAAAAAGAATCTGAACCTGGTGGCTAAGTGCATGCTCTCTCTTTTTTCACTTCCCTTTTTTTTCAATCTGAATATCATATTACATGGAAAACAATAATAGTAATACAAAGAAATGGTTACTATAGAGCATTATTTCCACTATCTACCCTAGCAGGAAGGATGTAGGCATATGGTAAAAAAAAATGAATATCCAACAATATAAAAAAGATCAATAGAACTATTCTTAAAGAATTTACATATAATCACTATTACATATGAACAAAACAGAGCCTCCCATTAATGGGTCGATCGTTCTTGTTAAGGCCCATAGGCGGGCAGATAATTTTGAATGGTTTTCTCCACCGCCAAGAATGTTCAAATTAAATTTCAATGGGGGCAGCAAGGGAGAATCCAAGGGGCTCAGGGATCGGGTGCTTATTCATAGATTGTGCAAGGTCCCTGATCAGAGCGTCTTCTCTTAAACTTATGGACGGGACTAATAATGAGGCGAAAACACAGGGTCTTGTGCTTGGATTGGGTTTAGTAGTCCAATGTGGAATTGAGAAGTTGGTCATCGAGGGGGATTCGATGGTGATGATCTATGCGATGTGCAAATGTAAGGCGAGATCTTGGAATATTGAGAATATTTTTGTGGAAAGGTTGGGAGATTCTCGAGACTCTCTATTTGGGAGGCCTCCCATTGCTTCAAAGAGGCGAACGGTGTTGCAGACTTCCTGGCCAATAGGGGGATCGATCAATTGGATGAGTTGATTGTGGATAATATATGGGAGGCATGGCCCAACGCTAATCTCGGAGAGTTATCCTATTGGAATTTAAGTTAAAGATTTAAATTTTGGGTTTGTGTCCCATTTGAGGCGTGTCTTGGTTGAGGGACCGGCTGTCAAGTCATCTATTTTCAATGGGGTGGCTCACATGCGTGAAGGAGGCTTAAGGTGCGATGGGGATGGCAATCTTCATTGCAAATTGTGGCAGCATAGCGGGATTACGGTTGGGGGACGAGTTGTGTGGGGCATGTGGTGAGCGAGGAGAATTTCATGCGACCATCACTGAGATGGAAGAGATGTTGCAGCGTGTCTTGAGCATTCCCTTGTTGCGGCTGGCAGACACCTAACGGAAGATGGCATTCAAAGGGCAGGTGACGGATTCCCGATTGAAGAAGACCTTCCTCATATAGTCGAGGGTGGTGTTAGGGGCGGTGCGAGAGATTATTGGCATGGTGCATTTGGAGACGTGTCAAGCCAAGGTGAACTCAAAAAAGGTCTCCATGTTCGTTGGCAATCTCTTGTTGGCCCTAGAGGATAAATTGCAGGTTTGAAAGATTGCGGAGAGATTGGTGCGGACGTGGTTTCGGGTGGGGCTGGCAAGAGCGGTGGAGTTTCAAGGGAGTGCTCCTTTGTACCTGATGTTCTCGGGCAATGCGTGCTTAGGGTTGGTGCCTTTGTCTACCATTCAGAAGCTTGAGTGTTATATGAGGGTGTTGGCCTTTGCTGAGCGAGCTTCAAGGAGCACTCCAACGGCCATCTCTGCCAAGGGCGGTTGTGTCAGTTTTGGATATTCAGGTTTGTAAAGCCCCTTTGACATCTTTGGCGGTTGTTCTTGACCTCTAGCGGTCGAGTAGTATGGTTTCGGCAGCCAGGATGTTGGGGCATCTGTTTGGAGCAGCGACCCCCATGTTTTCCTCCTTAGGTGATCATTGAAGGGGCGAGTGTGGAAGGTGGCGAACCAGTTACCCAACGTCATGTGGTGTCCAGTGCTATGAGGGCCCGTATGGAAGCCGCCTTTCTTTCCCCAGTTCTGGGTGGTCCTATGTTGGAGAGGAGAGCATGTGGAAGGCGGGGTGGACATGGTGGCAGAGTAGGACAGTTGGCTGCGGTGTTTGAAGCAGTGGAGGTGGCTATGGACAGCCATACGGAGGCCCCCGTGGAACAAAGGTTGGACAGCTTGCATAGCAGTGGCAACACGGCTATGGTTGGCATTGGTAGCGGACGTGACAGCCTAGCTCAGTCTCTGTGAGGGGCTTGTTGTGGACTGCTGGTAGGTTTGGTTAGGTCGGGCTTGGATGCATGTCTAGTGGTTTTTTGGGTAGGCTTCTGTTTGGGCCATGTCGTGGACTGCTGGTAGGTTTGGTTAGGTCGGGCTTGGGTGCATGTCTAGTGGTTTTTTGGGTAGGCTTCTGTTTGGGCCATGTCGTGGTTGTTTCAGGCCTTTGTTTGGTGGCTTTGGCCAGTGTTTGGGAACTTGTTTTTGGTTGGTTTTTATGCAACCTTGGTTGGTTATGGGCATGTTGTAATCATGGTTTTCATTTAATAAAAGGGCGAGGGACCCATCAACCCTCATTACCGAGCAAAAAAAAAAAAAAAAACAGAACAGAACAGAACAGATAAACGGGAATCACTTCATCGATCAATATAATCATATGATGTATGTGGTTTCCAATATTCAGGCCTCAGTCTCATTAGACATTACAACAGGCTCAATGGTGGAGAACCCAGAGGTTTATTGGATGGAGCTCCTTGAATGTATTGAACCAACTAGTACATATAGAAGAAATCATGATATATAGACAGTTCACAACAGTCAAAAATGCGTTACATATTGTTCCTTTAGTAAACACGTGTTATAGTTATGAACATGTCATAGATGCACACATCATTAACACTATTGTCTATAAAGGGAAAGCATCTCCGATTAAGCCCTAATATCACCGTACGCTTCCACTTTCCAGCCTCCAGCAGGCCTTTACACAGAAAGTACCATACAGTGTAAATGCTGGCCGTCAAGAGAGCTCATTTCTCAATTGCTATGTTGCTCTTTCATGCAAAGTAACCAGGCATGTATCTTGCAGAGATTTACTGGCATTAAAATTTGGCAGAGTGGCAAGGTGAATGGTCATGGAGGCCTAGGTGAACCATATAAAGTTTAATTTGTAATCCTTTTATAACATGAACAAACCTGTTTCAAAGCTCGATTCATTGCCAGCAATGCACCATGTCCATCATTTTGAGGTTGTGTGATATGGTGTGCATCTCCTGAAAAATACCATTAGACTGATCTGCTCAAATTCTGATATCATTTAAAATTTATTTACATATGCAGTATTTTTGCCAGAAATCCAAACACGGCCAGCTAACTGTAATTTAAATAATAGTGCAAGAAAAATCCAGAAATGTAAAATTATTGATTAAGTTGACATGTAAGTAAATTAGATATACCTGACATGCCATATCCTCGAACTTCGGCATATATATTTGCTCTTCGCTGTTTTGCATGTTCAAGTTCCTTCATTTCCACATGAAAAATTAAAGTGAGATATTGTTAAAACCAGTTGAAATAGCAGAACCTTTCAAAAACTAAATCCAGATTTGATCCAACTCCAGCACATCTAGCTCCTACTGAAATCATCCCAATAGTCAAAAACTCAGTTCCAATGAAGTGACTGGTGACCTGCTCCAAATTACCTTTTATAGGATTGGAAGTTCCTCCTAAATACACTATGCTACCATCAACCAGCCAGAACTTGGAATATAAAGAAACACCACCACCATAAGTAGGCTTGATAGAAACCGCCTATAATTGGTGCTGATTACCCACTTAACTTTTTCCCATGCTTATAATTAGATACTTCTCCCAAGAAATGCATCCTTAAGTGTAAGTACAGGAGATATGATAACCCAAGAGCAAATGCATGGTAGGGTAGGGATCTCACAGGGCTGTAAACGATGCTTTTCTAGAACAAAGTCTTGCATTAAGGACTATGACGCAGATAAATATTATACAGACTACATGCATACCCTGCTGAATGCAAGCCTTACGCAGCCATCATGTTTGTAATGTTTTTTTGGAGAATCTGCATTTTACATTTTTATGGTTAGTGTGTAAACATTGCCTTGTGATACTATGAACTGCCGACATGTGGCATCCTTGGAAGTGTGTGAAACTCAAGTGACATTGACCATGTGATAAATTGGGGTTAATAACATTACTATGTATTTAAAGGTATAGTAATATCCTAAATTAATGATAAGAGTGAAGTAAAATTAAAAACCATTTGCTTTGTGAAATGAATTTGGTACCCAATACCATGGTAACGAAACTCGGACTCGGAAAAAACTCGACAGACCGATTGTTGACTCGGCAACAAAACTCCGCCCAGATTTGGCAAGGCTCAACAAATTTGGAAAATCATTAAAAATGGCAAATTTTAGGGGAGGGAACTATTGAAATGAATTCCATGTCAGATCAACTTAAAATACACTCAAAACTAGTCAATTACATCTAACATACACATGTATACACAAATAAGTAAGTAAATAATGCAATATTGAGCATTTTAAGTTGAATAGTTGAACTTTAAATTTGAAACTTAAGACTTGATATTAAATAAGAGTTGCTTTTATATTCATTAAATTGTCCCCTTGTACACATAATATAGATTTAGAAATCCATGGCAATGGCATCAACAAAAAACATAATATAATAGATACAACTAAGGTTGAGAAGAACCTGCATCGCTCATCCCACATGAGATGCATTGCATTGCATTTGACCTTGCAATGTTTTGTGCATGTCAAGATAGCAGTTGCAGCCATCCTACCCTCCCTCGATGTATCAACAAGATTATCCTCCACAACATTTTTCTCCCTAGATGTGTGGGTTGCTCTCCCCCCTGCCCAATGCTACAAGCTCCACCTTGTGATCCCCTAATCGACACATGCATGGTCCTCCTCTCTAAACACAAGGCTGTCATCCTCATCTTCCTCCGCTCCTACTTTTTGTTTGCAACAGAAGCGCAAGTTGCAATACACAAATACAAGATCATTTAACCTTTGCATTGACAACCCATTATGCTTTTTGGAGTGTATGTGCTCATGCATCTCTAATTGCACTCACAACTTGAAACAGTGCATGGTTAGCTTAGCACATGGATAACAGTCCTCTGAAGATTTGACACCTTAGTGGCAAAAAAAATCCACCATGCATCTCTAACGATAAATATTAAAATGTTTTAGACTTCAATTCCAAAAACATGAAACAAAATAATATTTGATAACAAAATATGGAAAAAGTTAACCTCAAATTTTATCTGACCTAATCCTCGTCCTAGCCACCTTGCAAATATATCAGGGAAAGAGATCTCCTAGTGTTTGTTTCTAGATTTCAATCTCGGACATAATCTTCACCTTTTTCTACAAATTTGTCTTTGTGGCCTCTATATGACTATGTAGAGGCCGCTCATAACTTCCTCGTCAACCTTAAAGCTCTCAAAGCAATGGACGACTAAGTTCAAAATGCAGGCATGAGCATGAAGTGGCCTATGGAGTTTTTTAAATCCACCATTAGTAAATGATATCCCAAATGGGCTTGTACTTGGCCTCCACCCTGCCATAGATAAATTTTATTTGATCTTTGGATTGGTCCATGCCCTCATATACATAGCCCATTGTGGGCTTCTCTCCATCAACGACATGGAGGAGAGAAACCAATGGCTTTGTGACTTGTAAAAAATATATAAAAATTAACATTAAATTTAAGTTTTAAATAAAGAACAAAATAAAATTAAATAACACTTTATAATAGAGAAAACAAAAATTCAAGAAACTTAAATGACTTACATCTACAATCTCCCTTGTCGACATCCAAAAGTGGGACTCATCAAACACATGTTGTACAACATCAATCTTGGCAATAGTCGTTAATTAGGAAGACTTGCTTCATTTCTCGCTAACAAACATTCGCTTCAACAAAGCTTTTGATTGTAGCAAATATTGCAAGATGATGGAGGTTGCAAAAAGGGTTACCCCTTGTTTTTTGTGAATTCTCTCATCAAAAAAAGGACCCAATCATGGTTGTAGATGTATTTGCAAATGTTACGAACATGCTCTACAATTGGCTTGATCCACTCCATTTCGCCAATATCCTCCAACATCAAATATATGTAATGGGCCGAGAAAGGAGTCCAAAAGATAGAGAGAGGCCTTTGCATTAGTAGTCTACCTACAACAATATAATTTGTTAGATTATTAACAGCTACTTGCGCCACATTTTCTTCCCCCACATCTGCCACAACTTATTTCAAAATACCACATAAATAATCAGCATTTGACATCCTACCCAAGACATCGATAGACTTCAAAAAGTCAATCCCATTGAAGAAGAAACCAAGAAGTTCAACAATGCTCTATTTTTTCTATCAATCCATCCATCGGACATGATAGCCCCTTTTCCTCTAAATAACTCATTGCTCATCAATATATGATTTTACAATTGCCACCTCTAACAAAATTGGGCCACTTAAATCATCAACAAAAGGGGCTTTGAACCATCAACCAGCAATGGCAATAGCATGCCTAATGCTTGCCAACAGGAAGACCTAAAACACAAAAAAAAATTAAAAAAAAAATTTAAATATCAAAATTTTGAAATCAAAAAGATAGATTTTAAAATTAAAACAACAATATAAATTCATACATCATAATGTAAAGCAAAAGATCGACTAAAAAAACATTATTAGTTGGCCGCATGAAAAAGAATGTCACAGAAGTACCAAAAGTCATCAACCATGTTCCTCACAGCTATGCACTTGTCCTCATTTCAACCTGTGCTTTCCAACAATGGTTAGGAGCCAAGGGCACTACATGGCACAAAACAACTCCCCAAATTACGAGATCTAGGCCCAATGCTACTAGAACTCGATCCATGCACTGGAGGAGCAAAAAAGGCAACGATTTGTTGGTTTTGCTTCATCCTTTGCTCTTTTCCTTGAAAGCTCTCCAATTGAGTCATTGGCTCCCTACAACCTCAAGGTCTATAGATGGACACATTGCAATGTCACATCCAGGTATATAGGGAAGGTGATATTTTAGGCAATTAATGTGCCTCCTAGAAACTCAACACCACAATAATTGCAAAAAGTGTGCGCTTTCTTTGCACCTGCATTGGCATGCTTACAAGTAGAGTTTGTCGGTTTGTTTGGTGCTCCTAACATCATAAAACCAAAAAACCTACATTGTAGAGGGGAAAAAATAGCAGAAGAGACCATAGATTTAATTTTAACTTGAAAATCTCAAATATAGAATAGGAAAAAACAAACAAGGAAAAAACCAGCAATAACCGTAATCGAAGGAAAAATAGAAAAAAAACGATTGGCAACTCAATGGCCCAAATAAGGTGGGTTTTATTGTTTCAACCATAGTAGCAAAAATCGTTTGAGGAAAAAATCATTTTTTCAAAAGTGTAAGTGTTTTTCAAAAAATCATGATTAATCGAGAAAAAATCGGAAAACTTAAAACCGCTAAAAAAATGCGAAAAAAAAAGAAAAACTAATTTTTTTAAATTTAAATGCACTTCCATTGCATCTAGATACATATTAGACATTTCAATTGCATAGAGGATAGATAATCATACAATTACGCCATCTATGAAAGATAAATGAGATTGTACGCCATCCAAACTAGTCAACTGTTTTCTTTCATTATTTTTCATAAATATTCAAATTTCATTACATTTGTATTTCAAAATGCATACTATTGTCATAGTGGAACAAAAAAAGGAGAAGGAACAAAGGGTAGCACGTAGACTATGGTTCACTAGGTCTATAACTCAACATATTTTCAGGGTTCTTGCCCTTCCTAATTTGCGATATGGCCTCTGTGTCAATCCTAGCATCATCCATGACATCAAAGTCAAAATCCTCAAAAAGAGACTCTTCATTATTCTTGAGCCATTCAGAATCTGGATCGATCTCGTCTAGGTCGATCGGATGATCTTCCTCGATGGAACCTAAAATTATACAAAACAACGCATATGTTAAAACAAAAATATAAATCGGTTTTTCAAATGAATCGAGAATTTAAAAATGCAACATTTATTAACTTTGAGCTTTATTCATCTTCAGGAGAAGATTGTGGTGGACAAATGCCAAATCATTCATCCGTTCCTAAGTGAGTTGATTGCGTTTTTTAAAGTGTATATGCTCAAACACACTCCAATTGTGCTTGCAAGCGGATGAACTACATGGTTGGCTCAAAATGCGCATCGCCATCCTTCGAAAGTGTTTGGTTTTTTTGCCAAAAAAATTCCACAATTGTGCCGAAAAAAATTGTTACCTATTGCACAATCCAGTCAAAATTTAACACTTTAAGTGTACATATAAAAAAAATCATCTCCCTGGTTGGAAGGTCTTCCTTCTTGTGACGATGGCCTTACTACAGAGGAAACCTCTTCCCTGTTTGTACATTGGCAACTCTCCCATGGCTTCTTCAAACTCCTGCTCAATAGAAAACATTCTGTCCATGCACTTAAATAGGCTCTCTGTGACCACTGTATCATCTCAAAATGAGGCGTTGTAGAACAATGTTGGATTGAAAAAGTATCCAACTGCATGGAAGGGAGAGTACATTTGTCGATTCCATCTGTTATCAACTATCTCCCACAATGACATGTACTTTGTTTCGTTATTCTCCAATATGCTCCTAATAGCTTCTTTTGTCTTGTCCATTGCTTCATATAACTAACCCATGGGGGGTTTATACCCATCGACAAGTCTCAAAACTCAAACTAGAGGCTCAGAGAATAACACAATTTGCTCTATCTCTTCTCAAAAAGATTCATTCACCATTCTACCATCCATATGTTTTGCAAAAAAACATTCCACCCACTCACTTGAAATAAACATTCGTTCGAATTCATTTGTTGGAAAAGAGTCTGCAAGGCAAGTGGGTTACAAACCTTGTTACCTTTGGCCAAAGAAGTTCCTTGCCATCCGTGAATGACCACATCATACTAAGAACCCTTGTGCGATTGTTTATGAACTTAGCGATTGTGCGGGCCTATTGCAAAACCTTTCACCTATGGAATTTTTCCTATGTCCTCCAAGATCAAATCAAGACAATGTGCCACACATGGAGTTTAAAAGAAAGTTGCATACTTTTCCATAAGAAGCCTTCCAACAACCGCACAAGCAGTAGCATTATCAGTAATGATTTGGACCACATTTTCTAGCCCCACCTCAATCACAACTTCATCAAATAGATGAAACAGTGTCTCACCCAATTTTATCTGATCAAATGCATTGACACTCTTCAGAAACACAGTGCCAATGTTACACGACACAAAGAAATTGATAAGCGTGGGATTCTTTCTATCTGTCCATCTATCTGACATGATAGTGCACCCTGACTGTGCCAATTCCTTGTGATGTTCTGCAAGGACATCACTCACAACCTGTACGGCATCCTTCAACAAATATGTTTGCAAAGCCTCGTATGATGGGGCTGAGAACTCTGAACCTGCAATTGCAATTGCATCCACCATAGTTTGTCAATACGCATTAAATGGCAAGTTGGAAGAGTACCAAAAGTTAGCTATTGCCTTCTTTCCTTGCTCGTACACAATTTTTTCCACCATGTACTCTCTAGTGTGGTTTGCACGCCAAGTGTAGTGTGAGGGCTAAAAGAAGGCATGAATGTTTCTCCCACTTGTGTTTGGCCCACGAGATACTGATGGAGCTGCCACATGAGACCTCTCTTTCCCCTTTTCACGTTTTGTGAATGGCCCAGGGATGTCATCATATTCTTCATCAGCGCTTGCATCTGAAGAGTTAGAACCTACTTTTGTACCTGTTCTTGCCTTTTTTGCCTTTGAATCTGAGTATCTTTCGAATGTTGCTATAGCTTGATTGGTGACATCTATAAAGCATGCATTAGTGCAAGGTGTAATTTTGTGGCCTCGTTTTTTTGTCAAATGCCACTTGAAGTGGTATATGCCTCCATTGCATACATGTCCGCAAAAGTTGCATTTCACCTTGTTTGGGTTGCCTGGGTCGACTTCAGTGCAATAGTTCCATGCAAAATCTTTAATGCATGGCATAATGATCAAATCTGCAATGTGGCATAAAATTGTTTGTTTAAATGCTAAAATATTTTGAAGGTGTTTAGTTTTTCTTTATCACTCCCAAAAAAAACCCTTATCACTCCAACTTATCACTCCCGCCTTTCGATATACCTAAATCTCCAATAGCCAAACCGCCCCTCGAGATGAGCAATTCTCTCAATATACCACCCCCCTCGATATACCGAACCTTCCTATATACTTCACCTTCTTATATACTCGAAGGTATGTGGAAGAATGATAGTACGTGAAACAATGATGTACGTGAGAGAAAAGTGATACGTGAGAGTAGAGTGGCACTGAAAGAAATGGTACATGAAAGATCTTAGTTTTGTCTAATGGAATACCTGTTCACAGGAGACAGTTCAAGGCTCATAGGCACAGTACCGGTCTAACACTGCGACCCCCCTGCATCAGATTTACAGCGGAACGACAGATCCCGAAAAAAAAAAAATCGAAAAAAATATGTTTTAGAGATGCTTTGTTTGGTTTTTTTTTTTTATTGTTTTGAACTTTTGCATTCTTGCAATCATTAGCAATAAATACATATATAATAAAATCATATAAAAACATGATATCGAAAGTTAACAAATTACAAAAATTCCTTGGAATAAAATATTGTTTTTTAATAATTTTTAATTATATATATATATATATATATTTATTAATTACAAGCTACAAAATTTTATTAAAAAAATAATATTTTAAAAAAAATCCTAACTATAAAAATAATCATATAAAAAAATTAATATTTAAGGTTAGGTTCAAATTTTAATTTATAATTTAAAAACCCTAACCCTAATCGCATGGTTAGGGTTAAGGTTAGGATTAGGTATTTTTTTAACTTTTTTATTTTTTATTTACATTTTACAAAATTTATAGAAAAAACTAAATTTAGGGGCTAGGTTTTTTTTTTTTTTATAGTTTTTTTTACATTTTAAAAAGATATAAAATAAAAAGTGAACTGTTAGGGTTAGATTTTTTTTTAAATTTTTACTTACAATTTAATAAATATATAAAAAAATGAATTTAAATTAGGGTTAATAGGGTTAGGGTTAGCCTTGAGGGTTAGGTATTTTTTTTTTTTAGTTCTTTACTTTTACATTTTAGAAAATATATAAAAAAACTTATTTATTATGTTTAGGGTTAGCGCTGGGCTAGGGCTAGGGTAAGATATATATATTTTTTAATTTTTATTTACAATTTAAAAAATATACAAAAAATGAACTTAAATTAGGTTAGTAGGGTTAGGGTTAGGTATTTTTTTATTTTTTTTAGTTCTTTAATTTTACATTTTAGATAATATATAAAAAAATTGAATTATTAGGTTTAGGGTTAGGGCTAAGGTAAGATATATATTTTTTTATAATTTTTATTTACAATTTAAAAAATATATAAAAAAATGAACTTAAATTAGGTTAGTAGGGTTAGGGTTAGCCTTTACGGTTAGGTTTTTTAAAGTTGTTCTTTAATTTTACATTTTAGAAAATATATTAAAAAAACTGAATTATTAGGTTTGGGGTTAAGGCTAGGGCTGGGGTAAGATATATTTTTTTTTTTAATTTTTATTTACAATTTAAAAAATATATAAAAAAAATGAACTTAGATTAGGGTTAGTAGGGTTAGGGTTTGGGTTATGGTTAGGGTTATTTAATTTTACAATTTAAGAAATATATTAAAAAACTGAAATATTAAGGTTAGGGTTAGGGCTAGGGCTAGAGTAAGATATTTTTTTATTTTTATAATTTTTATTTACAATTTGAAAAATATATAAAAAAATAAACTTATATTAGGGTTTTAGTAGGGTTAGGGTTTGGCTTAGGGCTAGGGATTTTTTAAATTGTATAATTTTTATTTACATTTAGAAAATGAAGATATAAATAAAAAAAATTTACTTGGAATTTGGAAAATTGAAGGGTGAAGACAGATCTTGAAGACCTTTGAAAAATCTTCCAAAAATCTCTGGAAGTCTTTGAAAATCTCGATCAAATGCTACCAATCTGCCTGAAGAAAGTTGAAGATGAATTTCTGCTCATAAAAATGATTAAAAATCTCCAAATTGTGCTGTTATTTCGCCATTTCTTACACTTATAAAGGGAAAAATCGAGAAAATCGCAGAAATCGCGTTTTTGGTAAATCGCAATTTTTTCCCACTTTTTTTTATTAACTCCCAATTTTTTCACGATTTTCAATGCTTTTGGGAGGTTGGCCCATTGATTGGTATAAAACCATGGTTAAATGCTGGGAAAACGTGTTTTTCTCTGCAATTCAAGACTAATCGCGATTTTTTCACAATTTCTGCTACTATGAATAAATGACTAGGGACCAAGAAGAAAAATGTCAAAAATGAAAGGAGTCCTTATGTTGGCATCCCCGCTTAATGAGAATTTTCCAAAACCAAAAGATGACGATGAGCCAAAATGCTGAAACCAATTGTGAATCAAGCACAAGTTGATCACCAAATGCTCTTAGTTGTAGCACAAGCTTGAACCACTCCAAAAATGGGTCCTCAGCCTTACAATCCTTGAACTGCCCATCTAAACAAGTCTCCAACAGAATGATGAAAGTGGCCAAAATGTTGAAGCTAACCATGACATGAACATAAGTCAATCACCACAAGCTACTGCCATGTGCATGAGCTCCCAAACCCACACAATCAAAAAACATGCCCAAAACCTGAAGCAGAGCACTAGAAACCTGTCATCGAAAGAAATGATGATGATGATGATGATGATGATGATGATGATGATGATGATGATGGCCAAAACACTTAAGCTAACTATAAACTGAACACCAATTCGATCACCACAGGCTACCAAATATGTGAATGAGCTCTCAAACTTGCACAGTCCAAAGATGTGTGCCCAAAACCTGAAGCAAAACACTCGAAAACTACCATGAACAAATAATCCTCTTCAGATAAATGACCTCCAATAGCCTCCCAAGCTAACTCCACAAAGCAAAGATGAAATCAATATAATAATCCTAACTCCATGAGATGGCCCACACTCAAAAGGCTGCCCACCATCGAATCCAATAAAGAAATCATCATTGATGAGAGTCAAATGCTTCCATACCTTCAAGGCCATCTCCATTGTCGATTTCCAAACATTAAAAATAATCAAATCTATATTTAAGAGGATCAAGCAGAGGTCAAAAGTCCCCAAACACAAGAAAATAAATTAATAATAGAACTGGTGTGTAGCTCTCACAAATACCTTTCCAACACTTAAAATGGGAGGTCAAGCAAAATCTATATGACCAAGTTATGTCCTCTAAAAAGATCAAGTCACGAATGTGTTCAATGACAATCAAACAATTGTCAAATTTTCACACATTGTTGTGATGACAATTAAACGGCCATCAAATTTCCATGCACCATGTGACGCTCAAATTTAACCATACAATTTAAGACCCTAAATAATGAAATTTTGCAAAGCACCAAAACAATGACCACAGACCAGTTTTCTCAAGGAGTCTAGATGTGAAAAAATCCATTTGGAAATGGGGTTTCCTTTGTTAACCCTCAAAACCTTATCTGGACAAAAGACTGCACCAGAGAACCTGACTACACCAGAGAACCTATCTGAAGGCATTGCTCTCCAAACAAATGCTCTTCCCTTCCTTTGATTTGTCAAGAGAACAGATCTAGTTACCGAGAATGTCCTTTATTCCACTTGTTGAATCTCCTTTCTTCAAAAAATCGACCTCTAAACAATGCAAATTGCAACCAAACACCCTCATGTTATCGCCAAGCCTTTGTGCACCAAGAGCTAGCAAAGGACTAAAAATTTGGGGTTTTACGCCTTAGGGTCTAGTACCATGTAAAATTTTGTGCACAATCCCATGATCGACATAAACAAAACTCCACACAAGCAACATCACTCAAAGAACACCGATACATGGAGAGTGCCTTTTAAAGCACCCAAGCACAAGAATACTCCATTTAGAATGAAATTGAATCAATGTGTATAAGGTGATTGTGTATAGAGGAGGCATAACCCCTTTATTTATACATACAAAAATGTAGAAAGACACGAGAGTAGACACTATGGCCCATATCCCAATACAAGTTTCTCATAGGTACAACAGAAAGGTTAGCAATGGGCCCAATAAGACAGGTTTTATTACTCTAGTGTTGTGCGATGGGATTGGGTGCTATTGGGTAATGTCTATAAGTCTCATTATTATTGGGCACCTATAAATCCATAAATGAACACTGATATTGAATTGGCAATGCCCATAAATCCTTGTGTTATTGGACCTCTAGAAATCATGTAAAAGAGTGTTTCTTGAAAGAAATCTTTAGGCACAAAGTTTGTAAGCCATTTATACAGGACAAGATATGATCGATTGGTAGTTTAGATGATTCAAAATAGTATGAATGAATTATTGATTTGATAAATGATTGGTTTTAGGCTAAACAATGAAGAAAAGTAGAATGAAGTCCCGAATTGGTCAAACCTTATCGGGGATGAATGTCTAAGGGCACTCACTTTCTTACATGGTTTGGTAATGGTCTTCATCCATCATAGACCTTGTGTTTTTTATAACTAATCTTGTGTCACTTATGTGCAGATACTAGTTTAGCCCACTTGTTGTCTAGTATTTTACCATTCTGAAATAGTTCCCAAGAAGAACGATATGTTATAGAAGCACCTACTTCCAAATAAGAAAAAAATAGAATGAGCCAACCATTTTCAATTACAATCATCTAGCAAAGGCACGATGAGATTGTTTCAAAAATAAATTTCTAATGCTATAAACATCTGTAAAAGACTAGTGGATTGGTGATTCTATGTGATCCAAATTGTGTCTCAAAATCTATCTGTCAGTCTCATTGAACCAGGACCAATATTCTCTCAGGACAGGCCTACTCAATGCTCCACTATATACCACAACAACAAATCCATTAAAATAAGACAGCGGTCTTTACTTCATGGTATCTCTATTCCTGTCCTTTGTGGTGCCAAGATCAACAGTTGCATCCTAACCGACAGAGAGTGAAGAGTTACATCTGAAAGAGCAACCATTTTGTCTTCCATAACAATTGTTTCCTTTTGTGGCATTGTATTCTCATTTGTACATAGAAATTTAGGGAGAAGATGGAAGAGAGAGAGAAATATTCATCTCTTTTCAAGAAAATGCCATGTACAAATTGTTCAAATTATAAAAGTTCTGTCATGATTCCATATCTTCCCATTGTCTTGTTTCTCAATGTCACTTCCATTTTGGAATGCTTGTGTACTATTTTCTTCTACATATAGCACATCTAAATTTTAGCAATTTAGAGTGTTGTCCACAAGATATTTCCTAGGATTCAGATTACTAGGTGTCAAGCAAAAAAGATTAATGTTATGTGTTCTTAAGCATGTGCCAATATCCAACCACTAATTCATCTAAAACTAGATTTGAATCCCTTACTTTAGAATGTTTTAATTCACAATGGATATAGTAAGACCCCATTGCAACCAAGTGAGACATTTACATTGTTTTCTTTATAGTTTTATAAGTTTCAAATACAAATAAAGCATTTCTTCCCAAGTATCTTACCTCCAATACCATAATACCAGCACCTTCACCTATCCTACACAAAACGACAGATGAGAAAAAGAATGTGATAATTAATAATTGCAAAAATAGAAGAAACAAGCAAAACAGAAGAGAAAGAAATGTGCAAAAGAGATTAGATCATTAACAAATCATTGCTTACACAAATCCATCACGACTGCAGTCAAAGGGACGTGAGGCCTTATGTGGAGATGAATTATACTTTGTGCTTAATGCTCTAGCCCTACATAAGATTATTCAAAAATTATAAACAATTTCAAGAATGTAATTGTTAATGAAAATATGTTTACAATGTCCAATCTTAGTGTAAGTAACATAATTAAAAATGTTAAGAGACCAGAAACATGTTTAAAGAACTCACAAATGATAATATAACTTACTGAAACTTGACATTAATGTTAATGTTCCTAAGCATAAGCATGACATACAAAAGACCAAAGGAAAAATAAATAAGGCTTTAAAAATATACCATGTGTTCTAGAGATGCAAATTTTGAACTAAAAAGATGATTCCCTTCATTGCAAAATTGACACAATTAAAAATCTTTCAACTACTTAAGAAAAAATAAACTATTTGCTTTGGAAAACATATACAAATGTTGAAAACCCATGACAGCTTAATTTACTCTTAGAAGCATAAATATAATTCCAAGCACCTATCGGTCAAAAACAACTAGACTGCTTTTATCTAAGTTACTGGTTCGTTTTTGGCTCTGATGCGGATTCAAAGAACCCGGTTTGCCAGTACGGTGATTTTTTTCCTTGGGTTCGTTTTGGGTTCGTTCATACAAAAAGTATATAAAAAATTAAAAAATATAGAAATTCTAGCCTATTACATAGAAAATTAGTGACAATGTCATTAACCACATAGTATGCATCTTAATAAGTTGATAACCATTAAACAGAAATGATAAATATTAAAATATCAATAATGATCCTGTGGCTGTAATTAATTACATCAAACTTTAAAAGTTAATACTTGGATTTTAGGGTTTAGGAATGTGTTTTTAATTATTTCCTTGCATTGGTTTTGGGGAAAAAATGAAAAAAAAAAAAAAACTCGTTTTTGACTCATGTCGACCACCACAGGCAGCGGGTTCGAACTGGTTTTTGGTTCAGGAGTGGTTCGCCGTCCCAACGTCCAGGTACGGGGAGGGTTCTTTGTTGGGATGGCGAACCACTCCCGAACAAGAACCCGGTTCAAACCCACTGCCCCAACGCTAACAGAATATGAAGAACCAGTAACTTAGGCTTTTATTTTAAAAGGTTGAACTATACCTTGAACCAAGCCAAAATCCAAAAAGAATCACATTTTTTTAAGCAAATTGTTCCATGGTTTTAAGTGTACTCTTACAACTAGAGTTAGGGATAAAATCTGATCGAGGTTGAATTGAACTATTGAACTCAATAATTGGGCCACACAAGGTCAGCCCGCCCAAACCTAAAGCTATAAATCTACTTGTGGATATGTAATCTGGCACAATCATATGCTCAAGAAAATTGCACATTAATCATTAAAAAAAATGGAGAATGTTTGGCAATGATACCATCCAACATTCCAAATTCTACTCTTGAGTGTGTTTATATATGCAAAATATTTTGGTTTCTACACCTTAATCTTATTACCATTTTTTCACAACAAGGTCTAATCTACTTTGTTGGGGAGAATGGGGGTTGGGATGTTGTCGTTAAGGCATGTTTTGAGTAATTTTTTAAAAGGGTCACAGCTGTATATGTTTGTATACAGATACAATTCCTTCTGCATTGACAAATTGTTGAACCTTGTTTGGGCTTTAGAGATTGTTTATAAGCTAACAAGAATAAGGACCCATAGAAACAAAACCCTGAATAAGTTTTAACACACATGAGCCATGGTGTAAGCCTTAAGATTTTGGTGGAATATCTTCCTAACATGTCTAACCTAATGTACGTCCCGGAAGCAAGTTTGAGTTATATAAAGTTATAAAACACTATGACCTTGTAGTCAATGGATATCACTGAGAAAAATTACTAACAAGTTTTGAACTCATTTAGTAATAACTATAAAAGGGTGGTTATATTTTTGTAATAGCCTCCAAATTTAGCTTCTCGTGGACTTTTATCCATGATGCTCTTCTTTTGACTATTTCTTAACCTACGTCCAACTGTCTGTATTACTAATTATGCAAGGTTGAGAGATGTTTACCAGTAAATTTGATTTAAAAAACGGTCAAAGGCTAGTAATTTGCCTTGCTGTTCTTGTTAACATTTGCTATAATGTGAATCAACAAGTGTCAAAAACTAAAGTAAGCCAATCCACATCTCAGTATAAAATATAGTTCTAGAAGTCAATTTAATGTTGAATAAAGTTAAACCATTAAATTGGTTAAGAGTCAAGATATATATGACCAGTAAAGACGCAAGTGTTTGGCCCATTAATTAGCAAGTTCTGCTTTATATATAAGTGTATGAAGTAAGAAAAGTTAACTTTTTTCGTATCTACTATATCCTGTCAAAGCAGTGCTCTTGTACACAATACTCATTCCTCTTAACCAAACAGGAAAAACAATTTGAAATCCATTTTGTGATGAATATTGTTTTTCTCACCTGCAGGTTCACTTACTCCACTGAATTAATTTTGTTTCCATTGCATCCTCAAAGTTTCCAATTACATGGAGTTGTGTCTTAAGCATCTTGAGATAACATTAAACATGGATAATTAATTTTTCCTCCAGAACAATACAAAATAAAAGTGATCATAAGTTCAACCCTGTCTAGAAATGTCACACTACAAACATGTTAGAAGATAGAAGAAACTAAAAGTTCTCATAAGTTCAGATCTGTCTATAAACATCACACCACAATATATTCATTTTCAATAATCAAGCACCTGCAAAACCCAGCGATTGACAATGCATCAATACTGGACTCAGTTCCTCCAGCCACCATAACCTCTGCATCTCCAAAACGAATCATCCTGAAAGCGTCTCCTATAGAATGAGCACCAGTGGCACAAGCAGTAACTGCAGCATGGTTTGGTCCCTGGAATTAAACTCATAACAGAGTGTGAGTGTGTGTGTGAGAGGGAGAGATAGATAGCATAAGATGATAATTCACGAATACGATTCCAAAAGCTCCTATGTGAAAACCCAAAATTGGCACTGCTTAAAGGTTGACCTAGTCCTCTAAACGAAAATATCCATGCCTTAACAATCAGCTTCTGAAATTAGATGCAACCCACAGATCTTTCATCCATTTGGCAAAGCACATAAGATACACTTATGAATACTTGGTCAAAAGATAAGAATTCTGTAGAATGAAATTACCTTAAAGCCATACTTGATGCTGACATGACCTGCTGCCATGTTGATTAATATACGTGGAATGAAGAATGGACTTAAACGACGCACCTGCTGTGTTGTTAAAACCAAAACCACAAGTGAATCAGGCAAACTGGCATTGTGATTATTTTCTAGAAGAACTCAAGCTTATAAATTACACATCAATGGTCATGCTATTCAATCAATTAAAATAGTTGTCGGTAGTGTTTCTTTTAAACAAAGAAAAGAGTGATGGTGAAAGAACTAGGAAGGAAACATTAGAATCTCACCAATTATCTACAGAAGAGAGGAAACAACAAATCAGATCAACATCCTCAAGACCAAAAGCATAAGCAATGGGACAAACAAATACAGCCATGTTCAGAGCAATGTAAAAAGAGGAGGGCTTATAGCATCGTAATCCTATCAGCATACAATGAACGAGCTATAAGTACAATATACTGAGCTTCCTTTGTGAGGCGAAGCTAAAATAGGCACATTTCAACTGAAGAAAAAAGAATGAACGCTTACCTTCTCAGAAATGAGTTTTGCTGCTTCCAAAATGTCACCGATGCTCCCAATACCACCTCCTATAGCAACACCCTGTAATACTGAGAAAACTTAAGCACTCAAATATGAACTTCCAAAATCGCGAGAACTTTCATATAAAAATCTTTACCAGAAAAAACAATCATGGACACTTATAGTGATTCCTTTTATGTGGGCATGAAACTGCTTTGAAATAGATTAATCAAGATGAACATATTTACTAGAAAGTTTTGAACTTTACCGTCTTTTCCTTTTGTTCTGAATCTTCAGGAGACCAGCCTGCATCCCTCAAAGCTTCTTCAGATGCACACAGTGCATAAGATATAAACCGTGCCAAATATTTTTTGTCCTGCTCTGAGAAATAAGATGCAAGATTAATGCAAAAAAATATATATCAGATTAACATCAGTATCACCAATCCAAACAAAACGGAAATGATTTCTTTATGAATAATGGCTGGTGAATTTACTCAGATAAAATAGAAATTAAAAAGATATGTATTAGATATCCATGCACAAGTAAAATTGTCACTTTACTTTTTTCAAATGCAATAAGATTTAGCACAAAGCTCATTATTTTGCCCTATTTGTTAAAGATATTTCCTAATTTTGGATCTAAGTTTTGCAACTTCCAAAAAAAAAAGGAGAGAAATGGGCACTTAAACTTTAAAATGAAATAGCCATTAACAAATATGAGTTGCATATTGAAACATGAACCTCTTATCTTGCAACATCCATCATACCAAATATGAGAAAGAAAGCAGCTTTTCATATAGTAGATTAGTAGATTCTGTTCGCTAACCAATGATCAACTTCTATACGGGCCAAGTCTCACCATATGCTAACTACATAAACATGAGCCTGTGCAGATGATGAACATGGTAATAAGACTACTAACACTGTCATTTTGAGAGTTTGAATTGTAGTCCAATCAGTAATTTGTTAGTTTTGATTTTTCCCCTAATATACGAAATGAGAAAGTGCCATACAGCTTGGAAGTGAGAAGCACTAGACACCAAATTTTGACACTTTTCTCCTTTTCACCGAGTGCGTGGATGTGAAAGGCATAAATGACAAATGTATGACAGCCAATTATGAAGTAGTAATTTAGGACCATTAGAACATAATTGATTCTAATGAGTGTGTCCCAATAAACAATCAGAAGTTTTTATTTATTTTCCACCATAAATTCAAACCTCATTTACTGTTAATTTAGTTCATTGTCGAGAATTTGTAGAAATTTAATCCTGGTGAGTTTCAGTCAAGAATCTCGTTTACATCAAGCAAAGATCTCAAAATGGCTCCACATAAGATTTGCAACCAAAATTTAAAATCCAAATCCTTATACAATATACAAGATCATTTTAAACTTAGTGCTGAATAATACATTGACATTTCCTTTAAGAATCCTTGAGTGGCAATAAATATAGGCATTAAGGAAAAAAGACTGAGAAAGAGTTTTGAAATTATCCATCAGGCTATGATCAACAAGCTGGAGAACTTCCTGTGCAACAACCCAGGTTCAAATCTCGGCAGGCAGGCTCTACTGTAAATCTAGCTTCTAGAATGCAAGAAAGTCTAAGCAACTAATTAGCATGGATATATGGACATGGGTACAAACACAGGTATGCAACAATGTTTTGCAACAACACAGGTTCAAATCTCGGCAGGCATGCTCTACTGTAGATCAAGCTTCTAGGATGCGGGAAAGTCTCAGCAACTAAATAGTATGGATATATGGATATGGGTACAAATACAGGTATGCAGCAATGTTTTGTCAAAGCCTTGGACACAATACAGCTTATACAAATATGTACGTATACATGCACAAAACACACTGAAAAAACTAGAAAATTCAAAGTACCATCCAACAATTTGAAAATATAAATGAATCAGAAAATAAAAAGAGATTTTCCGTTAATATTATGATACGAGAAGGAATAAATAGAAGCACAAATATATTCATAACTGAAAGGAGAGAACTTCCTCCTGCTAAAGGGGTTGGTGAAAGTTGTCCTAAGAGGACAAAGGCTAAATGGTATTCTCCAAAATGGGGCTACTCAAAGTTAAATTTTGATGGAGCGTTTAAGGGCAAACTGGTGGTGCTGGCTATAGGAATGTTATTTGTAACAACCAAGGGGAGGTGAAATCTTTTTTCGCCACTAGTACTCTAAGGTTTCTAACAATGTTGTAGAAGCATCGGCATTAGTCAAGGGAATCTAAGTGGCTATTCAAATAGATATAAAAAATTTGGAGGTGGATGGAAGGCAATTCAATGATTATAAATCTCTGCTATGAAAGTGGAGCTATTTCTTGTTGGCGTCTCAAGGTCACTGTTGAAGAGACAAAAACTCTAGCCTCAAACTTTGATAAAATCTCTTATAACCACTGTTTCCAGAAAGCTAATGGAGTGGCATATTTCTTGGCAAATTAAGGGGTATTAACCTCCAAGGGAATGTGCTTTTAACAATCTTTATTTGTTTAAAGGACTGCGGAATCAATTATTTGTTAGTATAAAATTTAATTAGGTTATCTTTTAAAGATAGCTAAAGCAGGGAAAGGGAAATTTAGGTCATGAGCAGGATATGGCAGGTAACCACTCAAGCATACGGACAACCTGTTGGAGTAGCTTCAGGGTCTGGTCACTCAAATCAGGGTAGTGTGCTCTAAAGTGGGTTAATGGGGCTTTGATGGGAAAACACTCCTGTTTGTAATAAATATAATTTCTTTTGTCCGTCTGTTAGCTCTTCTGATTGAGACTGTGCAGTGGGATTTTGGGAGAATGGCTTCTGCCTCAGGTGGTAATGCCAGCGAGATGAAAGCGAAAGATCCTTGTCCCATTCCACCTTTCCATTGCAACTTACAGTGAATTGAAAGAAACAGTTGTGATTTTGCAATCTCTAATGAAGATATCAAGTGAGAATTTAAGGGCTGTGACACTCATTCTGTTCAGCTTATTATGGCAATTTTGGGTCCTGCAATTTCCCCTCCATTTTCTGGCACCAAGAGAATGTCAGCAGTCTTAGAAGAGGAGGCCAGGCAGAATTTGAAGAAACAAGATAATCGCTCAGTTATCTCGTAATGGATTCTTAATTCTATCAGTGGTGAACTAAATTGAATGGCATGGCTAAAGAGGACAGTTCTCTTGGATAATTTCATTTCACCTGACTACTGTGATACTCAAGACAGCTGCTAAGAATATTTTCAAAGAATATCCGTCTTTCAAGGACAGGGAAACCTATGCTCATGCGGAGACTCCTGAGCATCTCAGAAATGAATTCTTCTCTCATAGAAGCATTCAACAGGCAACTGCATTTCCTTATCAGCAAAGTTCAATCCTTGGAGAAGAATCAATTTGTTCTGGCGCAGGCACTTGGGATTGCTCTGGAAGCTCATGGTAAGGAAGTCAATTCTGGGGACAATACAGACGACAGCTAATTTCATATATGTTATGTTTGATCATTGCAATTTCTAAGTCCATTTCATATGTTTTTTCATTGTCTGCTACTGTTTTTAGCTCGTACTATCCATCTCTGCTTCTACTCTTCAAGGGCACTTTCAAAAAACTTTATCTACTCCATGTTAAAAGTTATTTCTATTTCGTCTTGTCTATGTTAGGATTTGGATTTAACGCTATCAAAGTACTCCAGGAGTAGGGAGATTGACAGGGTTCAGTTTAATCTTGAGCTTGGTTATAAGGTTAAAACTCAGGGATAGAAAATTTGAAAACTATATAAGATTAATGAAAAGAAATCTCCTTCTGATGTTCTAAAGTGGGGTCTCATAGGCCAATTTAGCGTCCGCCTTGGCTGTAACATAAAAAAGAACCTTTAACCGATATGGTTTCTTGATTGTGACTATGTAGGCCCTCTACTAATAAGTAGACAATTGTGTTCCTAATTATCCTATATTTGTACGACATATTCATTATCAAGTAGGCCCAAACAGGAAACAGGGATACAATTGCTGAAACAAAACCAATCCAGGGAGAACATTAACCTTGGGGTTCAGCCAATATTCTTCATCGAACTCCCCGACATTCTTTCCACGTGGCACAGGAGCAACCACCTGAGATGGCAGCTGTTCCAATATTTGAATCGATGTTTCATTACCAAACCCTTCCATTTTAAGGTCCTCGGCAGAAAGAGCCCTAACCCCACATTTCCCTTCCAAAAGGGCCTCCCAAGACGCTTTCACTCCGCTTCCAAGTGGACTAACCATGCCGAGCCCTGTAAAAAAAGAGTGAAAACCTGTCAAATTGAGAATCTCTATTTCTATCTATATACTTTGCCACCATAGACATGGTGAATCTATACCGTCCACTCCAGACTACAAAGGGACGAGTAGCTCATTAGTAGAATACCCCCAGCAGAAAATGGGAGTGTTGGAAACAAACCAAACTTCCGAACCAAAAGAAAGGAGTAACACCCCATCAGCATAATGGAGGTGTTAGGTTCGAGTCCTAGTTACTCTATAAAATTTTTACAGATGTCGTTATTATCTAGAGAGTCACAGACCAACTACGACTCGAACCCAGCACCTCCCATTAGCGTACCGGGGCTCTCTCCTAGTAACATACTGGCCACTTTACGAACGGGAGCGTGGATTGTTCTTCCCTTTAAATTGAATTTACCAAAAAAGGGAGAAAGAACTGTAAGTAGATAAATACCAGTGACAACAACTCTGCGCTGAGGAGAAGTGGGAGGCGGTCCAAAAACGTCAGAAGCTATTGAGTTGCTAAAATATCTGCCGTTGCTTCTAAAGAAATTGTAATGTTTCAGTCTGCCGGTACATTTCTGTATGCAAATCTTCATTGCTCTGCTTTGTTTTGGCTTGCTGTTCGCAAGCTGGGAAAGGAGGGTTTTTTAAGGGTTTAAGGGAAGAAAGTTTAGTCTTCCTTTAAAAAAAATTAAATTGCGATCTTTTTTATGTAGGAAATGAAAGGGAAAGAAAGGAAAGTCTTTTTAAAGTTGGTGGATTTTATTTATGGTTTTTTAAATCTTAGCATCATTAAATTTAGTTTTTAGGTGTGTATATTTTATTTCCTATAAGATTTGAATTATTATTATTTTTGGGTTAAGAGTGTAAATTTGTTTATCCTATATCAATTCATAAATAGTTAGAGATATTTATTTTGTTAATTTTTTTAGAATTTAAATTTAATTTTATTTCTTAATTTTAGATATTTATGAATGAATGAAATATTTTTACATAAAATATGTTTATTGTTGCATAAGTGAATATAAATGATTTCTCTCTAATTACTCCATAGTATATTTAGTTTGTGATAAGAGTCTTTCTACATGAAGAGTTTACTAATGTGGTCGATAACCGGTATTACACTTATAAGGTCCACGACACGCTGAGGACATAGGCGTTGGTTCAATTACAAAAGGCCATCCATTTACTCGAGGTGTATATGAGTGCAAATTTGTGAGGCGAATTGCTTTATGACAAAGTGGCTTCCGTAGCTATGAAGAATGACAAAGACTTGTTCATTAAGCATAATCTAAACAAATTTGTTGAATTTCTTGTACACGTGAAGGGGAGAAAAAATAGCAATTGGCACTCTACTTCCTCATGAAATTATTGAACAAGCACTAGAGGCAGAGGAGAAAGATGACATGGCAGAGCTTCAGTGGTAACAAATGGTGGAAGACATGACAAGAGAAGGGAAGTTCTCAAATAACTTGGCAGTGTGTGACATGTTGGACAACATGAAAAGAATTCCCATGTGTGTTTGCATCGCTTTGGGCTTGTTGGTGTCGGATATGAGTAAGGAACCCTAGAGAGTCCATGTCATCCCAGAACCATGTGTTGCATTTAGTCAGGTGTGAATTGTCGAAGGAGAAATATGCATTTATAGAGAATATGCAGTGGCATATGAATACTAAGTTTTAGAAAGTTTTTGACCTATTGTTGAAGATGGCCTATAAAACCAATATGCCTACAAAGAAGATGATAAAGCAAATGTTTGTGTTTAGCGATATGGAATTTGACCAAGCTTTGTTAAATATACACTTTGAGGCAAAATTTGTGCCATTTTCACTTATATTTTCAATAAACCCAAAACACACAAGAAAAGCATATTGCAAACTTCATAGAAAATGTGGGTGGAATGTTGATCAAACTGGAATGGAGTCTTTCATGAAAGATGAATGATCTGGAATGCCATGTGTTGGGCTTAGAGTTGTGCGACATAATTGTTAGTCAAAATTTGGCTACCTTGAATGAGGATCATTTGAAACTTTGACTTACTTGATCTTAACTTTGTTGATAGTCATTATGAAGACTTTGTCTTGGTCATTAATGATCTAGGTTGATAGGTAATATGTATTCCTTGGCAGTTTACAAGGTCATTTAGGATGGTCTAGTTGGCAGTTAGGTCAAGTCATGTTGTCTTGTCATCGAGTGGTCATTCTTTATGGTCTTCATTTTGTGTTTAGCATTGTTTAAGGTAGGTTTGACAAAAATAAGGTAAGTGGAAAATCGAGTCAATGTGGAGGCTTGCCCAAGGAGACAAGGTGGTAACCCTGCAAGGATCAACCATGGCCTAAAGATGGTCAAAATGGGTCAAAGAAGTAAAACTAGTAAGTGGATCACATTGTTTCTAAGCCTATTTGGAGAGTTTAAGGTAATTTTGATAAGATTGAGGTATTTTATTACCTTAGTCTTATTATGCTTTTCAATTATAAAGATGACACTTACTTGCAAAGAACAAATATAAAGGTTTTATATTTGGAAAAGGGGTTTTTAAAGTCATCTGACACCTTGGTCATGCCATCATGTTGTACATGACTGTACACCTCCTTCAAATGTCTTATGGAACTAATTTTCAACGTTGGATCTCTCTTTGTAACTGCCATCTATCATTTTTCAACACACAAATGAAGATTTTTTGAGAGAGATGAAGGTAAGAAAGGATGTGAGGCATGTTCGCAACCTCCTCCAACAATTCAAGGGAAGGTAAAGAGTCGCTAAGTTCATCGTCTCCAGTAGCTCCAAGAGATAGAACAGTCGTAATCTTGAGAAAAGCATGCTTTTGGTGGTCTTGTGCAGAGAGTTATGATGGTTAACAAGGTGAAAACTCTTTGAGAGGTCTTCATGGCATTCTCAGACCTAAATCCATGTATTAAATGGATCTATATAGCCAAACAATGCAAAAATCCACTCCATTTCCCCATTGTCCTCCTTGGTAACTCAAGATAAACAACATGTTTTCACTTGGTACTTGGAGGAGAGAGAGAGTTGTAGTCCAAGATCTTAGCCATAGGATGGTACCCTAATTCCATTCCACTTTGTGGCATTGGTTGTTTAGTTAAGCCCCTTAACTCTATGAACAATCATTAAGAAGTTAAGGGGCAAAAAAGAAGCTTCAAACCCCATCAAGGTCGATTTTCTTCAATTTTAGAGTTCTGAAGTCAGATGAATAGATGAAAATGATTTGGGATGGTATCTTGAGCACTATTTTAACCCTTAAATATCATTTCCTTTCATGTTTCTTCATGTTCATGTTTGGTGCAGGGTCAAATAGCCTTGTTTTGCTAGTTTGGATAACACAGTCAAGTTGCAAGAATTGTGAGATGTTTAAAGTGTATCCAATGGATGAAATGAGATGATCAAGAGTTGATCCAACCTCATGATGAATTCTCAACATTATATAGGTAGTATTGGATGCATGAAACTTCAAGAGAGATAAAGAACTATGCATATGTAGTCAGGTAGTTGGAACTAGCTACCATGGCAAAGTAACCTTGATCAAATATGAAGGTGTTGTCATTGTCTAAGCTCCTTAAAGGAGATGTACCATATTCAGATAATCCTTTAATATCATCTCAAGGAGGTTTCAAAGACCAACTATTGGAGTCATGTCTCTAGTGTCTCTTCCCCAAGCCAAATTCAAGAAGACTAGTGAACCTACAGGTCTGTAGACTTATAGGTCACTATTGGCATCAAAGGTTTGTTATAAGTAATGATATGACCTTTTGGAATCTAGATTTAGTGTTTTATTCCTGCTATAAAAGTCATCTAAACACCTTAAACACTTGTGAGGCTCAGGTTTAACCCATTTTGCACTCGAGAGGACTATATAGACTGAGTTGGAATATGTAGGCCTAGAGGATGATGATGAGATTTCCAAGTGAGTGATCCAAGTATATTGAGTCTATTGAAGTGATGGTGAAGACTTCAAAACAAATTTTCATTCCATTCCATATTATACCATTGGTCATATTAATTTCAAGAGGAGCTAACACAAGAAACGGAGGTTTTTAGGCCCAAAAGACAACCTATAGGCCTGTCAACAGGCATAAGTCAAAAAGTTTGTTTATGTTGATTGTTTGAGGGTTTGACGAGATAAATATATGTTAAAATAAAATTATATTAATCTATTCAAAATATATAGGTCAATTTGAGAAAGTTGATTAGTCTAATGTCTTTTTTGGTAGCTTACAATCAAGACAGGCATAATGGCTACTTACAGTCTGCTTGTAGGCAATGTAATCAAAATGAAAGTTGTATGGGGTGTGAATAGGTTTTTAGAAGCTCAATCAATATCTAAATTAACTCTTAAATTTATTTCCTAAGATTACCAAGGTGCCAAAAGACAAATGGAAGAAGAAAACCCTCAATTTGTAGCCAAGAAGCCAAATTGAGGACCTACAAGCCTGTGTTTAGATTGTGAAGATAATATGTAGTTTTGTGTTGAGTTTGAAGCTTGAGAAGACTGATGGAATTTTGGAGAGATTGTGAAGAGGTTGTGACTCCTTGGGAAGAAAGGAAATAATAAATATAGAGGTTTTTGAGCTTAGCAGGGTTTAGGCCTTGACAAGAGCCTATATGCCTGTCGTGGGCATAATGGAGAAAATATTAGTTTAGTGGGGTTGGATGGAAAACCTATAAGATCTTCAGAAGTTAATATAATAATTATTTATATTCTAACATCAATAAAAATCACCAATAAACCAATTTGAATAGGTTCACCTTCATGTTTGCAGTCAAAAGATATAAAACACTGCCTACAGGCCTATTAAGAAGAAATGCAAGAGAGATGTGATTGTTATTTGAGGCTATGAAGTGGTAAAGAATGGAAATGATGCATACGCATCATGTCAATATGATAATGTGATATCCACATAGTTTTTAATATGATGGAAGATAGTTACAGGGGTCAAGAAGCCTAATTAGGCCTAGAAGATCTAAATCTGCATACACAACCCTATAGGCAGAAAGGTGAAGAAAACTTTCAATGGTGAAGATGAGATTTAAGGATGAAGACTTTAATAATGTGAGTATGACCACAATGAAGCATTTTATGTATTTTAGACTCCTTCAATGGTAAGGAAAAGGGCAAATAGAGTTGCTAGGGTCAGTATATCAAGATTGCTCACAAACCCTTGGGGTGGGCTAGATCATGTTGGAAATCTTGTGAGAATCCAAATATCTTAGATCAGTGTTTTAAAACCTTTATGGAGGTATTTAAAACCACATTTAGATATTCCCAAGTATGGATAAACAATTTGATACCTACTTTTGCTAAACAACCCCTCTCGAGCTTATTAACAGGTCTAGAGAGTCAGAAATGACCACTTTCATCACGCGGGAAGTTAAACCAACAGATGCATGGGACCTTGAGATTATTAGGGAAGGAGGAGGGGGTTTTATACATGATATTTTTGGCATTGGTTCTTGGTTTAAATATCTTAACTTTATGAATCATCTTTAAGACCCCAAATGCCTTAAAACCCTCTAAAGAGACCTGATGGAGGAGATGGACCTCTTAAGTGCTCCAAATGGATTGAAATGACTTGGAAACTTCTTGGATGATCCTTACACACCTCTAGGCACTTGAAAAAGTCACTTTATTGGCACACGTGAGGGAATATTTCATGGAATTTGGCCTAAAAGATTATTGTTGTGGGCTTAAAAAGGGAAGTTTTGAGGATTTTCAAAGAGGTTTAACTGAGTATAGACCTATTATATTACCTTAAAGTAATATATGACCTATAAAAGGGAGGATGTTTCTAAGGCCTCATGAAGAAATATTACAGTGATTGTAATTCTGTTTAGAGGTTTCAAGACACACAAGGGTAAGCAACATGCAATCAAGAGTTCCTATTAAATCTAATGCACCTATGCCTCAATATTGAAGATGTTTTTGAGCTTGAACAGAGATAGAATAATTACTACATGTTGGTGGATGGGTATTCAAGTTGTGATCATGGGTTCAAACAAATAACTAGACCTAGTATGACAAATGGACTTATTTTGTGGTCTTCATTTTAACCAAGCAAGTTTTTTCAATAAAATTACAGGTGTTCATCAGTCTGAAGAAGTTTGAAACTAGATCCTCAGTGCCACCAAATTGAGAACAAGTATTGAGATGCCTAAGATGGTGTGGAGGTTGCTTCATGAGGCCAATATGCCATGTGTCAAGTTACCAAATTGTAACTGCTCTTTCAAGAAGTGCATTGTAACTCTTCAAACAAGAGATCCTACACCACTTAGTGAAGTTCTTCATCAAGTTGAGTAACACATGTTAAAGAGGATGATGAAACTACTCATAGACTCTCTTCAGTTTGGAATTTTAACAGGCTTGAGGTGGATGACACTTGTCTATTCATCTCCTACACCTTTCTTTCTATCTCCTCACAGTCTCCTATATATGTTGCCTTGAATGACTTGTTATGGATCCTTTGGCTGAGTATGGTGAAGCCCTACTCAACTAAACACTTGTACTATGCCTTTAAATTTTGAATAAAGTTGATTCTTACCTCTTCATATGCTTGCAACTAGTATACTTGTGTGTGTTTTTATGAATGCTAGTAGTAGTGCTTTTACTCTCTCTCATTTGTCCTCTCCCACCTATTTGCAAATGGATTGTCTTCTTGCAGGTCACATAGTGAGTTTGAGGTAGATTTACATAGTTTAAATGCATATTTCAGTCATTAGAGTCTCTCTTAGACCTCTTGACTATCCCTCCCATTCAATGCATTATCTACGAGCTCCATGTTGAAACACTCATACTTGAAGGTCCTTGTTGAGTATTGTGATCAAATTCAAACCTAGTTCATGTTCTTAGTGAATTATGGTCAAGTGGAGGGTGTTGATTTGGTGCATCACCTCCATAGGTTATTTTACTTTTAGTTTCTCTCACCCTTTTCCTTTGCAAGCAATAGGTTTAGTAGTGGTTTTGGGGTGATAACATTAAGGGAGCTAGCCCTATCTAGAGATTCACCTCACTAATTAGACCACCCACAACCTAGAGGTGTCTCCATGATATCACTTAAGTGAGGAGGCTTGAACAACCTCCTTAAGGATGCAAATTTTGATGATAACAATAACACTTGGGCTTCCATATGCCTTGTATTTTGACATATTTCTTCCATTTTTGAAATTAATCATATGCCATGCTAGTCTAGTGGTAAACAACATGCTAGTCATTTCATGCACTCTCCAACATTTAACAATCAATTCTCACATTGGCATATCATGCAAGGGATACCTTGTGTGCTCACCTAAGGTGAAAAGAAGGGAAACCAGGGTAGGTCAAGGTTAGTTGCATGTAATGGTAAGTGGGTGGAGTATAATCTAAAGCGCTTTTACTCATGTGAACTGCCCTTATGCCATATTTAACAATAACTTATATGTGCTTCTTCTATAGCAATATCATTAATCATCAACAAAACATGACTCAGTATATAACTAAACCTAATAAATAATCAATGCCATAATGAACCTAGCTAATCATCATATAGTCAATCATGCAATTTTATTGATTATCTTCTAAGTATTACATAATTGGTCATGGTTTACAAGGTGCTTCAACACTTACAATGTTGTTACTCTCAACATCAGTCCTATCTCTAACCTAAGTTAATGCCACAATATTTACTCTATATTTTATATAATCCCAAAATCTATCTAGAGCTATTTTACACTTATAACTTCTTTAGCAACCCCAGTTTCACATTCACTACCACCCTTGTGTGTATCCTCCTTTTTTCTAGTGACATTCACTTTTTATGTAATCCTAAGAGCCTTATTTTCCACCAATTACAACTACCTTACAATTATTGTGCCATTTTTCCCACCCGAAAGTTAATGCACGTGTTGCTCAATGCCACCTACTGTCATTTTTAGCCATCACTTCACAACTATTTATCAAGATTCACTATCATACTTTACTCCCACTGTTTATCCCCTGGGATCTTTGTTATGGTTCCCAAGCCCAGATGGTTGTGTCTAGATCATGTTGTTTTGTTGTTTAGTGCATGTTGACATGGTTTATATCAGTTATCACCTATCGTGATATCAATTTATTTTGGGCATGCACACAACTTATTGGTTTAGATTATGTGTGCCACTCCTTAATTATCGACATCATTATATCTTCACATGATGCATGTTTGCATGTGTTAGTCTTTTAGGACAACTAATTTTAGGGGCCAGCATCACCCCACACTAAACTAGTTATCCATCCCCATATAACAAGTCTATCTCTTGCTTGCTTTCATTATGAAATCTAGTTGTCTGCGAAACTATACCATAAGTAACTACTTTGTCTAGATTTCCACTTTTCGACAAGCTTAGTTCTGCATGACTCCTTGTGAGATGATTTTCATTATCCTTGTTGCAAGTAGAAACTTGCACACCCTCCTCAAATTTCCTACTTCTAACTTTGGTTAGTCGAATTCACACCCCACTATGTGGAACAACATGCATTCTAAAGGATATGCTCCCTATTTGCTTTCTTTTTGAGTCTCTTCCAATATGACACAAGCCTCTTTATTTTATGGAGAATTCATGTTGAATGCATGTCCCATTCACCTAATTTCCCTTCTTGTCATCTTACCATGTGCCTTTTATATATTTATTTTTGGCACCCTTGTGCCCTTCTCTACTTCTCCTCAACGTGTACAATAAAATGTGCAAGAGCTTGTGCAACCCAATAGTCTCTTCATACCTCTAAGGGCCATGTTCCTTGGGTCTAGATTGTGGACTCCACTTAGATGATTATCATTACTATATTTTCACTTTACTGGAGTTTACACCTGGGTTTCCCTTAAATGAGGGGATAAATCCCTTGATGGTCCCACCCATCTAATCAGGGATAATTGTTGGCACCCCTTCTAAGTTCCTCAAACTTTACCTCTAATCAGGTGGGTTACCATCTTCCTATTACTCTTGATGAGTTTATAAAACACTACTATGGATAACAAAGTGTATACATGTTGTCTCATCTCTTTGCCTCACCATCTAGTCTTTTCCTTGAACTATTTCCATCCTCTAGTTGAACAACTCCACCATGCATTCTCTTTCCCTGTTACATTACCAATTTTCATCGACACAAAATTGCATTCATCATTCTTTAGTGGCTTCTTTTTCCTCTCAAGGCCTTCTTCATGTGTGGGTCTTCTTTGAGATTTTCACGTCTCCTCCTACTCTTTTACCCTCTACCCATCTGAGCTTGATGGAAGGCATTAACTCCCTCCTAAGTCATCTCTTACATGACTATTCCACTTAGTAATTTTTTTAGTCTCCTCCATGTTGCTTGTACTTCCTTAAACTTATCACAATCTTCCAAATGGGTGGGAGTCAATAATTTACAACCTTATTTATACAAGTTACCCACACAAATAAATAAAAATGTGTGGGCCTCTAAGTTCCTCAGTCTTTAGGTTGTAATAGGTGTTCTTCAAATTTTTCATTAGCCTTGGGCCTTCCTACTCACAGTCTTTCAAAGATCTTGCAATTCACAGAGCTTGGCCCTTGGGCCCTTGTCCTCCTTCACCTTCTAAGCCTTTTGGATTCTCCACACAACTATTTCCTCTCTACTATTTCTGCTCTCACTCCAACACAGAACTTCAACAACACTACCCTCCCTTTAGCATTGACCTCCTTCAGCATAACTTCATTTGGTATCTAATCCTTTCATAGCTTCAGTCGGGTAGTCTATCCTTTCATCAAGCTCCAACATTCTTCCCTTTGATTCCTCATGATTGATCGTCAATAACCATAATGGTGATGATGAACAACCAGAATGGCCTGATAGAGAATGCCAAATCACCAACTAGAATAGGATATTTCAGGATTGCACTTCATCAATACCAAACTACCAGCCATCTTAAAGTCTATCTATTGAAGTATATTAACCCAAAGTCTATATATCGATATCTATTATACACATAACATGATCTATCCCTTTCAAGCCCATATTCATGATCAACATGATTTATCCCTTACCATGGGTCAAATTCCCATATTAATAATTTCAAAGGGTAGGTTATCAGTTAGTTTGATCCACAGGGTAATAACTACTCATCCACTAGGTTTGTTGCCTATTTCCACCATTTGTAGTCAAGATAACCTGACTGAGTCATAACTTGAGTTCTATAATTTAAGGTAGCATGCCTTAGTCATGCCTCGATCCCTTCCACACTTGTCCTTCCATGGTTGAGTCACTCCTTGAGCCGCTCAACTCTAACAATAATTAATTTAGAATGACCTTTTATATCCGTTATCCATTCTTTTCCTCTAGTCTGGTCATCACCAGTTATCACTTCATCTAGCTGGCCAACGACCTGTTTATCACTTTTTATCCTTGGGATCAACACCTATCACTTATTTTTATACTCTTTACTTGTTCTACACACTAACTTCTTCTATGTGCTTTCCCCTTTCCACACGTGTTCTCTTGCATGTGTTTTTGCTTGCCTCTTCATATGGGCATCACTTTTCCTTACCCATTCCCTAGGTACCTTCTTTCCATTCTTTTGGGAACCACCCCTACCCCATAATAAAACTTATGCTTGGTCCTCTAACACAACAATGATTTGATCTACAGGTGTTTGTTTTCACTTTTACATAAGATTTCATATTTTTGGGTGGTGTAAAGTGCCTTTTCACATTTTATGAATTAGAACCAAACTCACCACATATACTTAGACATCTGACAGTTATGTCTTTCAAAAGAAAGCCCCCATTTAACTCATTCGACTAGATATTTAGAGGTGTGTGCATCTTATTACCATTTGCGTACCACTGTTGCATGTAGGATCTACTCTATCATATCAAAGTCCTAAAAGTAAATGACTTAAAAAGCATTATTACAACTTGTAGTAAAATGCGTTATTACATTACCAATTTAAGTTGATAAGTGATGAAATGCTTGGTGGGCATCTCACCACTGCTAATTCACATTTTATAGCTCGATAGTGTTGTACACTAATTGTTCCTCTTGACCTTAGGGACTATGGTAGTGTTTAATCCTAATTTGGATTATGTAATCCTTACTTAGGTAGATAAGGTTAAGGATATGATAGGGAACAAGGGTGAATATCATATCTACATCAAGCTAATTAATGTGCTAAACTCAGATGTACCATATGTTGAATTTATTAAACTGAGATAAACTATTAATATAAAGTAAAACTATGCTAGATATTAAAATGACATAAAAGTGATGTACTTAGTTGGTTCTAATGCTAACACAGTACTGGATCTAGAACAGGTAGAAGGCAAGTGGGAATACATTTATGGAATAGTCATTAGATTCTAGATATGGTGTTTGTTATCAATTAGACTCGCACCCTTGTGAAGGTAATTTCAGGCCTTCATAATCTACTAAAACATGGAAACAATTCTAGGCTATGGGTGACCTAATCAACATATTGAATCTATAGATTCTAAGGGCTATCTCCCTTTGGTGTATCGCTTAGGATCCCTAATCTATGCCACAAATTATTGATGAAAAGGGAAGAGGGAAAAGGTAAGAAAGAAACTTAAAGGGTATTGTTCCCAAAATTTGTCACTCATTTTTGGGACAACATATGAACTATTTTGGTCCTGTAGGCCAAAATTCCCTCTTCCCTTCTAAAAAGTTGTTATAGGCATTCAAAATTCTCCATTTTTCAAGCTTTTTCAGCTAACAGACTCTGCAAGCTAATTTCTACGAACTCCGCAGGTTGATTTCTACGAAATCCACACGCTGATTTCTACGAACTCCGTAGGCTTATTTCTACGGACTCTGTAGGCTCATTTATACGAACTCCACAGGTTGATTTCTATAGACTCTGCAGACACATTTCTACAGACTCCGTAGGAAAAAAATAAGCTCTCAACACTTGGGTAATTTCAAGATAGGTTCAACGCCTTGGTTCAACCAAAAATGTCCATCGGCAAGCTTCAAACAAAGGATTGAACCATTGAACCCCACTTCCAAAAGGTTCAAAGGTTCAACGGGTTCAAAAGTTCAAAGTTCAACCGCTTCAGCAAGTTTAACGGATTCAAAAGACTTAACAAAAAGAAGAAGGCTTGAACCGTTGAACCGTTGAACCTTGAACCAAAATGGTTCAAAGGTTCAACGGGTTCAACAGTTCAAAGGTTCATCGAGTGGTTGGTTCAAGCGGTCAATTGAATGAGCAAAACACACGATTTAACCGTTGAACCAAAGTTGGTTCAAAGGAGTGCCCCAAATCCCAAAGGCCAAAGTACCCTTGCGGAGGGTAGTGAACCAAAGGCGAGTGCCCTTACGGAGGGCAGGTGATGAGCAAAATGGATCGTTGCAAAAGGCCGAAAGGGTAAGATTTTCTTCAAAAAAGTGAACAAGGTAAGGAACATTTCCTTCGAACATTTTATCTGAATGAATTGGAGCCCGAAGATTGCCCGAGGAAGCCCGAAGACCACCCGAAGGACCTCGAAGGGCAGATACCCTTGCGGGGGACTCTCGGCCAAAGCTAAAGGGATTCCTCCCCTTCGGGAAGGATCAAAACAAGAAAGCTAAAGGAATTGCCAAGGAGGGTGACGAGCTTGAAGACGTCAAGATTAAGCACCATGAACTAGCCATTGGGATCCAGACGTCTGGTGACGTCCTCGTAGCTATCAAATTCACGGCAATAAATAGCTGTTGATCTTTAAAAGCTTGAGTGCAGACCATAATGCATTCAAAGGCCTTAAGGCCAAAGGGAAGAACTGCTGAGAGAAGAAGCCGAAAGAGCTAGTAAAGCTAGGAATGTATCCCTAAGAGCTCAAATTGCAGCAGAAAGAGGGAAAGGCTAGAAATATCTATGCAAAAGTTATTCCAGTAGGTGGAACAGTCCACCAAGCAAATATTTTGGCTTGCAAATATTGAAGGCATGGCCTGTTTGTCTCCCTTGGAGTAAAGGTGAGGTGGACAACTGCATAGACATTAGGTGATAGACCAGATGACTCAAGCCCAGGAGAAGACATTTGAGATGACTTGACACACCATAGCTAAGGCAGCCGCCCTGTTCTAGCATGGTCCCTTGACAAAACTAAAAATGCATTCAAGGCATTGAATGCAATATGGGCCGCTCTATGGAACAAAGTGCCAAGCCTTTCTTGGCTACTATATATTGTAAACTCATATTTTATGCAAAGGAGATCTTTTCATTATAGAAGCAAAACTCTGCCCAAATTGAAAGGTGATTACTGAGATTTTGAGCTCAGATTGTTGATCATATTTCTTTATCTGAATGAGAAAGCAAGTTACTTTTAGACTTTGTGTTATTATACCTTGTGTCATTTTAGGAAATTGTTCTTATGTCCATTTCCTAGGAGCATTTTTGTTTATTTAATTTAACAAGCAAAACTAGTGGAAGTAATTAGGAAGGTGTCCTAAAGCCAATTGTGGAAAGACTTTGTGCTGTCTACAATTGCCTTTAGTGTGTTTGTCTATTTTTTGTTCCTGTGTAAAGGACCTTGGGATGACTTTGTGCCCTCATTGTCCTTCGTATTTCACTCTTGGGCAGTCGAGGTGGAGACTTTGTGCTACATCTCAGTCTGCTAGTTACTACACCCTGTTACCAGTTACTTGTTACTCTCTGAAAGAACTCCTACTGTTTCCTACAAGACCACTTATGAAAGAAGAGAAATACCTTCAGTGTTTTCACCAAGATTTTATCCTTTGTTTATGAACATCATCTCTAAAAAAAGAGAGATGGATGGTGTTGTCCTACCCCTGAGTATTATTTTCTGCTTATATATATAGTATATAGCTCCTCATAGTTATAAGGGAACCTCCCCTTGATGAGAGGAGAGATTTGTCTCCTTTTGATGTGGTAAACCTGCACATCTAGATGATCAATCTCCCTATGTTGTGGTTGAAAAGACCTATTTTGCTCATCAGTTAGCTGGTGATAAAATATTCACCCAACAGTTTTTGGCGACTCTGCTGGGGAACAATGTGAAGTAGGAAAGAATATTGCCAGCTTCACGCCAATAATTTTTTGGTGACTCCGCTGGGGATGTTACATGCAATCTGAAGCCTCAAGCTTTAGATTGAAGCAGTCCCTATCCTTATCCATTTCCATTTTCTCTACTGGAGACATAATAATTTTATGCAATTTGAAGCTTCAAGCTTCAGATTGAAGCATCACCTGTGTCTTATCCATTATCATTATAGCCTTATCCATCTCTAATATATAATCTGGTCTACAAAACTAGAGACGCTGGAGAAGAACAAGCAATTTGAAGCCTCAAGCTTCAAGCTGAAGTAGGGCCAGTTTTTTTCCATTTTTATTCTACAATTTGGTAGCTCCACGTTATGCATGAAGCCAAAAAGCTTAAGGTGTTGTTGACCCTATTTTTGAGTTGGTGTAGTAGAGTAATTTTGATTTGTTTCTTCCACAACCTCACCTTCAATGAACTAGGAGTCTTCCTCCTACCAACACCAGGTCACCACTACAAGGCATATCTTCTTTTTCTGCTCTTAACAGAGCTTTGCCTATCCATACTCCACTCAAATTTGTTATCCCCACTTTCCATAATCTAATCATGGCAGTTCAAGGCCCTTGGGGTAACTCTTTTGGCCCACTTAATCTAACTCCACCCCTACATGAGCTCCCATGTAGTTCAAGGAAGAATTTTCCTAAATTCTTAAGTGATGGGAGAGTTCACCCTAATAAACACATTGTAGCCTTCAGGATAGCTTGTGGTGTGATAGGCGTGGAATTTAAAGACATGGCAGTCAGGCTGTTTGTAGAAACATTGCAAGGTGCTACTGTAGACTGGTACTACCACCTGCAAGCTTGGTCAAAAACTGACTGGAACACACTCAAAGCCAAGTTTGAAGCAAGATTCAAGCCTGTAGAAGATGCACATGCCCTACTGGCCCAGCTCACACAAATGAAGAAAGAGCCTCATGAACCTGTGAGGGACTTCATTGCCAAGTTTGACAAACTAAGGAATAAGATTCCTACCATTGCTCAGCCAACACCTGAGAATATTAAATATTTCTTCATCAACTCAAAACTGCCTGAATTGAGTTTTTTGTTGAGACGGGCTGGCCACATAGACCTTGCTGCTGCTCAGAATTTGGCCACTGAGGTGGAAGATGATCTCATCTTGGCAGGGAAGATAAGAAGAGATCTTAACAGAGGCAAATCTTCTTCATCTTCTAAGAATTCATCTACAGGCACCACTAATCAAATGGTGTAAAAGCTGGTAAATGAACTGCTAGCCTTGAAAAGACAAGTGGCCCAAGGTATGTCTGCTCTTCCTTATCAAGATATGCTAAGGAAGACATTTCAGAACCAGTCATATCAAGGCAATGCTGCCAGAAGTCAAGGGCAACCAAATCATCTGCCTCCCCCATAGGGGAAACTTGCCATTAAAGCAACACCAGCGAACTCAGTAGTTGGATATCTAGAAACAGAACATGATTTCTCTTTCCAACCTGAGTTTGATCAAGAAAATGATGCTGATCTCTTTGCCATAAACCAAGAAGAATCATCTGATGACTCCAACATTGGTTTCCTGAATTACCAGGATGAACCCAGAAGTGAAGGTAAAGTAGTTGAGGGGTCATATGTTGTGTTCACCCGGTCCAAAAATCAGTCAGCCCAACAAGCTGATAAAGAAAAAATAGAGGAGTGACCTCAACTTGTAATTTCAAATGCCAAACGAGGAACTTCTCTGCCTTTCCAGCCGAAGGACCTGGTGATTGTTAAAAAGGTGAATACCTCAAATATGCCTTCACCTTTAACTTCAAATCCACAGACCCCTCCCAAAAACTAAAAGGATGAACTCCCATCCTTTGTTCCTAGTTCATTTCAGATATTTGACATAATTGACCATGTCAAGAAAACTAAAATTCAAATATCTAAATTTGAATTTCTGCAATCTGACCCTGAGCAGTTGGATAGGTTAGTGGAATGTGTGAGGAATAAAATCATCCCTACAGGACCAACTGTTCTAAAGGTGACTCCCATGTCCACCTAGAATAACCTTGTCATTGCTCCTCCTACTGCTCTCGAAAGGACTGAACAATTCTATGTCTCACTGCTGATAAATGGACATCAATTGAACAATCGCATTATTGATTCTAGTGCATCAGACAATGTCATGCCTGCCAAAGTGGCAAAATCTCTTGGTCTCACACTAACCAAGACATTTGGACGATGTTTCTCCATGGAGAACAAACAAGTGCCACTATTGGGATAAATCAAGGATGCCCAATTTGTGTTTGCAGCATTCCCAGACAAGAGGATCAAGATGACAGTCTTGGTGGCCAATGTCCCAGCCTCATACGACATCCTTCTTTGATGAAATTTTTGTAAGGATGTTGGTGGAGAATTGAGCATGGACTTGTCTAAAGTGAGGATCTCTGTCAAAGGCATCATGCAGAGGTTGCTCCTTGAAAAGGAGGCAAAATATGTGGTCACTCAAACATCAGTTTTTGAAGCCCAATTTCTATTTGAGTCTTCAAGAATGGGTAACTTTTTCTTGACCATAGAGGATGTTCATGTTTCAGCAGATAAAAGTCCTACAGGTGGCAATCCAAGAATTGGTTCAGATAAAACATTAGAAGGCATAAGAGAGCACAGTGCCAGCCCAAAGGAACTCTCATCTCTAAATGAAGAAAAATTTGAGAAATGAGCAGTTTTTGATGATGTATGGATATTAGAATTTGATGGTAGCTGCTCTTCTACTGGTGCTGGAGCTGGGACTATGTTGATATCTCCTTAAGGAGATATATTTCCTTCTTAATATAAGTTATAGTTCAGCAACACCAACAATGCTACCAAGTATGAATCTCTGTCACTCAAGTTGAAGGCTACTCAAGACAAAGGTGTCAAACTCCTTCACGCCAAAGGAGATGTTGAGCTGATGGTTTGTCAAGTACCTAATGGGGACAATCAAATCATGTGCTGGATTGAACCAGAGGAGTAACAAGCTATGATAGTGGGCCATACTGCTACGCGCCAACGTCAAGAAAAGAAACTCCTTTGTAAGAGAGTAAAGATTTATGGTTTTCAGATTGGAGACCACGCCTTGCCATGGGGCAAGAAGAGAGAACCAAAAGGAGTGCATAGAAAATGTGATTCTTGGTGGAGAGTTCCATTCACCCATCATGGATTCTGGGGAAAAAATGGTTTTTTACTAGTTTATCAGGATGGAATGCCATTTTCACCGTCTCATAGTGGGTGACATCTGAAGCGCTTCAAATTTTGAAGCATCAAATAAGATTTACCTGTACATATGTATATTTGTATAGTCTTTACTTCTGTTTTACGATTTCTATTTTCATTTTTGGCACCTTTATTTTTGGGTAGCATGACTCCGTAGCCCAATGACACACTTCAAGGCACTGGAGATTCTAGTTTCTACTCCCCTCAGCTGCTTCAAAATTTCAACTGAAGGAAGTTCCCCAACTGGAGCTGGCTGTTCTCAAATTTTGTCACTCATTTTTGGGACAACATATGAACTATTTTGGTCTTGTAGGCCAAAATTCCATCTTCCCTTCTCAAAAATTATTCCAGGCATTCAAAATTCTCCATTTTTCAAGCTTTTTCAGCTAACAAATTTTGCAGACTGATTTCTATAGACTCTGTAGGCTAATTTATATAGACTTCATAGGCTGATTTCTACACTCTATAGGCTTATTACTATGGACTCTGCAGGCTCATTTCTATGGAATCCGCAGGTTGATTTCTATAGACTCTATAGACACATTTTTATGGACTCCACAGGAAAGAAACAAGCTCTCAACACTTGGGCAATTTAAAGATAGGTTAAATGCCTTAGTTCAACCAAAATTGTCCATCGACAAGCTTCAAACAAAGGATTGAACCATTGAACCCCACTTCCAAAAGGTTCAAAGGTTCAACGGGTTCAAAATTTCAATGACATCAACAAGCTTAAAGATGTTAAGCGCTTCAGCAAAAGTTCAAAGTTTAATCGCTTCAACAAGTTCAACGGCTTTAAAAGACTTAACGAAAAGAAGAAGGCTTGAACCGTTGAACCTTAAACCAAAATGGTTCAAAGGTTCAACGGGTTCAATGGTTCAAAGATTCATCGAGCAGTTGGTTCAAGTGGTCAATTAAATGAGTGGAACACATGATTGAACTATTGAACCAAAGTTGGTTCAATCGGCCGGTTCAAAGGAGTGCCCCAAAGCCCAAAGGTCAAAGTACCTTTGTGGAGGGTAGGGGATGAGTAAAATGGACCGTTGTAAAAGGCCGAAAGGGTAAGATTTTCTTCAGAAAAGTGAACAAGGAAAGGAACATTTCCTTCAGACAAAATGTCGGAAGGAATTCCTTCAGATATTTTGTCCGAAGGAATTGGAGCCCGAAGAAGCCCGAAGGACCCCGAAGGGCAGATACCCTTGCGGGGGACTCTTGGCCAAATCTAAAGGGATTTCTCCCCTTCGAGAAGGATCAAAACAAGAAAGCCAAAGGAATTTCCAAGGAGGGTGATGGGCCTGAAGATGTCAAGATTAAGCACCATAAACTAGCCGTTGGGATCCAAACGTCCGGTGATGTCCCTGCAGCTGTCAAATTCATGGCAATAAAATAGTCATTGATCTATAAAAGCTTGAGCGTAGACCTGAATGCATTCAAAAGCCTTAAGGCCAAAGGGAAGAATCGCTGAGAGAAGAAGCCGAAAGAGCCAACAAAGCTAGTCATGTAGCCCTGAGAGCTCAAATCGCAACAGAAAGAGGGAAAGGCCAAAAATGTTTGTGCAAAAGTTATTCTAGAAGGTGGAACAGTCCACCAAGTAGATATTTTGGCTTGTAAACATTGAAGGCACGGCCTGTTTGTCTCTCTTGGAGTAAAGGTGAGGTAGACAACTGCGTAGACATCAGGTGACAGACTAGATGACTTAGGCCCAGGAGAAGACGTTTGAGATGACTTAACTTGCCATAGTTAAGGCAGCCACCCTAATTCAGCATGGTCCTTTGACAAAATTGAAAATGCATTCAAGGCATTAAATGTAATATGGGCTACTCCATGGAACAAAGTGCCAAGCCTTTCTTGGTTACTATATATTGTAAACTCCTATTTTATGCAAAGGAGATCTTTCCATTATAGAAGCAAAACTCTACCCAAATTAAAAGGTGATTACTGAGACTTTAAGCTTAGATTGTTGATCATATTTTTTTATCTGAATGAGAAAGCAAGTTACTTTCAAACTTTGTGCTATTATAGTTTATGTCATTTTAGGAAATTGTTCTTATACCCATTTCCTAGAAGCATTCTTGTTTATTTAATTTAACAAGCAGAATTAGTGGAAGTAATCAGGAAGGTGTCCTGAAGTCAATTGTGGCAAGACTTTATGTTATCTACAATTGCCTTTAGTGTGTTTGTCTATTTTCTGTTCCTATGTAAAGGACCTTGGGATGACTTTGTGCCCTCATTGTCCTTCGTATTTCACTCTTGGGCAGTCGAGGTGGAGACTTTGTGCTACATCTCAGTCTGCTAGTTACTACGCCCTGTTACCAGTTACTTCTCACTACCTGAAAGAACTCCTGTTGTTTCTTGCAAGACCACTTCTAAAAGAAGAGAAGTGCCTTCAGTGTTTTCACCAAGATTTTCTCCCTTGTTTGTGAACATCATCTCTGAAAAAAGAGAGATGGATGGTGTTGTCCTACCCCTGAGTGTTATTTTCTGCTTATATATATAGTATATAGCTCCTCATAGTTACAAGGGAGCCTCCCCTTGATGAGAGGAGAGATTTGTCCCCTTTTGATGTGGTAAACCTGCACATCTAGATGACCAATCTCCCTATGCTGTGGTTGAAGAGACCTATTTTGCTCATCAATTAGCTGGTGACAAAATATTCACCCAATAAAGGGAAATCCTATTTATGATGGTGATACACTGAAAATATGACCTTCATCTGCTTAACATGCACTGAGAAGATGAACAAGGATGTGAATCTAATTATGCTACTCAAATGGTAGCCTTTGAGCATCGGTATTTCACATAAAGGCTCGGGCTTGTGTATGGTTTAAGGCAATTGTTCAATAGGTCTGTCAAAGACACTAGAGAGAGCTTGTACTTTCCATACAAATAAGATGATAGAGCACATTATGCGACCTACAAGGATGAGCTTAACACTTGAAAATAGGTATAATGAAAAGGATAAGATGCGAGGAAGCCTTAGGTATCACTTTCATCTCCCAATAGACCATGAAAATACACTAAAACACAAAATTTTGAGGAGATATGAACTCTATTTTATTCATCAAAAGAGACAAAATATAGATGTTCTCTGAACATGGAAAAATCCCCCTTACAATGGCTTGAAAGCTTGTATATATAGAAGAAAGGATAAGAGAGGAGGGACTTACGTGTTAGAGTGGGGAACTGAGATAGAAGTTACCAATAACTATGGATCCCTCCTTGTTGTTCTCAAACTCCTCAACATTAAAAGCATTCAACTACTTTGATCATGAGATCAACCATCCAACATCATCACAAATCTCCTTGAGCCCCTCATGCATTCAAGTCCCTTCTTTAATAACTGATAGAGCCATGTTAAAGGTAGTTACATGTCCCTGCCAAGTGTGAATGATTTGATCCTTGCATTTAAAACTTGGTGTGCTCCTTACAATAGTCTTGGACTCCCATGATCATCAATATCCAGTCGTGAGATCTTGACAAGTGTCAAGCTCATGACAATCTTGATGAACCCTTTGAAAACTTGACCTTTGCAAATGAATAATTACTAGGGCTCAAACTTGATATTTGTGGGCCCATCATTTACTATTTGAATCCCAATGGCTATTCATTGAGGTTGAAGTTGATGTCCGCATAACTATTATCAATTCCTTCAGATTTTTTCTCTTCAACCGTTTCCTACGAATAGTTCCTTTGGAATAATTTGATCGAGCTATTTGTTTTGGCCTTTTTTCAAGGATTCATTGACTTTTATTTTAGACAATTTGATTATCACTTCCCTGTGGACAATTTGTCCGAAGGAAATCATGTATTTAGGCTTTTTGTTCACGAATAATTCTCCCAAAAGAATTGATCCTTTTACCTTGAACTTGAATAATTTCTTCTAAATTTTTTCTCTAAAAATGGACCTTTAGATCTTTAAAAAGTGCCTTATTTTTCACTTGAAATGATCTTTCTGAAAAGAAAGTATGCTTCAATTTTCTTGAAAGTAACCCCTCTTTTTGAGAAGTGCCCTTCAGAGTTTTTGTAATGGACCCTTCGAAATTTTGAAAAAGTCCCTTCAAAAAAATTGAAAAGCTCCTTTCCCTTTGAAAAATACCCTTCAGAATTTTTGAAATGTTATTTCAGAAAAAATCTTTTGAAGCTTTTGAAATGGTCTTTGCCTTTTTGAAATGAACCCTTCAAAAAATTGAAAAGTGCCCTTCAGAAAAGTTATTTCAGACAAAATGTCTAAAATAATTCCTGACACTTAGGCAAAAAACCCCAAAAATAAAACCTCCAAAAGAATAAATACTTGGTGAAAAAGAGTCCTAAAATAAAATAAACTTGTAATTTTGCTTCATCAGTTTCCTTGAAAAACTTGCTCCTTTCACTACTCTGATCAACATCAATACTTTCCTGAGAAGAATAAGACAAGTGAAAGAGAAGACCCTAAATCACCTAAACAACCTCAAGACCTATTAACCATGGATTCTTCAAGGACTTTGTAGGACCAATTACTGACTCTCGAGACAAAATGGCACGGTATACAAAGTTTTGAATGATAAGGGTGGCATTTTGACTTGTGGGGTCAAAATTGTCAACAGTGCCTCTGGCTCTCTAGATAATTGCATCAACCTAAGATGGTTATGTCGATGCTACTATCTAGGTTCAATGCTAGTATCTAATATATAATATCAACTAAAATAGGATGCAACCACCTAGATGTTTATGGGTTTGGCTTCGCCTTCACTCAAGTGCATTCAAATCTGGGTCATGGACTATCACTCTTAATGAAATAGTAAAACCCTAGATTTCTATCTTTAATGTGATATTGGGGAAAAATGGGTTAGTGGGCACATAGTTTTGAGTTGACCCATAATGACCCCACTATCAAGGGCACTACCTACATAGCCAATACTCTAAGAAGAGGGCCTCAGACTCGTGTAGTTCTTACATATGTGTTGGCTTGTGTGTGAATCATGTAATGTGTTAAAATAAGTACAATAGTGACTTAACATGTAAATTGGTAGATATGACCTTATGACTACTCCTTTAGCACTTCAAACTCATAGCTAGGTTATTCCTTTGACTGATATCAAAATAGGGTAGAATAGGAAAGTTTTTGATAACTTGAGTACTTTTTGAATGCTCTTTTAGTCTGATTGCTAGGTGATGAATGAATGAAGTTTGATATTATATTCATACCAATCCTATTAGGAGATAACTCACATTAAAACATTTAGGTCGACCATTCGAATATGTTTTATTTATAAATTGGATGACTTGAGGGTACTGGGCACTTACATGGGACAAGATAGTAACATCAACGCTACTATCTATCTAGGATTTTAGTGTTTGAGGATCAAGAGAGTAGGCATGGTTTTATAACTTATAGAGGTGTAAACATGATGTAACCACCTAGATGATTCTAGGTTTGGCTTCACCTTTGATTTGGTGCATCAAATCTGGATTATGGGCTGTCATTCCTAGTGTAATGACAAAACCCTAGCTTTCCATCTTTAATGTGATCTTTGGGAAAAATGAATTAATTGTCATATGATGTTGAGTTGACCTACAATGACTCCACTATCAAAGAGTGTTGCCTACATAGCCAATACTCTAGAAGAGGGCCTCAGACTCATGTAGTTCTCACTTACGTGTTGGCTTGTGTGTGAATCATGTAATGTGTGTAAAGTAAGTACAATAGTGACCTAGCTTTTAACTTGGAAAATATGACCTTATGACTTCTCTTTTAGTAATTTAGACCTATAGTTAGGATGTTCCTTTGACTAATATTAGAATAGGGTAGAATAGGAAAGCTTTTAGTAACTTGAGTTCTTCTTGAATGCTCTTTTGATATGATTGCTAGGTGAAGAATGAATGAGGGTTAATATTGTATTTATACCAATCCTATTGGGAGACAACTTAAATTAAAGCAATTAGGCCAACCATTATAATATGTTTCATTTGTAAATTTGATGACTTAAGGGCACTCGACACTTGCGTCAGGGTAGGGCAGTAACGTTGATGCTACTGTCTGTCTAGGATCTTAGTATCCAGGGAACATGAGATTAGGTACATGATTAGGACTTACAAAGATGTAAATAGGATGTAACCACCTCAATGTTTTTGGGTTTAGCTTCACCTTCACTTTGGTGCATTCAGATCTAGGTTATATACTATCAATCTTGGTGAAATGGTAAAACACTAGCTTTCCATCTTTAATGTGATCATGGGAAAAAATGGGTTAGTGGGCACATAGTGTCGAGCTGATCCATAATGACCCCACTTATGTAGTTTTACTCTCCATATTGGATTGTGTGTGAATCATGTAATGTGTGTAAAGTAATTACAAAAATGACATCGCTTATAAATTGGCAAATATGACCTTATGACTACTTATTTAGTACTTCAGATTTGTAGTTGGGTTGTTCTTTTGATTGATATCAAAATAAAGTAGAATATGAAAGCTTTTAGTAACTCGAGTGCTTATTGAATGGTCTTTTGGTCTAATTTTTAGGTGAGGTATGAATGAGGTTTTGTATTGTATTTATACCAATCCTGTCGAGAGATAACTCACATTAAAGTAATTAGGCTGACCATTATAATATGTTTCATTTATAAATTAGATGACTTGAGGGCACTAGACACTTGCGTTGGGGTAGGATAATAACGTCCATGCTAATATTTATCTAGGACATTAGCATCTAGGGAAAAGGAGAGTAGGTACTAGCTCAAAACTTGTAGAGGTGTAAAATAAGTACAATTTACCCCATACTAAAGCTTGTGCTTAGTCCTTTGACACAACAATGATTTGCTCTATAGGTGTCTATTTTTATGTCTACATAAGATTTCATATTTTTGGGTGGTATAAAATATCTTTTTAAATTTTATGAAGTGAAACCAACCTCACCAAATATAGTTAGACATTTGACAGTTATGACTTTAAAAAAAATCCCCCGTTCGACTCACTCAACTAGATATTAAGAGGTGTGCACGTCTTATTACCATTTGCACACCACTACTGCACATAAGATATATTGTATCATATCAAAGAAAAGTCATAAAAGTAAATAGCTTAAAATCATTATTAAAACTTGGAGTAAAATACCTTATTACATTACCAATCTAAGATGATAACTAATGAAATGCTTGGTGGGCATCTCACCACTACTAATACACACTCCATAGCCCAACACTATTGTGCACTAATTGTTCCTCTTGACCCTAAGGCCCATGGTAGTGTTTAACCCTAATTTGGATTATTTAATCCTTACTTTGGTAGATAGGGTTAAGGATTTAGAAATGATAAGGCACAAGGGTGAATATCAGATATATAGTAGGCCAATTAATGTGCTAAACTCAGATGTACCATATGTTGAATTTATTAAATTAAGATAAGCTATTAATGGAAAGTATAACTATGCTAGATATAAAAGTGATGTACTTAGTTGGTTCTAATGTTAACATATTGTTAGATCTATAACAAGTAGAAATCAGGTGGGAAGATAATTCTAGAATAGTCGTTAGATTCTAGATTTGGTGCATCTGCCTCTCTGAAAAGTTGTGTCAGTTTAGGATGGTTGTATCAATGCTATTGTCTGGGTTTGACTCTAGTGTCTAGTACAAAATATCAACTAAAATAATATGCAACCACCTAGATAATTATGGGTTTGAATCTATCTTTGCTCTAGTGCATTCAAATCTAGGTCATGTACTATCACTCCTAGTGAAATGGCAAAACCCTACCTTTCCATATTCAATGTGATCTTGGGGAAAAAATGGGTTAGTGGGCACATAGTGTCATGCTAACCCATAATGACCCCACTATCAAAGTGCATTGCCTACATAGCTAATACTGTATAAGAGCCTTATACTCACGTAGTTCTTCCCTATTGTTGGATTGCGTGTGAATCATGTAATGTGTAAAGCAAGTACAACAATGTCTTCACTTGCAACTTGGCAAATATTACCTTATGATTTATCCTTTAGTACTTCAGACTTGTAGTTGGGTTGTTCCTTTGACTGATATCAAAACAGGGTAGTATAGGAAAGATTTTTGTAACTTGAGTGCTTCTTGAATTCTCTTTTGGTCCGATTACTAGGCGAGGTATGAATGAAGATTGATATTGTATTTATATCAATCATATCAAGAGATAACTCACATTAAAGAACTTAGGCTTACCATTATAATATGTTTCATTTGCAAATTAGATGACTTGAGGGCATTGGACACTTGCATTGGGGTAGGGCAGTAATGTTGATGTTATTGTCTATCCATGATGTTAGTGTCATGGGATCAGGAGAGCAAGTATAGGCTAAAAATTTATAGAGGTGTAAGATAAATAGATTTTAAGCATTTTGGGCAAGATGGGATGTTTGTGCCATCAATATAAGGCTAATTAGACTAAGAGATAGGCCAAGGGTCACAAGATAGAGTAGATGCAAGGCTTGCAGAAGTAAGGCATGTGTAGAACTAAGAGGAAAAACCAAGGTCTCAGTTTGCCAAGTATACAAGATTGAGGTGATAAATAATCATAAAATATCATCTACATTTCCCCCCCTTTAATCTAGTAATGAAATTGCTAGTTTAAAGGAAAGGAATAAGTACTTGGGTGTGTATACACACCTTATCTTTGTTTGAGATTCTATATAGGTGGGATGTGCTCATTATAGTATTAATATAATATTCTACAGATTTTAAAATAATTGTGAACTTTGAAGTTTAGATGTCTTAGTATGAGGTAATTTATTAGATAAATCTAACATATTAAAAATAAATAATAGTAGTGCATCTGAGTTGGCCTAATGGTGAAGAACATGTGCTTTCAAAAGGGAGGTCACAGGTTCTAATCCTGTAGGGGTAAGGTATGCACACCTTCGTGAAAAGTATCCACATGTAATGGGATAATCAGATTGGTGTTTAATGCAATGGGGGTCAACAAGTGGATTTAAAACTGTGTTCAATGTGATGAGGCATTCCACAGTCCATGGCTAGGGATATTATTCACCGTTGGTTTGGGCATTATAGTTATAAAAATGACTATACCCAAACTTTTGGAAGCTTATTTTTTTTTGGATGGATGGCAGCATTGGTGGTGGATTTAGGACTCCATTGTGATGGAATGGAATAGAGTGTGGCGGCAGTGACTAATATTTTATCGTAGGATCATGTGTATTCAGAGTTGAGAGAGCTAAGGATGATAGGGAAGAGAGCGGTTGTGATTGGAAAAATAAATAGTAAGCATGTGTTGGAGGAGGTGGAGAGACAAAGGAAAATCACTACTAGTTTGTTGCACCTTGAAATAAAAGGACTCAAGCAACTAGAGTAGGAGTTTTTAATTTTAGCTATCTCAAAAAAGGTACCTGTGGATGACATTTTTTTTAGTGGGAGAGCTTCAAAAAATCAACTTGAGGCAAAAGTGGAAAACCCTAAGTTTTAGATCTTAGTTAAAGCTCTTTCAAGGAAAATGTTTTGCAGTTGGGAAAATAGATCAGATCTAGTGAAAGATTTAAAACTGAGTCTAGAAGCTTCCCAAAGTGTCCCAATAGAGTCTCAATGTCTGGTGCAATAGGGCAAAGAATTATAGGATCCTCTTTCTTTATCATCCTACCATGTGGATGAAGATTCACTCATTTTCATGACTTTAAGACTGAAGGGAGGTACGATAGGATTAAATCAAGCCTCCTCTTTCAAACTTGCAACTTTCAAAGAAGCTATCATAAATGTCCCCTCCAAGCCAAACCCTATGAAATTTTATTCTTTACCCCAAGCTTATATTGTAGAGCAATCGAAGAGGTACCTTCTATGGAGATTTTAAATTAGGGAGTGGATGAGTATTATCAAAATTTGATTAAAGATGTAGTTATCTATAGATTTAATGGACTGTGGCCCTCTTCGACTGCCCTATATCAATGGGTCTATGCAACTTGGACAACCCAATGTGAGATTTCTTTATGATCTAAAGGTTTTTTATTGTTCATTTCAGTAGTGAGGAGGATTATCAGAAATGCATATCGAAGGGCCCCTGATTTTGGGGTAATGTAGGTTTGTTTATCACTCCTTGGTTTTTGAAGTTTGATCCAAACACTCTTTTAGTAACAAAAATGCTAGTATGGGTTTGACTTCTTAACCTACCCTTGAATTTTTGGCATGTGTATAAGGAAATAGGTAATGCTTTAGGGTCTTTTTTAAAGAATGATCATCAAAGGGTTGTTGCAGGTTTGTGCATGTATGCTAGAATCTGTGTAGAGATTGATCTAAGTAAAAGAGTCCTAGCAATTTTTTTATGAAATATGGCGAAGTTTTTCATGTTCAAGCTTTAGACTGTGAGAATACATCATTCAGATGTCGTATCTATAAATTAGTTAGTCATCTTTATGCTTCTTATCCACTGGGGCATTCTAAAGTAGGGAAGAATAAGGGGGAGAAATCAACCTCAAATAAATGGAGTGTTCCAGATCTGATAGTAGTCACTAAAGAGTGTTTTAAAGACACATAACTTTAGGAAAACGTAGAATCTAGAGATAGAGAGAAATAAGTAGTAGTAGGTTCTGATAAAGAACAAGAGCTAATTATAGGGAAAAATGAAAAAGCACAAAATCTTCCCTCAAAGACAATAAGGGGAGTTAAAAGAGGACATGAATCTAAATATTTAGATTCAGATAAAGAGCTACTTACAAATAAAAATGCAAAATTTCAGAATCAAGATTTACAATTGGTGGCGGTGAACTCTGATCAAGACATTTGGTAAGAGGTACAAAAAAAAAAGGTAGAAAGGGAAAAACTATTAATCTCCTAGATTTATTTCATGTTGACTGAAGGCTCTGTTGCTATTTTTGATATTTGGATGTTTGATAATGTAGATTAATCTACTTGTGGCTTTTTGGCCGTTACTTGTATTTGGTTCATGTTTGGCCATGGCATTTCACTTGGCCCTTTTTGTAATATTCTTGTATTTTAGTATTACCTTGAGGGTTGGTTTTTGTAAAACTTTTCTATTTTGGGTTGGGGCCCTAATAAAAACCTTGTATCTATATAAAAAATAATAATAATAGTGCATAGGCATGCACTTAACCCATCCTTCCATGCCTTGTATCTAAGATACTCTAACTTTCCATGCAAAATGGCCATCTCATATTAAACTACTCAACTTGATAAAAACAAGGGCCACATAGTGGCTAGTCCCTACCTCCCATGCGTCAATTGCATTAAAAATTGTAATGAAAGTTGTGTTGAGTTAAGTGGAGAATTTAAGAGGCAAAGTTGTAGGTGGGTAGGAGATAGGCTGCATATTAGGAAGGGGTAGTCATTGGTAGTGGATATAGAGAGAAAGTGTTGCAACCATACCAAACTATATATTAATATATTGGCATTAACATGAAACATATATAATTTCAGGCGTTAACATATGATTTGACCTTTTAGGGTTTACATGTGCAATTACCTATGTTTGGTTAAAGGGTCAAGATGTCTAAATCAATCAAATAAATTACAATAATTAACCTACTAATTTTTAAATGAATTTGACCTTGATTGACATTCTAATAATAACAATAAATAGGGAGAAATATAGACTTAGCTGAAAATAGACTGTCACAGATGATCTGGGTTATAAAATTGGAGATCTGAGTAGCTTTCAATGTCGTAAGTAAGTTTCTGATATTCATCTATTCACTGGATAGTAACACCCATTTTGGACAGTAGTGTTATCTGTGTATAATGTCCAAGATGTGGTACTAGTGTCCTTTTTATATGACTATTCTTATTTTTAGGGAGCACCTGTGCCTATGTCCGTGTGTTGTATTCCTTTGAGACCGAAGCCTGTAGTTGTATATTATACCTATAAAATTTGATTCGATATGCAAACCCTAGTTTTCTTTGCAAGTGTGATATGAACAAGATTTGAGTGTGTTAGTAGGATGGGCTAGACATCCTCAATACCCTGTTGTGTAGAGACTTGCCTACATACTAATACTCCGAATAGGGATCAAGTCCGATGTAGTTCTCCCACCTAGTGCTTGATGTGTGTGCAAGTGAATGCTAGAATGAGAGTGGCCTTGGATGCCTTGAATGTGTTTGAGTCTTTGAATGCTTGAAAATTGACCTTAGGGTTGTTGTAGATGGTAGAATACATAAAGTAAGGTAGAATAGGAATAATGTACCTTAATTTTGCATAAATTTATCTTTGATTTGAATAACTTTTGTATCTCTTTTCCATCTAGTGAGTAGAGATGGATTAGACTTGTATTTATAGGGTTTTTTTTCTTGTGTAGATATGAAAATGAGCTTAGGCCAACCTTAGGAGTGGCACATATTTGAAAAAGTATCTGTTGGAAAGAGTCAAGGCTAAGGACAATAACGCCTAGTTGGGGATAATAGCGTCATGTGGCTGCAATGTCCCAAATATGGTGCTAATGTCCTTTTGGCAAAATTTTGAGAAAGTTGGATTGGAGTTAGAGGTGACAGTTCAAAGATTATGTTTTGACTGTCTGTAAGTGAACAAGGTCTATTGAATGGCTAGAAATATAAGTCTAATGCTTTAGAATAGGTCTATGGCAAGCCTAGGGATAGGGTGACTCAAGCGACACTCTTAGCATCCAATTACCACTTTTAGGTGATTACATTTGCCCCCCATTTATGCTAGTAATGCATCGAAGCAAAATTAATAGTATAAATGAAAAATAAGCATACCTGGACTTACTTTAGAAGTGAATCCCATGTAGCTAAGTTTGAATATGTGAATATGGGTCTACGTATTTGAAACATAATCCAAAGTAATGTCCTACAATGAAACATGCAAAAACTAGTCCTTACTAATGAGATAATCAAAAGCAAAAAACTATGCTGAAATGAAATAACTAAGTAAAGAGAGAGGAAAGGAATGAATACACCTCGTTGGGTATGTGGACCAATGCATGAATTTGGTGACAACCTATGTGTGTGAAAGTGCCTAGTGATCATATAATTGAATAAATTAAACTGAGCTGATGGCTTACTCAATCCTCAAACAAGAACTCAATTTGGTTTTGACTCCATCATTGCCCACTCTTGCTTGGTGGATCCTGATCTTTATGAATAGCTTAAATAAGACTATGTGTGTCAAACCCTCTCATGTAGGTGGATCAAGAACTCAATTAGGCCATGACTCCATCATTGCCCCTATGTGAAGTAGATGCATATGTAACTATACTGCATAAAGTGTTGAAATTATCTAAGTAGTCTAACTATGCATTCGGTTCCATGGCCACTTGGGTGTATTAGGCAGCTCTGGCCCACTCAGGAATGACATCCACTACATATGGAGTAAGGCATGCATTTGGTGATAAATTGGAATGTGATAGCAAGTGTATATAGTGCAAATAATGACATGGAATTTTCCATTCCATCTGATCAACCTATTTGAAGCTAAGTATATGGAAACTATGTGCTGTGCACATGCCCCTAATCTCCTATTTGAGTATACTAAATTTGAATCAAGTATGTAATAGTTGAATCTATATACTGATTTGAATGTATGCATGATCATTCCATGTATGATGCCCCCATATCTTAATAACTGGTATGAGTCTGGATTTAAGTGACTAAATTTGAGCTAAATTTGAACATAACTGCCAAACCTGTGATTGCATCTATGTAAATCTGTATTGTGCCTGGTGTACTGGTCTGAATGAACTAGATTATCCTAAAGCTGGGGTTACTAGATAATAGTGCCTTGTAGTGGACAATAGCACCCTATGGTACTAGTGTCCCAATCTGAGCATTATTGTCTGCCTTGTATGATCTTTGTGTGGTCTGGACTGACTATTGAACCTCTATTTTTTTATGTGTCTGACCTGAGTCTAATTTCTATAATTGAGCCTATCTGCTAAAATGTATATGTGAAAAGAAAAATAGGATCCTGATCTCTATGATAACCCTTGTAAATTCCCCCTCTTTTGAGGCAAGTTGTGAAATCTATGGAAGAACTACCTCTAAAGAAGTAGTTCTACAAAATATGTTAGCTGGAGCAAGATATTCTAATATAATGTACAAACATAAAATCATAATGTAAATGTATCTTTTCAGGGAAACCCCAGAACAATAAACATGCTCCTATCCCCCTTTAGTCAGGATCTTGCTCTACTAATTAGAACGCATGTGATTACTTCTTGTATTAGCAACTAAACACGGAATTATACCAGAATCAATAAGTAACTAGAAATATGAAACAACACAGGAATTAAGAGACAATACACAATTGTATTATATACATAGAAGAATATACAATAAGGAAGATGCCACTTCTTCCTCCACCTCAAAGGTTCGCCACACCTCAAGACCTTCTTCCCTCTCTCTCTCGGTCCCAACAATCAACCCCAATACAGAATTGATGTTCACCTCTCCAACCAGTCAGTAACACGCTGCCAGTTCACCAAGTACACAACTGTACTCCAAGTAGATCTCCTGCTCTCTGCTGCTACCTGCAAATCACTAGACCTTACTCACCATGTAGATATCTCTACACCCCTGAAGAACCCTTGTCCTTGCCTCACCAAGTCCTTATGATTCTTCAACCAGTACTCCAGTGGATCAGCTCCTTGACCTTGCAGACCTTGCAACTCTCCCTGATCATACACACTCAGCACCCCTTGGAACTAGGAGGAGCTACACTAGCCCTCTCTAAAAGCTCTCTGACTTTCTAGCACACATTTACAATACAATCATGAGTCCATATATAGATCTCATCCAAACAATAATTAGACAATAATACAATAATTAAATCCGCAGCTCTCAGTCTAAGAATAGCTCTAAACATGCAAACACTTGGTTCGTCAACCAACTGCCCGTAACATACTCGCAGCTCGAACCACAGGTGACCGACGTCGGTCCCTGGCTGCCTGGGGGTGCCGACGCCGGCCGATCCATGACCGACGTCGGTTGCCTTCCTATCTCCCTCCTGCCATCGTCGGTTGTCCTGACCGATGCCGGTGTCTGTGACACTTCGCAACACTTCCTGCAACCTCCATAACTTCTCCTGTTTGCATCCTGGTGAAGCTTTTAACTCCAAAACCTAACAATCTCCCACTTGGAGATAAACAGCTGCACCTGTACCTGTATCTGTAGCCCGTCTAATTTGTTTCCTGGTTTATATCCCTCTTCAAGATGAATCCTGAAGACCACCCACCACACAACCTGTGATGCTATACCTGTCATTCAAGTAACCTGCCACATCCGAACCTACACATCCATGTAGTAAAGAACTTGACCCTGCATAACAAGAATCCCTGCTGCTAGTCCCACTGAACTGCCCTCCAGTACTCCTTCCCCGAATTGGCTCCATACTTTCCGACAACCCCCACTGAATTGGGAAAACTCAGATCTACAATAGATCTCATGTGATTTCGAACCCTGTTTCAAGCTAAGCTTGAACTGTCTAGCCATTGGTGTGCTTACCGATTCTGCATCCTACGTAATAAACCTCGCCAACACCGTCTTCACATCAGCTCCCACTGGAGATAAAATCTCCATGTCTCTTATGCCAAAGAATTTCGCTGCTCCAAATTCTTCATGACACACCTCTGAACTAACCTTACCTTTTTAGCTCAGCAATTCCCTGTATGTACAAAACCTGCTAGCAAACCATCCACATACAGTAACTAGATAATGTCGCGACTCATCATCCACCTAGTAAGAATAAAAAAAACACAATAGTTACACTGACATTGACTGAAGCCATGCTTAGTCATCCACCTGTCAAAACCTGTACTACTGTCCTGCAGCTTCTTCAAGACCATATGCCTTGGCCTTTTGTCTCATGTATCCATCCACTCTCTTCTTTAAAACGGGAATCCATCTCTCTCAGTGCTTTCTTCTAGCTGACAACTCTACCAACAAATACCTGTTTGGTTCTTCTCCAAGGACTCACTCCTCATCCATGCCAAGCTCCCACTGTATCTGGACTCTACCTGCATTGCTTCTTCACATCCTCCTGGTTCTTGACCATTAGTAAGCAATATAAAGAAGGTGAACAATGAATATGAGGTTCACTTACCCTTCTGACCTCCACATGAGCGTTTGAGACTTGCTGTCCGCCCAATATCCGTTCCAGTGACCGTTCTCGGCCATCTCCCAGTCTGCTCCCGACCGATGTCAGTTCCCTGCACTGACCCTGACTGTCGACGTCGTCTCCCTGGCCGACGCCGGTATCCCTTCTGCCGACGTCAGTTCCCTTATGGCCGATGTCGGTCTTCCTGTTGCCGACGTCGGTTACTGTGTGACCGATGCCGGTACCTGTGTCCGTCTGTAAGTGACAACTTTTTACCCGCGAGCTCTCCATGGATCAAAGTCCTAATCAAATCAACCTTGCTCTGCTCAGAATAAATCAGTTCTCTCACCTCATCTCTGTCTGTCATCTCCTCCATGAACACCAAGGCTTTCCAGTTCTTTAGCTTGTCAAAAACGTCTGTCTTCCGCTTCAGAACCTGCATTCTCGTTCTACATATGTAACTAAGCCTACAAAGCCACATCTCTGTAACAGAAGGTGAATCAGTAATATAAGTAGATAGATAAAGGATACCTACTTTCTTACCACCATCTAATTCAAGTGTATCCACTGTGAGAGTTACAGTATATCTCCCATCACCCAAATTTCTTGAAGAAATTAGACTCATCTTCAAGACTGGTACCTGCATGACTTCCTTCAACCACTGTGTGTCGTCCATCTGCAATTTCAGCTTCACTTCCCCTTTGTCAATAATCTGACAAGACTCTCCAGCTCCTAAACCTGGGGCTGCATGGAAAGAGGCAACATAATCTGTTATCCAAGATTCAACTTCATCCAAGAAACCTCCCAAAGCATCCTGTGCAACAACACCTGCAACATCTGCATCTTCAGTTCCTTCATGCTGATCTGCTACCAACCAACAATATATTTTTCTCTGCTCTTTCTTTCCATCAATCAGACCATTTGTGCTATTCAGTTTCTCCATTCGTAGCTTACTTCCTTCTGCCATTGCTATACTCCCACTCAATCAAAAACCCCTGTGAGCAACCTGTAATCAACAAACACTACCAGATCTGAAACCACCTGTTAGTAACCCAACCTGATGCTCTGATACCACGTGTCAGTGGTATCAAGCTATGAGCCAACAACCAGGCTCTGATACCACGTGTCAGGGAAACCCCAGAACAATAAACATGCTCCTATCCCCCTTTAGTCAGGATCTTGCTCTACTAATTAGAACGCATGTGATTACTTCTTGTATTAGCAACTAAACACAGAATTATACCAGAATCAATAAGTAACTAGAAATATGAAACAACACAGGAATTAAGAGACAATACACAATTGTATTATATACATAGAAGAATATACAATAAGGAAGATGCCACTTCTTCCTCCACCTCAAAGGTTCGCCACACCTCAAGACCTTCTTCCCTCTCTCTCTCGGTCCCAACAATCAACCCCAATACAGAATTTATGTTCACCTCTCCAACCAGTCAGTAACACGCTGCCAGTTCACCAAGTACACAACCGTACTCCAAGTAGATCTCCTGCTCTCTGCTGCTACCTGCAAATCACTAGACCTTACTCACCATGTAGATATCTCTACACCCCTGAAGAACCCTTGTCCTTGCCTCACCAAGTCCTTATGATTCTTCAACCAGTACTCCAGTGGATCAGCTCCTTGACCTTGCAGACCTTGCAACTCTCCCTGATCATACACACTCAGCACCCCTTGGAACTAGGAGGAGCTACACTAGCTCTCTCTAAAAGCTCTCTGGCTTTCTAGCACACATTTACAATACAATCATGAGTCCATATATAGATCTCATCCAAACAATAATTAGACAATAATACAATAATTAAATCCGCAGCTCTCAGTCTAAGAATAGCTCTAAACATGCAAACACTTGGTTCGTCAACCAACTGCCCGTAACATACTCGCAGCTTGAACCACAGGTGACCGACATCGGTCCCTGGCTGCCTGGGGGTGCCGACGCCGGCCAATCCATGACCGACGTCGGTTGCCTTCCTATCTCCCTCCTGCCGTCGTCGGTTGTCCTGATCGACGCCGGTGTCTGTGACACTTCGCAACACTTCCTGCAACCTCCATAACTTCTCCTGTTTGCATCCTGGTGAAGCTTTTAACTCCACAACCTAACATATCTAAGCAATAGTAGGAAATTTAAGATGTATGTTGTAATATAGCATTTAGACAAGGGTGTCAAGATAGATGTAAGCAATGCATAACAATAGTAAAATATGAGTAACTACCTAGGGGGATGGGGCATGATGTCCATCGAGGATCCCAAGTAGGATAGGTAGATGCATGAGAGCTCTCATGGAATCAAAAAATGGTGTGTGTGTGTGTGTGTAACAAGCAAATACAAGTGTCATGGTGTAAAAGCATACAAAGAAGCAAACACACAAGCACATGAGGCACGCAGAGAGTAGGCCAAGGGGCCACAATAAAAGGCACATGGGCACATGTCACTAAGTCTGAGAACGCAAACATACAAGGGCATGTTCAAATGTCTACATCCGCAAACAAGTAATTTGGCGTAGAGCCATAGAGAAGGACATGTTCAAATGTCTGCATATATAATCATGAAAAACACACACAAGGGACATGGTCATATGCCCAAGGCATACAAACAAAGAAGTGGTGTAGTATCCAAGGAACAATGGCATATTCAAATGCCCTTGAAGATGTAATAAACATAGTAACACAATCAAGTCTAATCTAGGAACTAAAAATGAAAGCACATATAATTGTGTAATACAAATCTATGTAGATGTCAGGGTGCATATATACTGAAGCTGACTAATGATAGTCGACAAAAAATTTGAGCAATGAATAGCAATGATAAATATCAAGATAAATGAATGTATAACGGGAATGTATAGTATGTAAAGATAAAACCCAGTTGTAGCAATCGTGTATAAGATGCCTCTAAGTGGGTAGATGTATCAATGTTTAAATGTGGATTGGTGTGAATACCCCCAATGGGTAGATGAGAGATGGTCTGGATCAATGTAGTGGACCAAAATCCTATCTGGAATTTACAAGCACTCGATAAGAACAAGTGAAGCATATGTGTATGATAAAACCAACTACACTAGGATAGCTATCAATATGTAATATCTGGAAAGTAGTAGAAACATAAACAAAGCAATGTATATAATCTATAAAAATTTTAGATTTTTTGAAATATTTAAATGTTTTTGTATTTGGACATGTTATATTATTTTAGTGTTTTCGGAGTATAAGCTATGTACAAGCATATGAAATTAAACTATGTATAAGGAACAAAAGAGAGAAAGTATATATAAGGGTAGAAACCATACTAACCAATGAATCTCATGGTAGACTCACCACCATCGTGCCCTGTGTTGAAGAGTGGAATAGTGACCATATGTGCGATGTGAAAGGGTCGTTATAAGCCCATGATCTAGTGTGTTGTAGAATTTGAACCTAAAGCTACCAGAGTAGTGATGCTATGATGATATGGCATTAACTATGATACCTCGTGAACTGTAGGGGTCTTGGGGACCCAACTGGTAGATGTAAAAGTTGTAGGTGATGTAGGAGCCATGTGCTGAGAAACCCCTAGACCCTAATATAATTGATCTTGGTGTGAATTGTGTAGAGGGAGGTCCTCTAGAATCCATAAAATATCTCTGATGTAATGGTCTCTCTAGTAATGGTCTCTGAAGGAGAGTATGCGTGTGTGTAGACACTATAAAAGTAGACTTAGCCTACTCTAAGGACTTTGTTGAACACTGTGATGTATACATAGGAGTTGTACTCTCTACTTAAATAGATAGCCATGCAATATTTGGTAGTGGAACTAGAACTGTAATTGGTGTCAGTGCTGGAAGTATGACTTGAATCTATGCTAGAACTACCTATGGGATGGGAAGAGGATACTCATATGGGACACCCTCAATCTTAACCTATTGGTTAACATGTATATACTTGAGACATCAATGTACTATAGATGGGATGGATTTAAGCTACTATAACCGTGCCCTACCCAATAATATGTCAAATACACCTGCATTATGTACTACTAGAAATTGAGTGGCTATGTGTGTTGGACCCACCTATAATGGAAGTAATATCTCCCCAATGGAGCTCTAAACGTGGCCACTGAACATTAATAACTATATCTATAAAGAATATATCCCACTTTATGTAGCCCAAGTGCTATAGGAGTGTCATGGTGTACATGCTTGTGCTTGACCCATTGCTAACCATGACACTATGAATAGGATGGTGGTCTATATATGCTCATATGAAGAGTGCATGCAAATCTGTGTCATCATTCACAATCTCTTGTTTGAAAATGTGATAAGTGGTCTAGGTGGCACTGTAGTGTGATACATGCCAATAATATTATGTAGGGGATGTGTCTCCTCTTTAACTGTGTGATAAGAAGCTGACAGTGGATGAGCTTGGTATGTCTAATGAACACCTTATGTGCCCCTTGCCTCATTAGTTGTAGATCTAAAAATATTTTAAGTGTCTTTCCATTTGTTTATTATTTTGGCACTTCGTTGGGTGTGCCCACATCAATAATGTTTGCCTCAATAAGGTCTTGTATCTTGTGCTTTAGGCTAATGCATCTATTTATGGTGTGGCCTGGTGCCCAATGATACTCGTAGAATGCATTTGAATTGTAACTCTTTGGAAGAGGATGTGTCGTATCAACATCTTTAATGGGAGGGAGAGATATGGAATTGCATTCCAGTAGTTTTTGTATAACTTGTGGAGGTCACTCTAGTAGATTAGTGAATACTCTGCGTTGAGAAGCTGATAAAACCAATCTTGATGAAGGCTTTGAAGCTACATTGACTTTTGTCTTTTGATCTATTTTGTTCTTTGTGGTTCTAACCTTATATGGAGGTTTATTTGAACTCTTAATAGTTGAATCTGATCCATTTATATATTTGAGTTTACCCATTGCTAAGATCTTAACCTCTCTTTCCTTAATTATGTGGCACATGTCTATAAATGTGAGAAATCTCTTGAATAAGATTGCTTCGTGAAGTGATGGAAATAAACTTTGTCTGAATACATATCGAAGTTATCTATCTACCATGGGGCTAGTTAATTTTGATAAGATTGTCTTGTACTGTAAGACATAATCGGCTATGGGCTCATTTGACCTTTGATTTAGTTTTGCCACTTGTGCATATGATATCTTGTCATTGATGTTGATAGAGAAGTGTGCTAGGAACATATATACTAAAGGATTGAATGCCATAATAGATTGGTTAGGAAAATCATAGAACCATTGTAAGGCATAATCCTTGAGACTGCATGGAAATAACTTCGTAAAAAGCCAATCATTAGACTCATAGTCCAAGCATGTTACGTGAAAGTCTCAAAGGTGAAAGCCAATCATTATATAATGTGAGCTTGAGTGCTATGAAATTGGATGGCAAAGGATTTTTTGCAATTTGATGTGTCAATGGTGTATGCAATAGAATGTTGGAATTTAAGGCATGAGTAGGCTTAACTACTCCTTGCTCAAGATGTAACACCTTAGATTGTAGATAAAGAACCTGCTATGTAAGGGATTGTACATCAGGAGGAGAATAACTATCCATAAGTGGAGTAGCTGTCACTAATGGTCAAATAACAAGTTTTGGTTGTGCTATCTAAGTTGGTTGAGTGGGCCCCGTTGAAGGTGTAATAACATCATTAACTGGAGGGGTAGAAGATATACCATTATTGTTCTTATTATTGATTTCTAATATGGCCTATGAAATCTATGCATGATCATGGGGATGTTGCCAGATTCTATCCCTGAAGCCCTATAATACCTCATCTTTGTTCCAAATTATATCATTGTCATTAAGTGGAGGTAGTGTGTCTTGATCCTCAATATGGACCTGATCTTGTTTATGGTTATATTGCTCATCCTTGAATGCATTGTCATTAAATTCCATGTAATCAAGATGTGAAGGATTCATATATGGATTTGTAATAGGTTCCTTGTCCTTGTTATATGGTCGGATAGCTGGAATTTGAATGTGATCTATATGATTACCACCTAGTCTAACACTTTTTCTTAAGGAAAGAGAGATCTTTTTTAGATGCAATATAGAAAATAAATTGAACTAGAGCTACAATAAGAGAATATATGAATTTTGAATAATTAATAGCAAGTAATGAAAATAGGAAGAAAAAGGATACAAACCCTAAGAACATCTAGGGTTGGGGTTTTGGAAGCTAGGGTCTCTTTTGCAATAATTTAAATGATGTAAAATAAATTGAAACCCTAATGTGAAATTAATTTTATTTAGGTAGGTTGTCAAAATAAAATCAGAAGTATGAAGCCTTGAACTTATTGCATAAAAAAGGGAATTAATGCAAGCTAGGGTTTTATGCAATGCTCAAAGTAAGATGGGTGCATCGAATGATTTAACTTTTTAGGGTTTTACATGTGTAATTACCTATGTTTGGTTAAAGCATTGAGATGTCTAAATTAGTAAAATAAATTGCAATAATTAACCAACTAATTTGTAAATGAATTTGACATTGATCGACTTTCTAATAATAACAATAAATAGGGATAGATATAAACTTAGCTGAAAATAGACTATTGTGGATGATCTGGGTTATGAAATTATAGATCTGAGCAACTTTGAGTGTCATAAGCACATTTATGATATTCGTCTATACACTAGATAGTAGCACCTAGTTTGGACAGTAGCACCATCCATGTGTAGTGTCTAAGATGTGGCACTAATGTCCTCTTTGTGAGACTATTCCTATTTTTGGGGAGTACCTACACCTATGTCTGTGTGTTATGTTCCTCTGAGATCAAAGCATATAGCTGTATATTATACCTGTAAATCTTGATTTGATGTGCAAACCCTAGTTATCTTCGTAATTGTGATATGAACAAGATTTGAGTGTGTTAGTAGGATGACTGGACATCCTCAACACCCCAATGTGTAGAGAGTTGCCTACATACCAATCATTCGAAGAGGGATCAAGTCTGATGTAGATCTCCCACCTAGTGTTTGATGTATTTGAAAGTGAATGCTAGAATGAGAGTGGGCTTGGATGCCTTTAATGTGCTTGAGCCTTTGAATGCTTAAAAAATAGATTAGGGTTGTTGTAGATGATAGTATGCAGAAAGTAAGGCAGAATAGGGATAATTTACCTTGTTTTTGCATAACTTTGTTTTTGGTTTAAACAGATTTTGCATCTCTTTTCCATATAGTGAATAGAGGTGGATTAGACTTGTATTTATAAGGTTTTATTGCTTGCATAGATATGAAAATGAGCTTAGACATACCTTAAGAGGGGCACATGTTTGAAAAAGTATCCATTAGGAATAGTTAGGGCTAAGCATAATAGCATCTAGTTGGGGACACTAGTGCCATGTGGCTATAATGTCCCAATTGTGGTGCTAATGTCTTTTTGACAAAATTATAGGAAAGTTGGATTGGAGGCATAGGGGATAGTTTAGATGTCACATCCCATTTTCTTGTGCCAAGTTTTAGGGCACTCATCAGTGATACCCTACCAGTAAACCACTGCTCCTTTGTCAACCATGGTGTATGTGTCATTTGTGATGCGTTGGATACGATAATCTCTTTTATTGGTTCCTTACCATTTATGTTTTATGGTCTTCTCGGGTTATGATTTTGATCCGTTGTTGACATGTGTACTATATTTTCGCCCTTGTATGAGCCTTGACTATGTTAGTTTTATTTAACAACCTTGTGGATGGATGCGAGATGATTGCCATGATTATAACCCTGGTATATTATTTGGACAAAATTTTTATGACTTAATTATCTTTGAGACTCAATTATTGTTTATCAATATTGTTTGGGAAGTTGGTCATGAACTTAGTGACTCAGACCCACACCAACTTAACTTAGGCATAACATGATGAATGGACCTTCTTATGACCAATTGTCTTGGTTTAATCCATGCAGATGGCTCGGACAGGGGTATACCTTTATTTTGCTATCCATCAAAAAAAGATTATTCATATATTTATACATACATATATATATATAGATATATATATATATTGCTATATATATTTCTATACTACCATATATAGATTTCTATTTATATGAAAATATAATATAATAAGAACATATTTATATAAAAATATATTTCTATTGCTAAATTGTTTAATAATTTATGGGAGATAAATTGCAACGATTTATTAAAAACAGTGATTTGTTTTGTATTAATAGCGATTTGATTTGTAAAGTCAGCGACTTGTGTTTAGCATCTAGCGACTTGGAAAACTTGTGAGGTTAATATATAGTTCATATACTGCATGTTAACAATGGATGCATAGAGCTGTATTGTTACTCAAACATTAGCTATTATTATATAAAATGTAATTGATTGTGTAAAAGCTTAAAATTGTATTGCAATAATTATTTAAATGTAATACATGTATTAAGTATTAACCGAGTCTTAATCAATATAAAGACATGATAAATCTATAGCTTCCTTATGTAATACATGTATTAAGTATTAACTGAGTCTTAATCAATATAAAGACATGATAAATCTATAGCTTCCTTATGGTTCTTTATAGATTAACTTGATAACTGACAATAACTACTTATACTGATTTTCTGAGATGAGGACTTAGCCAAATGAATAGCTAATTAATCCTTGGATAACCATCTTAGCTTACGATCTTTTCAAAAGTAGTTGGTCTATGCCATTTAGCTAGCAACGAGCTTCATGATACTTGGACTTAAAATGCGAACAATAAACTCGCATACTCGTGAATATACTTGAAAATACAATTACAGTTGTTCAAGTAAGTTATGGTGACTAATGGATTTTGAAACTAGTGCTATAAAGCGACGTGTAATGGTTCTTAATTATAATAGCAGGTTCATTGGTTGAATAGGTATACGTTATACATCTTATAACAACTCTGAGTAAACATGGTAAATAATAGGAGAACTATTATGTCCAGGGGCATATACCTATGTGTAAGCTTTTATATATATATAAAAGAGGATGCTTGTCGACAGTTTTGGATTTCGATTGGTTATTATCACGATTTTAGTGATTTGTATAAGTATATAATTGACGGAATTTCATGTGTATCATATAAAGATCAATTCGTACATTGCCGTATACTTAAATGTGAACCATAGTAAAAAATACTAAGTACATATTACGTCGATAACATACTTATATATATGAAATTTAAATAGCCATATGAAAATGTTACATATGTAACTGTATTGGGTCTTATGCCTATAGCTAGAATGATGGTTAAATGAGTTTTAAGATGTTTGATGAGCCAGAACTATAACCATATGAAGACAGTCTCATAGTAACAGAGTTAAGTTGTTTTAAATGAAAGACTATGGTATAACTTAGTTATGAGTTATCTGACTCTTTGAGAATGACATGACTAAACTATTGAATAAATTGCATAAAATATTGAATACTTGTGTGTAGCACATATTGTGAAAATATTGTACAATTGTTTAAACATTTCTAGAATAACATAGTGCATAGTGAGTTGTGCCTCAAAATTATGTTGTCATCGGATTGTTATTGAGGGTATACCCAAATGGTATAATCTTGTAATTGATTGTTTAATAATTATAAGTACAAGTTAGTTTATTCGTGTTTGAGTAGGGTGCTCATACACAAGGAGATATGATAGTATGAGATATCATAGAATATTTCAGCTTAAATGTATATACTCAAGTGGTACATATTGTAGATGTATGTTAGACACTCACCTAAATTGATTGATCAAGCGATTGTGTTGATTATTACTTGAGCATTATGTTTTGTAACACTTAGTAAGACAAGATGTATGCATGCATACAATCTTGAGAGTGTAAACAAATGACAGGGTTGAATTTTATGTATTTATATGACTTGTTTTGATTTGTGTTCTTGCATGATCAAAAGCGTATGCTTATATACATTTATGACTACTTAATAATGCCTAATTATGAGAAAATTAGTAGTTGTACCTTAGAACTCTAGTCTATGATATTATGTGATATCACGAGGAATAGTTATTTAGATCTTATTGTAGTTGTTGGGAATCTATGGTTTGATGTGAACTATGCCCGGATGGTATGTACTATAGGCATTAATTCTTGTTTGCATTAAATATTAATGTTTGATTCATTCATGTGTGGATGGAATAAAAGTATGCTTAGCTTACTCTTGTGTCTAGCATGTGTGCGATTTGACGGCTAGGAGGATGTAATAAGTATGAATCTTATGTTTAAGGAGGCATTATATGTTGGTAAGCATGGTTTACATGTCAGTATAATATCTTGCAATCTTATACATTGGGATTGATGACCAGAGCTTTAGAAGCTCATCTGTGTCACGAATAGTTTGTTCCCTATTTGGATTAGATTGCCAATCCTTTCAGTGATGACGTCTCATGGAGGAGACCATCACAAGTGAAAGGAGAACTACATCGGACCTTGATTTCAAGGAGCGGATATGTAGCTGCCCAAGTTGTGGTGGGGGCATCGGGTCTAAATCCTCAGGCTAGATTAGGGTTGACTTGATTACATAGCAATTTGTGTGACTGATTGAAATAGTACCAATACTTAGCATGTGAATTGTGGATTGTTCTAATGCCACTAGAGAGATAGTGAACTTCAGTGGCGTACCTTATTCTAAGGTGTGTTGTCGTGTTCTATGTAACCACTGCCTCAATGTGTCGTGATGATTCACACATGTCATACATTCTTTAGTTGCATAAAAAATTGATGATTATTTGACTCACTCACATGATGCAGATATTCAAATAGTTGGATATTCTTCTTCCCCTCTAATGATGCAAGTGTAAAAAAATTAAATGTTCTCCTCCTATCTTCCATGATGCTAGCATTGATGAAACCAAGTGTGTGCCTTCTTTTCCAAATGATACTCATGTTGAAATATCTATCCCTTATTTGGATAACTCGAAGGAAAAGTAAGAATGCCTTTTCGAGTCAATTATATTAAACAAATTCGGTACATTTTTTTGATACCTCATCGTAGGGATTCTTATACGCTGAATAAATGGACCAACCATGGCTGAGTTTTATTGTATATACTTTCTTTGCAATTATAATATATTATATTGCTTTCAAGAACTATTTATGCTTGAAGTTGTTGATAATCTGATTGGCTAAAGTTATATAGCATAACTGTGGTTGAATGAATAGTTAGTATGTAGTTTAAAAAAAAAATTCTACATCATTCTAAATATAACTTCAGGGGTTTTTACATAAGGGACCGTGTTTTGACTAACTGTAAGTTAACAATGTCTGTTGAATGGCTAAAAATAAAAGTCTAAGGCTATGGAAAGCCTAGGGATATGATGACTCAAATGACACTCTTAACATCCAATTACCACTTTTAGGTGATTACAACATGCTATTAGTATTCCATTGATATATTAAACCTTCCTCCTCACTCAATAACATTGTACATGATGAATAACATTGTCGCTCCTAATGTAATGAAAAAACCCTAGCTTTCCATCTTCAATGTGATATTGGGGAAAAAAAAGGTTCGTGGGCACATGGTGTCAAGATGACTCACAATAACCCCACTGTCAAAGGACACTGCCTACATAGCCAATACTCTAGAAGAGGGTCTCAGACTCATGTAGTTCTCCCTTGTGTGTTGGTTTGTGTGTGTAAAATAAGTACTATAGTGATCTAGCTTGTAACTTGGCAAATATGACCTTATGACTGCTCATTTAGTACTTCAGACTTGTAGATGGGTTGTTTCTTTCACTGATATCATAATAGGGTAGAATAAAAAAGCTTTTGGTAATTTGAGTGCTTCTTGAATGCTCTTTTGGTCTGATTACTAGGTGAGGTATGAATGAGGGTTGATATTGTATTTATACCAATCCTCTCAGTAGATCTCTCACATTAATGCACTTAAAGTGACCATTGTAATATGTTTTAGTTGCAAATTGGATGACTTGAGAGCACAGGACACTTATATAAGCGTAGGGCAATAACGTTGATGCTATTGTATACCCAGGGCGTTAGTGTCAAAGAAGTAGGAGAGCAGGGATATGCTCAGAACTTACAGAGATGTAAACATGATGTAACCCCCTGGATGCTTTTGGGTTTGGCTTTGCCTTCTCTAGCGCATTCAGAACTCGGTCGCTCCTAGTGGAAAAACATTTAAATTTTAGGAGCAAATCATTAGAGGCGTTAAATATCATATTCAAATAGCAAATTGGATCTTTGAATCGGTTCTGCATTCCTATTTCCCTTTCCAATATCATGAGAACGAAAATAATCACAGTCGATCTCATCGCAACAGAAAAAAATACCGATCAATACAACAAAGAAATGCAGCACCAGATGAGAAACCCATATGAATACCTTCACGATCTGGTTTCGAACTCCTGAACCACGTCTTGCTAAATTTTACTCATGAATAATGTCCTTTAATTAGAGCTATATATAATGATAAGTTTTTTTTTGATGGATTTTTTTTATTTGTTTCCAGGAATGCATTACACTCGTATCACCCCCAATTTGATTGTGGGGTCACAGCCTCAGAGTTAAATTGAAAGAGGCAGAGGGTGTGTCTGCAATTCTGAATTTATTGCAGGATAAGGATTTTGAGTATTGGGGAATCGATCTGGGTTCCATTATTAGCCATTGCAATCAACTGGGTATTCGACATATCCGAAGGCCTATGAGTTATTGAATTTCTCTGTTTTATTACCTTCTGTTTTTATCAGATTTAAAGATGAATTTGGTAGACTGGAGGAATGGTTGTCGATGGAGCCATGCTTACAGGCACCACCAATGGCCTGTGTATAAAAACCTGCCAGGTTAGAAACTCCAAATGATATTCATCTTCCATTAATTTAAACGCCCTACTAAATTAAGCATTTGGGGGAGAATTATTCACAGATGGAATTCACTCCCAAAATATTTGGATGAATTGTGTCCACAAACAAACAAAAAATACACAGATAACAATCTAACAAAATGAATCGATTTAGATAGAGAAGACAGGGATTAAGATTCAGAAGCAAACGAAGGAGATAATGCCAGATATCAATGTGGAAATAGAGCAATGACAGTTGTATTAATGGAAATTAAGCCACAATAGCTAGCAGCTATTCTTGCAAGACTACCAACAACAGCTAACAACAGGTGGTAGATGAAAATAAGGTAGCTTAAGCAGAACTGCGCCCATCCACCCTGCATGTGCCCTGACAAGCTATCATGATAGTGCTAATTTTGACAACTTAGGTTTCTTGGTTTAGGGGAAGGCAAGGAATAACATCTTAAATTGTTCAACCAATGAACGGAGACTAAATAATATTATTCTATATAATGGTTAAAAGCCTTCTAATTTAGTTATGTAAAATTTTTATACATTTCTTAACATGCAAATCAATACTTTTTGATTGGTCAGCAAAGAGAAATTTAATTTCATGTTAAAACAGAATGAAGAGTAACAAGTTGAGTGGTATCAAACTCACATGGTTTAATCATTAAATCTTTTTAAAAAGCCTCTTAAAAAGTAAAATTTTATACATGAAAGAGTTCATGTTTTTCAATACTAATTTTGTTTACATGAGATTATATTAACTTTTTCATGAAAACCACATACAAAATGGAAAGGGTTGTAATTTTATTGGCGATATAATATTTTTTAATATTATATAGATGGAAAGGGTTGTAATTTTATTAGTGATAATATTTTTTACAATGTTTATCATTGTATAATTTTTTAAATATATTTAATGTATGAAAATTATTAAAATTTAATATTTAAATAAATACATTTAATTGTGATGAATAGTAAATGACATTACAATAAAAAATTATAAATCCTTTTATATATTTAATGTATGAAAAATATTAAAATTTAATATTTAAACATATATATTTAATTGTGATGAATAATTAATAATATTACAATAAAAAATTAATATGTTTATAATGAATATTTTTTTAGAATATGCATGAGACAAATCCCTTTATATACTTAATATATAAAAATTGTTACAACCTAATGTTCAAATAGATAAGTCCAACTTGCTGAATGGTAAATGACATTCAAATAAAAAATTAATATATTTGTGATGAACGGTTTCTTTGGAATATGCATGAGTTACAATTTTAATATTGCTACTATTTTCTCCGCAAATGATATGTTACTTTGAGTTAGAGTTTCGATATTGTTGTTATTTTATTCAGAAATGTAATTTTATATTGGTATAAATTATTTTTTTAAATTTAATTAAAGAGTTTGATAACATTGTGATTTTGATAAAAAAAATTCTCTTTTATTTTTAGTTTATATTAAAATAGTGAAAAATTAAATATATTTCTTAAAATATTTTGTTTTCAAAAAAATTATATATATAATATAATATATGTTAAAAATTTATATTTATTATAAATTTTTTATGATTCTATTAATAATTAAATTTTATTCAAATTCTATTGTCACTATATTCTAATAAAATGTTAGAATTTTTTTTATAAATACAATTTATCAACCAATACATTTATAATATTATAATTCAAACATATATATAACAAACTGTTTTGTATTTCACAAATTTGCTACACAACTCCTATTCTTTTAAAAAAAATACATAATTTAGTATAATCTTATCTGTTTTATGAAAACTAAATGCCATTCTTATCTTATAATCTTATCTCTTTATGAAAGATAACTTTTAAAATATCTTTAGAAATATCCAGAAATGTCAGTGTAAATTGTCCATTCTGATACAAACTGCCAGTCTATCTCCACTGCATAGAAAGTACAAAATACATAATCTTTCCTACCATTCTTCCATCCACCCGTGTCGCATCTAAAGTGCTGCCAACTAATCCTTAGTTTTAGTTATGAGTTTAGATGCGAAATAATCGTTAGTTTAACTTTAAAGAATCTTTCTTCTGCACTTATAATTATTGAATCTATCTATGCTTTCTGATCTTCAAGTGTCAAATGGAAGGAGGTGATTCAACATCTGACAATGGTAAGAGGGTAAAAATTGTTTCTTCCTGGGATTGTGGAAGCCCGTTGTATGATTCCTATGAGCTCGCTTCCATGTTCAATCAGTTGGATCGAGGACTGGCTGCTCTCTATCCCTCTTCCATGCCGTCTACAGATCGCCATAACTGCCATAATTCATGGATCTCTTCTCAAACCCGAAAGCTCAAGAGAGCTACCTGCCAATACACATCTGGTTTTGATAGAATGGAAAATGGATGTAAGAGCAAGGTGAACGAAAAACATCATCGGCTTAGATGGTTATGTCGGCTGGGTAAAAAAATTGCATTATGGAGAGGAGCTGCTACAGAATATGCTTATAATGGAGGCAAAACCAGGAAGGGCAGCGGTTCTAATACCAAAATTTACTAGCAGAATTCGTTGGACATTTTTAGGGATTCTGCAAAAGCACCATAAGTATAGCCGAATGGAAGTAGTGGTTCTTCTAGAAAAGTAGCTCTTCAGCTACATTTGTCTGGGTGTATAAGACAAATCTCTGTTTTATTTGTATTATATGATACATTGACGTCAAGTTTTATTGTTATTACCTTTTTTTAAAAGAATTATTATGTTTTTTAAAGGAATTATTTTTCAATACGGATTTTCTTTTTGCTAAAAGATTGTAGTTTGATTGGGAAGAATGACGATTATTTATATCCAACTACCAAGGTATAAATCTTCTATATATTTAATAGAGAGAGTCGAGCAATTAAGGTTTTTGATGGTGTGGATGCCTTTAATTGTAATTGTTTAGTAAAGGAACTCACTAATTTAAATATTTGTTTACTCAACATTTCACTGAGTTAATCATGGTTAATGTCATGATCGAAGTTGTGCCCAGTGCTTTTATTATTGATGAATGTGTTCTTTCACATCATGTGCTGAAATTTGATCGCCACTAATGTGCTTTTTTTGGGAGGTGTCTATGTTATGGTGGTTGGCATAGTGTTGTAATGATTTATATATAATGATATATAGCCATCTCATTGGGAACTCTTATAAAATAATTAGTAGTTGCGTTTTTGTCATATAGTATGATAATGAGTTGTGCGAGGAGGAACATTTCATTTCAGGATGAAATTGAATAGTAATGTCAGAAATTTCAAAGTAGACAGAATTTACTTTTATAACTATTTAACAAAATATTAAATAACCTAACAATTATATTACTAGTAAAAACTTTTCACCAATTAATATAATATATCTTAATATGAATAAACTAAATATTGATATGAAATATTTTATGTTTTCATAGTCTATACAATAACAAAATTCTTTTTTGGAGAAAACTGTATCAAATTTTTAAGAACATAAAGAATAATTTTTTCCAATTTTTTTTTTGTTAATATTAATATGATTTATTAAATAACCTAACGATTGCATTGTTGATGAAAATTTTCACCAATTGGTATTGTATATCTTGATATTCAAATAAGATAAATATTAATATGATTAGATTAGTATGGTTATTTATTAAGACTTAAAGTTTTGTCGAGGTTGTTGAGATAGAAAGAAACTAATTCATGATCTCTTTGATATAAGATATTTAGAAGGGGTGAAAATAGACACAAAATTAGTTTTGTGGTATTTATTTCATAATATCTTATATATGTTATGTACATTTGTCTGTGGGTTATTGGTTTAATTTTGGTGTTATTGAATTATTATGAGACTTTTGAAGTTTAAAATACCTTTTGCACATTCATATGCAACTCCCTTATTAGACATGATTATTTGCTCTTTCTGTTAAGACCATTTGTATGGTATTGACATTTGTCATGACCTTTTGTACGATCATGACATGATTGCTTGTGCCGGCTTTTCAATTCGATTGCCACATGCCTTTTTTTGTCTTTCATGTTTCTTGTCATTTAAAGATAGTAATGCATTCTGATTTTGATAAATTTTGGATTCAAAACATCTATAAAGAATAAGTGATTAGGTTTATTTGATGATCCTTAGCAAGAATTGTATAGAGAGAATTCTTGGAACACATTGTTAGAGGTGTTCATGCTTATTAATAATTGCAATTCATCAGTTTTATATTTGAATGGTTTGACAATTTAGAAGGGCATATGACCAATAATAAACCTATCTCTATAAACCCCCAAACCAAAATCTTTATCCATTCCAAATTTGCATAATTTGTTGATTTCAAGAGGACAAGAGTCAAACCATGCAATTAGGGCAAAAGGTGGCAATAGGAAAACATGAGCAAATACATTTGTCTCAGTTTGTAAGTCTTGACTAGGGATATAAAATCTGACTCGTGTTGTCTATATAGTCTTGATAATGGCCAAATTTTTTTGTACAATCCAGACATTATTCTTATCCAAGTGCATATAAGACATGTGTAATGGGTTAGACAATCATTTATCAATGTGAATAGTTCATAGTGCAATAATAGGCCTACAAATTATTCAAAATCCCTTTGTGACATCAATACAAAATCCCTCTATCTCCTTATATGTTTGATTGAATATGCAATTCTAAGGAATTGCTTAGTGTGTTTTACTTATTTTATAATGTTTAATTTTTGGTGAGTATATTTACACAGATACATTGAGGCTATCATGTATTGATATTGATGTATATTTTACTCATGGACATGGTCATTTTATTACTCTTACCGACATGCTATGATGAGTTGGGATTAATTTTGTTGCACTGTAATGTTGTTTTACATATTCTTGCTTATCACTAATACATTAGATGATTTATGGAAATTGTGATATTAGATATAACTTCTAACAATGTATGTAACGTATGATTTCTAAGTAAGCACGTTGGGTATGATCCAGAGTTAGATATGTAGTTCATTGTGTATGATCATAAGTATATACTTGATAATGTTGAGACATTGCATTGAGACATGATTTTATGTCAATATTATAGTTATTATTTGCATCTAAATTTTGATAAGTGCATTGAGTATGTATGTATAGGTGTTCATAGAAGAAAGGGAGGATGGATAATAGGTGCCCATTAACCCAATCCTCGCATACCCATTTTGGTTTGTCACAGAGGCCTTGTTAGCATATGTGTCACAAACCACATGTGCATACATGACTTTGTCGTGTCTTCTTATTCGTCCCTATGAATCCTTTGTTGACCTTTTAAATTATTTCATGAGCACCTTGATTAAAACATTATAGTATAATTAATCCCTTTGCATGTAAAATTTGATGGTACACCCTTCAATACCTAATTTTTTCATCAAAATTCTAATGAGCCAATTTTAAAAAAAAATGCAAAATCAATCTCTTGCTTGTAGATATTCTAATTTGGTCACATGTACTGGACAACATTAACTCTTAAGACATCTTCAACAACTCGAATTACACTCAAATACACGACTCATATTCACCATTACTCTATCCATTTATCTATATGTGGGCTTGACCCCTATGTTTATTGTCATTCCCACATAGTAATATCCAAGTAAATGCTCAAGCTGTCTTATATCATCTCTGATACTATTACAACCTCATGATAATTGTCCCTTATTTTATGGACTAGGTCCACACTAGGAAGATGAGTTTGTTACTATGAACCTATCCACATAGTGGAACCTCATCCCCATGTCATTTAATGGTTAGTTTCTCAATTAGAAATAATCTTATGAGTCTTCATGCACATTTCATTAGTTTGAATAACGCAAATTATTCAAAAGGTTCACTATAAATACATATCAAGGTCATGCATCATTACCTAGATTGGAACTATTTATTGAGCACTTATACATTACTATACATTGATCAATTCTGCCATATTCTTCCCAAAATCAAGATCAATCACAAAGAGAAATCTTAAGACAAGTCTAAAGTATTTCAAATCAATTCAATAGATAACATTTTAAAGTATCAAAGATAAATTTCTAGTTGCATACATAAAGTCAAGGAAAAAAATTGCATAAACACTCTAGGTGGGATGACTATGTGTGGCTTGATTCCCTCCTCGGATTATCTGGATATGTAGGTAGCATTCAATCATCAAATAGGTTTATTGGGGTCAGCTCAACCCATAAAACTTACCCTCTATTTTTTAAGTTTTTATCTCTCATAAGTACCCCTAGGGTTTCCAAGGCAAAGAGAAGGAAAATAGTAGTTTCTTTGCAGAATTTACAAAATTTGAATATCTCAACTATCTCAGTGAACATATGTGAATAGTCAAGAGGAAAAGTTTAAACTCAATGGACATGACTAGCATGTGTTGTTGTTTAGGGAGTGCATACCTATCTAAAAACATTCATAGACTATGCATCTAATTATAAGCTACATAATCTTGTCTTATCTTGATTTTCAATGCCATACATTAGTTAAAATCAACTAGAAACCAAAAAATATAAGTATATTGTATTTATTATTTTTATCATATGCCACTTATCAATTTTGATTTCAATTAATTCTACTATATATTCAGATTTATGCTTAAATGTCATATATTACTTTGAATAAATCTATCAAGTTTTATAAGTATTTAAAAAGCTAAGATGTTTTATCAAAAATAGAGTAAACATATAAGTGAACTCATTTGTTGGTTGAACATTGCATTGATTTCTCTATTTTGGTTCTAGGGTTTCAAATGAATTAATTATTTCCATACACTAAATAGAAATATGATCGCCATTTATTGGATTTGATCGAGCGATGCTCAAGGATTTATATTTGAACTAGGGGTTTTAGATTGAATTCCTAATTTCCATACACACAAATATTTCCTTCTATTGGTTTTCAATTTCATTTTATTTCTTTTCTTTTTTTATCACTATGTTCCAATAGTTGTAAAACTAAGGGGTTATCATTCTAGGAAAAGTGGTCATCAATTTTACCTGAGCAATGGTTGAGGGTTAATACTTCAATACTCAATCCATTAGAAAACACCATATACAAACTTTAGTTTTTGCATACCTCACAGTATATTAGAAACACATTAGGTTTTTGATTTTCTAGCCATAGGAATCCTTTCAACCATATATTTCTATAACGCACTTACAAGTGGTTTGCCCTAAAAATTTACTCTCAATTTACCTCATATACATAATAGTGCAGTTATGGGACATTGAAATCTTTTGTAGTTAGTTCTATTTTGGGTCTTGTTCACTATTTATGCCTAGGATTAGTATATCTGAGAACCTATAAATCAAATATAAGCTTTCTAATTACACCTCTAATATCCATATACAAATTCAAAATTTCATAATAAAATCATGGAAATTATGAATGTTTTTTTTTAATATTTTGACCTAGCTAGTGAAGTTCATAATCACATTCTATGTTACTTTTGATTGTGTTATTTATATTCACTATATATTTTCTTGCATCATTCAAATATAATAAAAAGGTTAATATGAATAATGTACAATGTCAAATCTTCCTTAATTTATGTTATTTCAATATTCAATTCAAGTTATTACCTATCACTACCAAACACCAAAGGGCATGCATGACTCCTTTGTTTCATCTTACCCCTAGACCTCAAAATTATCTCACCTATCATCTTGCTCTCATTGTTTGTCCATGGATTATATAAGATTCCATTATTCATGTTGTCAAAAGTAGACAAAGTTAGATCCCTCATCCTCCATAATAGAAAAAAGGTGGTAAACATGTTTCTCCTCAACCCCCTCCACATTCCATAAGGAAATCTAGTCAATATAAGGGTTATAACATCATCGATCAAATACAATATACTCTTAATAAAACCTATATATTGGAGATATTAAAGAGATCAAAAATATACAAAGACATCTTATATGAAATCTTTTATGATACAACTCTTCCTAGTGATACACAACTAACATAATTTTATTTTATCATGAATACAATCAAGGATATTGAAAAGCTCATCACCTTTGATAAGGAAGAGTTACCTCCTAAACATACTATAGATCAATATATTATAATATTCATTCAAGTTCATGTACATGAAAAGATATTCAAGCATGTGTTTATCGATAATGATTTAGGGATGAATATTTTTATCTCTAATTTCTTATAAAAATTGGGTATCAATATCAAAAAAGTTCAAAAATCAATACAAAATATTGAGGAAGTCAATAATATTTATCATCAAATACTTGGAACTATCACAGTGGATTTACTAGTAGGTCTCAAGATGGTGCCTACTATTTTTCAAGTCATTCTTAACTTATTAAATACAACTTAATTTTGGGGTGACCTTGGATTATCGTGATGAAGGTTGTACCTTATACATTCCATAGGTGCATCAAATTCATATATTAAAAACATGATTATACAATTACATTAGATGATATTCCTTTCATATATTTCAAAATAGTTCAATCACAATTTGAAGATCATTCCATTGTAGCCTTACACAACCCATCACATTTGATCAAATGCATACTATGAGGTAGGTGATTCAAGTACAAATCATGAAAAATAACCAACCATGATCATTAAATAAGATACATAAAAACCCTTACTAGTTACCATACAACAAGAGGATAAGTTAATTATGAAGATCTAAATTTCATGGTTACACGATGGTTTGATAGTGATGATGATGACATGCAAGATCCAATAGATGAAAAATTACATAAGCTTAATTTTAATCCTATCGACCCAGATGAGTATGTATCTCATACTTTATTCACACAAGTGTGGGTTGGAACATATTAATATTATCTATATATGACAAATAAGAATAATTTAGAGATAGCTATAAAGACACAATCCTACAAGGACAAAAGAAAGACTATAATTAAAGATAATCAACATAAGCATAACATAAATACTTGTTGAAATATAGGTTCACAATAGTAGCAAAAGAAAATTCAAGATTTGTATCTAAGGGTTACATTAATTTAATATAATAGTTCACATACTTATAACCTTAAATTATTATAGTTAATGTGGAAGTTCTAAGGAATAAGTGCAAGTAGAAAAAAAAGAACAATTTTTAAAGCAAGGGGTACAAAGAGAATAATTTGAAAGGACAAGCTATCAAAATAAAAGATTTAAAAGGAAAAATTAGAGTAAAAAAGGTTATAAAATGTGTAGACAAATAAATAGAAAAGGAACACATCTACCAAAAAATGGAATAAATTAAAGTGGAGAAGTTACTACAATTAAAGTCATAAAAAAAAACTTAAAATAAATAAGAAAACATCCTTAAGAAAGGGTTTGTCATTAAGGAAAATCAAAATCAAGACATACCAAATAAGTCCAATGTCACAAATGTGGTTCCAATGGAGGAAACTAAAAAGTCTTCTTCATATCTAACCTTTGATTCTTAATCCTCACATTGATGGTAATTAATGCATTAATGTTGAGGTTAAATATTTTCATGAAGCCAATATATGTGTAGACACATAAATCAACATTTATTGCTAAAAAAAAGTGTATACACACAATAATTTTTAATCTTGATCAAATACTAACACTTTCTCACTTGCAAACCCATCAAGTTTCAATATTTTTGAGTGTACGCTTTAAAGGGTAAACCAGAAAAGGGTGGGTAAATCATTGGTGATTCATTATATTTTTATGGCTTTATATCATTCCTACTATTAGCCCAACCTCCTTATTTAGAGTGTATATCAATTTATTTCCTGTGATGCCTCACTGAGATCCTAAAATATGGTTGTCTAAAATCTTGAGACCCTAAAATATGGCTAAGTCTAAAATCTAGTAAGACCCTAAAAAATATAGAATTTGCATTATAGTGGATCTTATAGGTCTAAAAGAACTCTCAAACATAATAAAAGTATAATATAAAGCATAACTTAATGTCAACTTATAGTTAAATGTTTATTTTATATTTATACCACCTATTTGAGCCTATTTTCCTACTATGTCGACCAAGTTGACTCTATCATTCATACTATGTCAACCAAGAAAATAAAGTCTGACTTACCAGGTCAATATTGTTAGAAAATATGTTAATCTGCATGGTACAGAACTAGGTCAGCCCAATCGACCTAGTTTGAGACCTAACATATATTTTTATCAACAAACAAGGTTGACCTAACCGACCTTGTTAGCTAAATTCCCAAGAGGGGTTAGGGTCAATTATTAGATATAAATACCCCATTAACTTCATTCTTAAACACAAGATCATTCAATTATGCATCATTATAGCTCACAAATCTACTTATACTTTCATTTAGAGGTTTCATTACTTAGGGTTTTTCCTTGGAGTAGTAACACTTGTCTTGTGGAGGTATTGGATGCATAGGAGAAATATTGTAACCTATATTTTATCTATCCTTGTGATCCTTACAAGCCACAACAACCTATTATAAATCACCATTGGTCAAGGGAAAGATTGAGGCATGATGGGTTCACTTCAACAAAGTAAGTATACTCTTAGCCCTTCATATTTTGATAAGTATATATTATATAACTAATAGATTGAATTGTTTCTCTCCTTGATTAGATTACTTATATATTGTCTTGAATATAATTATATTTTATTGTTTATTATCTTACCCATTTGTGCCACAAGAATTGGTGAGCACTAGTTTAGCTTGTATGTTCCTTTACTAGATTAGCTTGTATGTTTGTTTAGTAGATTAAGTAATTTATGTTATCACATTATAAGACCTAACTAGGTTATTACACGATGAAATTTGAATAGAGGCCTTAGAAACCTTTCCTATTTTTTTGTGTAGTAAGAGGTCCCTTAGTTAGGTTTAGTGGATCCATAAATGGTCATGACCCCAATATAACAAAGTATTACTAGGTAGATTTTTAGTTGATTACCTTCTCCAAGATTATATATTACTAAGTACGATAAGTTGCATATTTATATTATTTCACTTGCATACAAAATTCACTTATGACCATCCTCTTATACACACTTATCTCTTGATCAATTCCACGGTCATTGATCATTATTCCTTCACTTCTATGTGGTCGACATATACCTCCAAGAAACTAATGATTATTAAATGTTCATGTTCCTCATTTCAAATAGCTTAAGCTTATCCTTGGACTAATCCACACTTCCAACATAGATGTCTTTTCTCCTCAGACAAGGCCTCTCCTTTAAGATAATTTTGCTCACCGATAGTGTCTGAACCCTCTAGCCATATCCTTCCACCAAATAATGGATATTTCCTCAAATTAAAACTTACCTAATGGTTCATCCCACACATTTCACAAGTCCCATTTGAATGAATTAAAAAATGATCACTATAAAACCACATTTTAAAAATATTTATTCATAGAGGCTCATATGATTGAAAAACACCAAGACATTTAACTACACATTGAGAGGAAAGCATCTATTCTTCCCAATTTTGAGTCTACATATCTCTAATATCCCTTGCCTATGTTTGAATACTCTTCAAAGGTCACAAGTCATTGTTGAATCACATAATCACATTAGGATTTTACCATAATATAGCATTACACTATTATTTCACACACAACACCATAGCATGGAAAAAATACATGGAGTTTGATCCTTATTTAAAGTATTAGTATATAATCAATGCTCAATATAGGGAGTGTTGAGGTTAAAAACACCTCAACTACTAACCCATTTTCCCCATTTATTACATTTTTACTCATGACCTATTAAGATAGGGTTTTGAGTGAAGAATAAAACATGCATACACTTTCACAATAATTCAAGTGACCTCGATTAGGCACACAATACCTACAGGTGAAGGTGCATTGATATAATTTTACACAAAATGTTAAAACCCTATCAGACATTGGTGCACCCTATAAACTTTAGCATAGGTAATCCCCATACAAATAACACAACTTTATTGTAGGTGGATGCAAAGCCTTGATCTTGATTCACAGTGACCTCATATAGCAATACATTTAGTTTCACAGTCGCAATCATAGTCCTACATGTTTTATTTCTAGCTAACTTTTCCTTCTTTGGTGGTTTCCCCTTTTAAAATATTTCTATATTTAGTAAGTTCCACATTCGTTCATGTGATTTATTGCATATTTTGCTACGCCCCTAACCTATCACATTTATGAGGATAGTATTAGCTGACTTGTGGCTAACTTATCCCTCTTTGACATTTTATTACATTTATCTATGCTTTTTTTTGATTAGTAGGTCAGCCTATGGAGTATCCATGGCCTAGATAGACTATATATAGGAGGTAGTGGGTAATCATTTATCATCATATTGTGAATTCTGCTCTTATTGAAGCTTATGGAGGTTGCCCCCTCAAAGTGGCTTGTCTATTATCATACATTTGGATATATTTCAGTCCTATTTGGATATAATTCTGATAATATACTTAATTCTTGAAGTAATTTCATTACAAGTGGTATCAGAGCTGCGATTTGGGCAATCTTGTGGGCAAAACACTAAATTTTTAAATTTTGTGATATATAAAAAATGGTTGCGAATTTCTTTGCAAAATTTTTACTGGAGGTGTAAAATAATCAAATTAAGCTTCCATTAAAATTTCAAATCATTTGGATATGTTTTACAAAGGTTATCACTATTTTATGGTTTTTCATAAAATTGCTCTATAGTGCATAATTCAAAGAATTTTTTTGAGTTATTTACATTTTTGGAAATCTTAGAAAAATTTGGATATGGTTTGTTCTTTGTATATTTTGATATGAGGCTGACATAATTTCAAAATCACTTGGTCAAAGTTGGGTCAAAAGTGCCAATAAGGGTCGACATCGTAAAACCCTTTTATGGCAGGTCCACAAACTCGGGGCCGAGGAAAGGGTGCTGAGACTCTAGGTAAAACTCCTAACAAGGATGAGATGGAGTCAGAAGGGGGATGTACTAGACCCTTTGTACCAGGGTTTTCTGACATAGATCACAAAGTGAGCTAGCTTGACTATAGTGTGCAAGGCATTCAAAGTGAGGTGCAAGACATACAATCTAATATGCAATCCATACAAGATAGTTTGGGAGATATCATGATGGCTTTGAACAATAATTAGTCAAATCATCAAGCTAACTCTATTGCACAAACCCACCAGGGTGGTTCTCCTAACCAGTCTACTTCAAATCTAACTCCATGGCCACAGAGGAACCTATTACCAAAGGTGGATATGTGCAAATTTGATGGAAAAGATCCACTCAATTGGCTCAACCAAATGGAGAGTTTTTGACCTACATCAGATTCCAAGTGGACAGAAGGTTACCATGGCATCCTTGTATCTTGAACTTGATCAATTCATTTGGTATCGATGGTTGTGTGCTCAAAAGAAAAAGATGACTCTCAATGTCACTTGGTCAGTTTTTATAGAGGAGATACAATTACACTATGGTAATAGTGTGATAGGAATTACTTTAGCCAACTGAAAAAATTGTGACAAAATGGCTCTGTTAAGGATTATATTCATCATTTTCAGAACCTATCCTTACGTGTGGAGACAATTTCTGAAGCAAACTTGAATGACCTATTTTTGGGTGGACTCAAGACCACATTCAACATGAGGTACACATGTTTAATCCACTTAATATTTATGATTCTATTATCCTAGCATGTAGAGCTGAGGAAAAATTCATAGCCAACAAGAAGCAACCATTCACTCACTTCAAAGATCGTAGCATATCGTCACCAACATTTCCTCCACCTAATAGATTGACCCCTCAGTAAATTGAAGAGAAGTGTGTAAAAGGATTATGTTTTGGTTGTGATAGCAAATGGAGTAAAGGACATAGATGTGTTGAGAAGAAGTTATTCTACATTGAGGGACCAAATGAAGATGAAGAAGTAGATGATGCCTCTAATGATGATGAGGAAGATATTGAGGAGGTACCTAAAGATTCCCAACCTACAATCTCTTGTCATGCACTTACAGGTATTAGCACTCCAAAAACTCTTAAGGTGGTGGGTTTCCTCAAGAAATAGAAGGTGACAGTGTTGATTGATTCAGGGAGCACACATAACTTTATAAACCATAAGTTGGCCACTCGATTAAACTATTTCATCTACCCAGCACCAAAATTTCAAGTCATGATTGCAGATGGTGGCACAATTAATTGTTCAAGCAAATGCCATAATATTAAGCTTACTATGGGTGGGTACAATCTCGACTCTCCTATGTTTGATATTCCCATGGGTAACATAGACATTATTTTGGGAGTCCAATGGCTCACAACCTTAGGTACCATTGAGATGAACTTCCAAGAATTATTCATGTGCTTTCATTTTGAAGGTAAGAAAATTGAACTACATGGATTACATGCAAAATCTCCACAATTGATTAGTTCACATCAAATGACCAAGATGCTAAAAAAGGGGGTAGAGGGAATTATTGCATGAATATGCTCCATAGAAGTTCAACCCACACAGGTATCTACACATCCTGATCTACAAATAATTCTTGAAGACCACTCATCTATTTTTGGGGCCATGCCAAAAGGACTACCACCAAAAAGAGAACATGATCATGCCATTCAACTAATTCCAGGTAGTCAACCACCAAATATCAGACCATATAGATATCCATATGCACAAAAGAGTGAAATTGAAAAGATGGTCCATGAGATGCTGGAGGCAGGGATCATCAAGCATAGCCAAAGTGCATATTCATCACCATTGGTCATGGTGCGGAAGAAGGATGACACATGGAGGATGTGCCCAGATTATAGGGAACTCAAAAAGTACACCATCAAAGATAAGTTTCCTATTCCAGTAATTGATGATTTACTTGATGAGTTGCATGGTGCTAATTATTTCACAAAATTGGATCTTCGCTTGGGGTACCATCAAATTAGAATCAAGGATGAAGATGTTCATAAAACTACTTTTAAAACACATGAGGGCCATTATGAGTTTTTGGTAATGCCCTTTGGTCTTAAAAATGTACCATCTACTTTGTAGAGCTTGATGAACACTGTTTTTAGGCCTTTTTTAAGGAAGTTTGTGCTAGTTTTCTTTGATGACATATTAATTTATAGTTAGACATGGGAAACACATTTGCAACATGTGAAACAGGTGTTGATAGTTTTGGAGAAGCACCAACTTTATGTGAAGCCATCTAAATGTGCTTTTGGAGTACAGGAGGTAGAGTACCTTGGTCACATTATTTCCCATGAAGGGGTCAAAGTTGATCCCTAGAAGATCAAAGTGATAATGGAATGGCCCATGCCAAAAACTCTCAAAAACCTTCGAGGGTTCCTTGGACTAATAGGTTACTATAGAAGATTTGTGAAAGGTTATGGCAGCATAGCAACTCCACTCACTACATTGCTAAAGAAGGATGCTTTCCATTGGAATGATGATGCCACCAAATCATTTGAGAAACTAGAAGTAACTATGTGCACCACTCCAGTTTTGGCTACTCCAGACTTCTCACAAACATTCACTGTTGAATGTGATGCTTCTGGGTCTGGATTGGGGGTAGTACTAATGCAGGAAGGAAGACCCATTGTATTTGAAATTCGTCAATTCAAATGTAAGAATCTACAAAAACTATCTATGAGAAATAAATGATGGCTATTCTTCATGCAGTTAAACAATGGAGGCCTTATCTGATGGGTAGACACTTTAAGGTGAAAATGGATCATGATAGTTCAAATACTTTTTGGAGCAAAGATTTTTCATCTGAGGAACAAAAAAAATGGGTAACCAAAATGTTGGGTTATGATTTTGAAATCATCTACAATAAGGGTAAAGATAATGTGGTCGTAGATACACTATCCAGACGGGATGCATCCACAGAAGCATTACTTTGTGCAATGTCCATATTGCAAGCAGATTGGGTGGATGAAGCTAGGTTAGAATTGGAGTAAGACAAGGATACATAGGTTCTGATTCATAATCTCCAGCAAGGTAATTTATCCTCTAACAAATTTTAATGGAAAGGTAATGTCCTATGGTATAAGGGTAGGTTATACTTGTGAAAAAATTCAGAGCTTAAGCATAAGATTCTTGCAGAATTGCATGCATCTCCAATTGAGGGACACTCAGGGTTCTTGAAAGCTTATCATAGAATTAAGAAAAAATTATTTTGGGAAGAACTCAAGGGAGATGTATAAAAGTTTGTGGAAGAATGCTTGATATGCCAACATAATAAAGGTGAAACAGTTAAGACCCCATGTTTGTTACAACCATTAGCAATTCCTAGTCAAAGGTGGGAGGAGGTTTCCATGGATTTCATCACTGGGTTGCCTTTTTCTAAAGGTAAGAATGTTATTTTGGTCATTGTGGATAGGCTTACAATATATGCCCATTTTTGTGCTCTCTCACACCCATTTTCAGCAAGTACAGTAGCGGCTATTTTTATGGAAGCACTTCTCAAATTACATGGAACCCCAAAAATAATTGTAAGTGATCGTGATCCTATTTTCACTAGTAATTTTTGGACTGAACTATTTTCTTGTTTGGGTACTCAGCTAGCTCATAGCTCATCTTACCACCCCCAATCTAATGGAGAAACTGAAGTGGTTAACAAATGTTTAGAGGGGTATCTCTGTTGTTTTGTATCAGATAAACAAGCACATTGGGTTAAATGGCTATCACTTGCAGAAAGGTGGTATAACACATCTTTCCATACCTCTTCTAAAATGTCTCCATTTCTAGCACTATATGGTTACCATCCACTTTCCATTACTTCTTCATTCAAGGTGCACACCAAGGTTCGAGATGTGGAAGAGCACATTCAACATCAATAAGAGGTTTTGGCTAGTTTGAGAGAGAATTTGGCCTTGGCACAAAATAGGATGAAGCAACAAGCAGATCAACACTGTAGTGAGTGAAATTTTGAGGTGGGTGACTGGGTATTTGTTCATTTGCAGCCTTATAGGCAGATGTCCTTGAAGCAATAGAAAAAGGACAACAAACTTGCTCCTAAGTATTATGGCCCTTATCAGGTTCTACAAAAAATTGGAAGTGTGGCTTACAAGCTCGAGTTACCTCATTCATCTCACATACACCCAGTATTTCATGTTTCTTGTTTGAAGAAGGTCATTAGACAGAAAGTTTCTGCCCAGATAGATCTCCCAAAACTAGATGAAGAAGGACGAGTCATTTTAAAACCAGAGAAGATCCTCCAAACACATACTAAGAGGTTGAGAACCAGAGAGATTAGGGAATATTTGATCAAATGGAAAAACCAAAGCAGTGAAGATGCAACTTGGGAAGGTGAAGATTTTCTGCAACAACATCCAAAGTTGTTTAATGTTGAGGACAATGTTGGTTTGAAGGGGAAGGGCATGCTATGCCCCTAACATATCACATTTATGAGGATAGTATTAGTCGACTTGTGGCTTACTTATCCCTCTTTGACATTATATTACATTTATCTATGCTTTCTTTTGATTAGTAGGTCGGCCTATGGAGTAACCATGGCCTAGATAGACTATATATAGGAGGTAATGGGTAATCATTTATCATCATATTGTGAATTCTGCTCTTATTGAAGCTTATGGAGGTTGCCCCCTCGAAGTGGCTTATCTATTATCATATATTTATATATATTTCAGTCCTATTTGGATATAATTCTGCTGTTATACTTAATTTTTGAAGTAATTTCATTACATATTTTTTCATTCTGATTTTACTCAATAGTTTGTCATAGTTAAGATTACTAAATTAATCCCAAATTTGATAAAATAAGGTAAATGATAAGGCTATAGTTATATAGCATGATTGAGATGATGATCCAAAATGACATCATATGGTAGATAAGGAATTTAAATACATCTTCAAACAAAGTTTACTTCCACTTCTACATTAATATATAATGTTCAAGAAGGTTTCATCATTCATAGATTTATGCCACACAACTAAGGAAAGAAAGGTTAAGTTGTTAGACATGAATAATATTAAGTATGAAACCAATCTTGTTTGTAATTCTCATACAAAGAATCTGAATAACAAACCATAGAAGGTGAGACCAACTAAAAATAAGAGTGATCCAAAAGTAACAATAAATGTAGTTTCAAAACCTACTACTCATATTGTATTATTAGCTCCTGTAAGAAGAAAATTTACCAAATTTCTAGAAGCTTCCTACAAAGTGTTACAAAACTTATTAGAATGTCATATCAGATCACTCCCTCACATTAAAGAGGTTGATGTGAGTAAACCTATTCCAAAAGGATTTGATCAGAATGACTTTTTTTCTTTGCATAGAGTATCAGGGCATACTATAAATAAATGCATTGTATTGAGGCATAAGATTTAGGACTTGATAGATGAGAACATCATTGATGTAATTAAACCTATTGATAGTACAAATGCACAATCAAATGAGAGTAGAATAATGAATATATTTAGTGATTATTTCCCTAAACATACATATCAAGAATAAATAGATAAATCAAAAGTTGATCACACATATAATGAACACTCTCCACTAGCTTATTATCATCCTCACACATAAGCACAATATAATTTGGATGGCATCATTGGTATATATCATGTTTTAATGTCATCTAGACCACTTATCAAAATTATAGAGCATGATATAGTCGATGATGATTTTGATTTACAATATTTATTCATTCAAGTTTACATTAAATATTAACACATACAAGATGTCAGGGTTGATAATGGTTCAAGTGTCAATATGTGTACTATCACACTTATTTCCTATCTTAGATACAAAAATAAGCATATCCTTCATAAAATAAGAATAATAAAGGGATTCAATGATCATGTTCAGATCTCTCTTGGTGAGATCACATTATCACTATAAGTTAGTCCAACATATGTGGCCACAAAGTTCATAGTAGTAACTATTGCATAAGTATTCAATATGTTATTGGGACGTCCTTGGATTTAACAACTTCATGCATTTACTTTCATAGTACATAGATGCTTGAAATATATTTTTTATAATGAGGTTATCACAATTCATGGTATTCCATATGAATACCCCCTACAACCACAAAAGGTATTTTTCTTGCACAACATATTATAGTTTAACAACCTAATTTTTTTTAACCTACTCATAACATTCAAAATAGAGTGGTTAAATTTCCAAGGAGACATATCCTTGAAAAGTGACTTAGTCGAGGATTTTTCACATATTCTAAAGAGCCACTCTCTACTCCAACATGTCTTAATTGACATTAAAATCCACTAATATTATTTCATAAAGGACATTAAAAAATATTCATACACTCCACAATGGGTTCTTTAAATTCCTAGAGTTCAGATATACACAACATACTATAGATTATCACCATGACAATGACACTTATGTTACAAATTCATATTAGTTTTTAGATTTTGGTTTGAGAATATTTCTTTCATAATGGCATGATACTTTCCATTCTAAAGATGTCATACTTCATATGCTAGATATATTACCTATTGATTGTGAGGATCTTATGGGAGTCATTGGTTAGTATGTTCCATTTTCATTTTCATTCATTAATATATATATATATATATATATATATATTAAGAATATTTCAAAAAATTCTAAAACTAAGACCTATGCATGCTATGTCTAGTTCATCAACATCAGTTAATTTAGTGCTCAATATATGAAATATTTATCTATACCTAATTTATAGCAAATATGATTCACAAGTGTATTTAAATGATTTGTAGAACATACATCTTGTCACTTACAAATGTAGTTGTAGGTGGTGATACTATCTTAGACATACAAGTTTTACATAGATAAAACCACTTTATTATAGATAGTCATGTACTGCGCTCTTGTTATATTCTAGTGAAATTATCCCACTGAACATGTGCTCTAATTTTTTAAATTCAAACTAGTCACAAGCACTATATATATTATTTTTATCTTGACAAGTTCATTTGGGGAATCCTTTTACACATGATTATCATTCCATGACTATCTATATTGTTCATACTTCAAGTCTATATTTCTCACTCACTTTCACATTACTATATTATCAAAAATTATCATGGATAACACACCCCCTTCTACGAATAAGTGGGAGACCCTTTGTAAAATGATTAAACTCAAAGTTCTTGGACTTTCAGTCTCGTTCCAACCAACTCTTTTCCAAGATGAGTCTTCCAATTCATATTCACCCTAGTTCTCCTAAGTGTATTATGTATTTATAATGGTGAATTATGTTAGAGAGTTGTTAATGATGTCATAGTGATGTCATGGATGTGTCCACGTGAGTGGATGAAGTGCCTTGATAGTCTAAGTGATAATGACAAAGTGTGTAATGTGCTTATCCTAGTATGCTTGAAGTTGGCTTGGTTGATCTTCAGAGTTTGTTTGTTTGAGATGATTAAGGATGAGTCTAAAGTATTGAACATGTGTAAGGGGTCCTATCAGTGGTCAAGGATGATTAGAGAGCTTGTGTGCATGAGTGGATTTAATTTTGTTGATCATTTTTTTCATCTATACATTTAGGGTCTAGTGGTAGAAAATATGAGTAGGCAATTTGTTGACGTCACCATTGCCACGTGTGGATAAGTCAGGGGGAGTTGGTCATATGGTTGTGATCAAATTTATGCCTAGTTTTTATGTGTTAAATTTTAGGTCACGAGATGAAGTGTAAAATAAGATATGCAAGTGAAAAGTTGGGCTCCCAATTAGTTTGACAGTGTTTCCCATACTTAGCCAAATTTGCAATGTGGTAAGAAAACCTGAGTAGTCATTTTGATGTAGTCATATTTTACACATGTAGAAGTTTAATGAGAATTTAATCATATGGGTTTATTCAATGTTGTGCCTAGTTAATTTTTACTAAATTTTAGGTCATGCAATGAAGCACATAAAAACACATGAATGTGCAAAGTTGGCCTTTTAGGCAGTTCTTGACATAGTTGGCTTTATGGCAAAAAAATCTAAGTGAAAATATTAATGGCATTATATGTTGCACGTGCAAAGGTTCCAAGAGTAAATTTATATATGGTTTAATTATCCTATGAAAGGTTATCTTATGGTTAAAATCTTAGATCATGCATTTAAGTGCATCAAAAGTTATTGAGGTTCAAAGTTGGCTTCTTAGACAAATTACAATGGTCCCCATACTTAGTTTAAGATGTTAAGGATCAGGACCAGATGGAGATCTAATGTCTCATGGGTGATAGTATAGTAAAGGTATATGGTACATGATGATTCAAATGAGTTAAAGTTTTTATTTGTTAATGAAGTTAAAGATCGAGCTTCTTACAAAAGAATCAACAAAGCGTGTTTGTTCCAAGGTGTTAGCAAGAAGTGAGATGAGGATAAGTGTTCAAAGTTTAACATTGAGCAGAGGTAAAGATAAGGCTAATTATAAGATATAATGGTGAGCAGATGTTCATACATATACATATCAATGGTGCATATTTAATGAAATGATTTCAAGGTGTTTAATGTTTAACATATATAAAGACCAAGCTACGTACAGGTTATCAATGGAGAGCACTAAGTCAAATAGTCAAGATGAAGATCCAACAATGAGAGATGAAAGGTAAAGGTTGAGTTCCTTACAATAATATTTATGGTGCATGTTTAATCTGATATGTGAGGACATGAGATAAAGATAAGGTGGTTGATGTTTAATAGTGACAATTGGCATTTGAATATTCAAATTTACAAAGGGAAAGACCAGTGTCTGGTTTTTAGGCCATATCTTTTGATACAAGCATAATTTGATCATGGTGTAAAAAGTGAATTTGTAGATAACTCCAAGGCACATATATAAATATATATTTGAATATTTGAAAGTGTGTACAATCAAATATATTAAGAGTTGACTATGTGTTTGTACATGTACTATAAGTGACATGAGAAGGACAATTGATCTTGTGTTGATGTTATTTCAATGTTCCATGATGACTTAGCTATTGGAGAGTGTTTTAGAATCCATGAGGATCATCTATATGGATTTTTGAGGCGTGATAAATCTATTTTGAGTATGAACAATGCTTAATAAGTTATTCGTGTGTCTGTTCATGGTGTTCCTGTGTACAAGGTCTATGTTTGAGTTGTTTGAGCATACACATAGGTGAGCATAGATGAATGTGATAATTTGAAGTTAAAAGCATCATGTGGAGTGGACCTATACATTTTAAAGTGGCCCTATGTTCTTTTTTTACTTGATGGAGTTTTAAAGGAGTGAATGGGTCTCTATGAGACCTATAAGGGCTACAAGGGCCTAATTGAAAGGTGTAGTTGCTTAATGGTGACCCATAGATGCTATGGCCATCCTATGAAGATTGTATTGAGTTATATATTCATATAATATATGACTTAAGGGTTAAGGCATGCCTAATGGCCAACCAAGATGCTGATAGTCATGAAGGCTCTATAAATAGTGAAACCAAAGATGATGGTTTCTAGACTTGGAAGAGGTTGGTGTGTAAGAGTTGTGGAGCAAAGGAGAGGAAAAGTGTCCAGTAGATGAGTTGATGAGTAGAGAAGATTTATTGCTATGTGTATGACCTATGGGTCATGTTTATGATGTCAAAATAGTGCTCTTGCAAGTTGAGGATGAGCGAAGAGGTCTAGGGTGACCCAAAAGGAGGCTTTGAATGCATTGAGTGTGCAAAGTTAAATATAGATAATATAATTTGTATCTCCATTAGATTGGTAGGAAATTAATGTTCAAGAGATGTTTTGTTCATAGATGATTTTGTGGATAATCAACATCTATGGGGGTTGAAGCCTCCTTATAAGGTGAAACTTGCTAAAATTCTAGTTATTATGATAGCTCAGCTAGACAGGTGTAGTAGTTCCTTATGGGATTACAGTCTCATTAAAATAAGGTATGGTAGTTCCTTGATCAATTTCTTATGGTATAAATTGGTTCTTTTTATTATAGGATAATAGTCCAATTACAAATTTTAATGGGTTTTCTCCCCCAAGAGGGTTTCACACATATGTCATGTGTTATGTACTTGATATTGCATTCTCTCTTGTTCATTGTTATGAATGATATGTATGCTTCATGAAATTGTTGCGGTAATTGATTAAGATTTTGGAAGAATTGAAATTGAAGTTGGATTATCTAGGCTCATTGATTCACCCCCACCCTCTTAGTGATTGTACCTCTAACAATTGGTATCAGAGTTCTTCCTTTGATAAAGACTTGACATCTTAAAGGTGATCCAAGGTACAATATGGGTAGTCATCAAATGCAATGAGGTTTCTCTACTAAGTTAACACCGATGTTCAATAGATCAAATTATGCTCTTTGGAGTGCAAGGATGAGGACATACATTATATCCCTAGAGTTTGATGTATGTCAATATGTTGTGGATAGTTATGTTTCTCTTACTACTCCTCCATCTGGTGCTACAAATAAGAAGTTATTTGAGAATAATTCTAAGCTAATGAATGCCATTACTTATGGTCTTATAGAGATTAAGTTCACCAAGGTAATCCATTGTAAATATAATAAAGAGACATGAGACAAATTGCAGATCAATCATGAAGGAGATTCAAAGGTTTAATTGGAAAAGTTTTAGACTCATCGAAGACAATTTGAGAGTCTTAAAATAAAGGAAAAAGATTATGTGGCATCCTTTCTATAGAGAGTTGATGATATTATGAATACCATTAGAGGTCTTAGAGAGAACCTTAAAGAGGCTACTGTAGTTCAAAAGGTATTAAGGTATTTATCTCTCAAGTTTGATCCAAAAGTATCTTCTATGGAAGAAAGTCATGTTCTTACTTAGTTCAAGATGGATCAATTGCATGACACCCTTACTGCCTATAAGATGAGAGTAAATGCTGATATACCACCAAAAAATGAAGCAAAATTAAAGATATAAATGAAGACAAAGAATAAGTTCCAATGTAAGAAACCCAAAGAGGATGAGATATATGACATTGATGAGGATGAACTAATTGCTTTGATTAATAGGAAATTTAAAATAGGCTCAGGGAAGTATAAGGGTAAACTACCCTTCAAATGTTTCAACTGTTGAGAGATAGGACATTTTGATCATAAGTGCCCTCATAAACATGAGAAAAATTATGATGAAGAGCTTGGTGAAGGCCAAGATGAAGACAAGAAGACATATAAGAAGAAAGGATTTAGAAAGTTTAACAATAAGAAGAAGTCCTTCAAGAAAAAGAAGAGTCTCTACACCAAAGAAGATTGTAGCTCATCAGATGAGAGTGAAGACAATGACTTAGAGTATGATCATGAAGATGATGGTCCTATTGAAGATGAATCCCTATTCATATCTGAGGAAGGAAGTTACTCATATCAAAAGTAGTCTACTTGGAGTGATTTAGATGTTGATAGAGACGAGGTGGACTATGAGACTGAATTGATGAATGCCCTTGAAGAACTAAAGATTTAGAAGAAGATTAAAAAGAAGATGAAGTCTCAAATCAAAGACTATGAGGAGAAACTTATTGTGTATAAAGCAATAATGAATGAAGATACCAAGGAGCATGAAGATATGGTCAACCATGTCAACTGTCAATTGGAAATTCTATCTAAAATCTTGAAAGCCAAAGAAGATGAATGTTCAAGGTATGTAATTGAAAATGAGTCATTGAAATCTAAGTTAAAGAAGACATATAGCAAGGTGAAGTCATTTTTGAGATCTGAAAAGAGCTCAAGTGATTTGGACAATATTCTGAGTGGTCAACATCATACTAGTGATAGAACTAGTCTTGGATATGAAGAAGAACAAAAGAATGCAACTCAAGACAAGATAGAGACTAATATAAACAAGGAAAATCATACTTTGAAGACAAATATTTAGACAAAGAATGAAGGTGCTAGTATAATGAAGACAAATCAGATCAGATAGTGAAATTCTATGAGGTATGCAAGTTTCAGTGGTTACTGTTACACATGTAATCAATTTGGGTATAAAGCTAAAGAATGCAAGAGACTTGTTAGAAATGATTTTGCATGGAACTATGATGGGGGTCATCAGTTAAAAGGTGTGAATAAAGTTAAGTACTTCAACTATCTTGATGTGGGACACTTTGCAAACCATTGTCCACATAAGGTTAGATAAGATGAGTCTTCTTCAAAAAAGTGAGGTTATTTTGTTTGTCATGACATGGGTCACATTGCAAGTTTCTTACCAAATAAGGTAAGACAAAATATGTTTCCATCAAGGATTATTGTTTGCTACAACTATGAGAAGATTGGTCACATTGCTAGATTATGCAAGCAAAGGCCATCAAGTCAAAATGAGTTTAATCAAGCTCCTAGAGTGCAAGGAAGAAGGCAAGTTAACTCATGGAAACCAAAGGTGGTAAGTATGAGTCATGATGGGTCTGTTGGTCTAAGTAATCTATTTGCTATGGTGTAGATGTTGAGGATAGTATTCATGTGGTATTTGTTTTGAGGTATTTATCGAGAGGTAAATAGTAAAGGTTATCTACTGAGAGGTAAATAGTAATTGGTAATAGTTAGTATTTAAAATATTGGTATAAACAATATTATGAATATAGTTTAGCATATTATATTGTTATATGTGATTGGTGTAGATAAACCAACTCATGTATTTATGTTGAGTTGTTTGTAAATCCCCTATATTTTAGGGGAGGAGTCTCCTATATATTTATATTATGATTCAAATGATAATTAATAAGAAATAGAGTAAAATATTATTGTGTGTTGAAATAATTATTTGTGTTTGGCTTAATATTATAGTGCATGAATTAAACTGCATTTGGCTCTTTGAATCCACAATAGTGGCACCAGAGCAGACAAGATCAGGGATATCCATGAGAGTATGGGGTAGTCAAGTGTAATAGTCATTGTCATCTCATCCTCACAGTGGACCTGATTTGGTGTTGCACTATGAGTTTGTGATTTGAATATGAGTTTTCTAATTGTATCATAGTCTTCATACAATCGACAAACATATATGGAATAGGAAATGGAATAGCTAGAGATACAAATTTTGTAGGTGTAACATTCTTCCAATCATGAGTATTCTTTCTACCTACTCAACAGTTTGTTATTTCTATTTTAGATCTAGTTCTATCATATTTGATCCAAGCTAAGCACCATTTTATATTGTTGAAACACATCATGATATTTTAAATTTCATAGTAGGTAGACTTATCAAAAACATTAATACATAAATAAGCATACAATTTTGTTCATATCTGATATCCACATGTTCATAGTTACTAGCCTAGTCTAAGACAACTTGAAAACTTTGTATTCTGGTGTGATGTGTTTATTTCACTAGTATTTGTACACAACAAGATATTCAAGTGCATTAACTAGATCTTCAAGTCACTTGGGAAGAATTATACATTTTTACGTGTGATTCAATCATCTCTTGATCCTTATACACAAATTTTCCATGCATTGGAAATTCTAATCAACATTTTTCAAGCCTAACCATGTACCTATCACTTCTAAACATTTATATGGTTTTTCAAACCATAGAAAAGTGTCTATTAAAGGGAATAGAATTCTTGTCTACCAAGGTTTGATGCTTTAAGAATAGGATTACTTATCATTTAAGTTTTTATTAGTTTTATTTGAGTCGTACATGTATCTTTCAATAGTTTTAGTTTGGTCTTTTTAGTCTTAAAAATGGTCAAAGATTAATAATGTTTGTAATTCCTTTTATATTTGGTAAAATTGTAATTAAGTCTTTGAGTCTAAATATGTACCAAAATCCTTTAGTTAGGATTTTTATACTTAATGTATATCGTCATGTTATGATTCAAAATTAAAAAAAGAGTCATTTTTTATAATTGAGGCATCAAAAGTTCAAAAGTGTCAAAGTTGTTTATTGGGTCCATTGTCAAACATTTGTCATTTTATCAAGAATCAAAATTCATTAAAAATGTCAAAAGAGTCATTTTTATGTCAGAAAAAAAATAAAGTCGTTAAAGTTTATCATTTTTGTCAAAAATTCATAGGTCATTTTATGTTATATAAGGTCATTATCAAAATTGTAAAAATGACAGAAAAATGCCTCATGGTTGTATTTTTAGTTATATGTGATGTCCGTATTATGGGGGGGATTTCCCTAAAAAAATTCATGTACTTGAGATACATCAACATACTAGATGACTGAGTAGTGACATACTAGAGGCTAGAGGATACACGAAAGTTGGAGGACAATTGGCATCCTCTCATTAGTTGCCAACAACGAGGCCGTACCAATGTTGTGGTAACATATATAGTATGGTACATTTTTCATTTTCATTGTATGTATTTACAAAATAAGAACAAATGATACATGCCTATTCAAAGAGTATAAAACGTGAACTTCTATCCTTGTATTTGATCTTGTAGCATGTTTGTGATGAGGATAAAAGAAATACTGTAACCTCATGATTTTGTGGTTGGTGGTTAACCACATTGAATACCATTTGAAGTTGTGGTTACCCACTAGAAAACTATCTGTAGTTATGGTTTATGGTTCACCACATTAAAAACCATTAGTTATTGTGGTTGTAGGTTTACCACATTAAAAACCTTCATGAGGGATCATGAGTATGGGTCAGTTACAGTATAGGGATACATTCTCCCCTTGTTCACACTAGGGGGTGAATGTTGATGATAGTATTAATGTGGTGTTAGTTTCAAGGTATTTACTAAGAGGTAAATAATAAAGGTTGATGTTTATTGAAAGGCAAATAGTAATTGGTAATAGTTAGTATTTGGAATATTATTATAAATAATATTACAAATATAGTTTAGCATATTATATTGTTATACATGATTGGTGTTGATAAATAGACTCATGTATTTGGGTTGAGTTGTTTGTAACTCCCCTATATTTTAGGAGAGGAGTCTCCTATATATTTTTATTATGATTCGAATGATAATTAATAAGAAATAGATCAAAATATTATTATGTGTTGAAATAACTCTATGTGTTCAACTCAATCTTACAGTGAATGAATTAAATATGTGTTTGGCTCTTTGAATCCCCAATAGTAGAATGATACAAAAGTTAAAAAGTGTTAAGGGCTTTCATTATCTACTCATATTGTGGATAAAGAGATCGAGTTAACAAAGAGAGGACCAAGGCACTGGTTGAGGCTAGTTATGAGGTGTGTAGGGATCCAAATGAACCACTTACCATTACTGAGCATGTATCATGTAAATAACATCAATTGTCAATGCCTAGTGATGAGGTTCCTAACTACAAGGTGGATTATTTAGATGAAAAGGTATGCCATGAATCTATGTTGTCTCCATATATTGTTAATTCAATCCTAGAAGAAAAGGAGAATATTGTAGTGGATGAGCTGGTTGCTGCTCTTAAGCCTAAGAAGAAGAAGAACTATAAGTATCAGATGACCAAAGAGGAGAAGGAATATGAGGAGTTTTGGGAAACTCTTCATTTCACACTATTCTAGGACACTGTGAAGTAGGGTGTCTCTGTCTATGCTTCTTAAAAGACTTATTTTAGTAGAGAAGCAAGTGTTGTTGTGTATGTAGTGTCTGTAGGGTCAAAATGGGCATTTATAGGTGGCCTAATGAGATTGATGCAATGTAAAGAAGATTTTAATGATCATAAAGGTATATGCACTTATTTATGATGTGTTCTAGGTAGTTTTATGTTTTGATGATCCTATTTGTGCTAATTGAAGATTTTTGAGTGCTCTTAGTTTTTTTAGTTTTGGCTTAAGGGCAAGTAGGCCTAAAAATGGGTTATAGGAAGTCAATGTTCCAAAAGGTATGGAGGCTCAAATTTTGGTCCAGAAGTGTGTGATTGTTGTCTCGGGTATGCAATAAGTTTCAGAGGAGGGTGTTGATCAGAAGGGGGTTTATTGACCTTGTTTATTTTGAGATTCTAGGGTTTTGGGCTTTGCTAGAAAAGTGGTTTGCCTTATGATTTGAGATTTGAGGTTTATTAATAGGTTGAATGGGACAAATGAGTTATCAAATCATGTTTCATAGAGATTTTAAGGTTTGTTGTTTTCAAATTATTCATGTTTTTACCAAGATGGAGGCCTAATTGGCTAGTAGGTTTGCAAAGGAAGTATGTTGCAGATGATGAGCTAGGTGATGGGAATTGGTGTGATTTAGGGGGAATATGAGAGTGATATAAATATAAAGTTTTAGGTCTTGAAGGAGTATCTATTAAATGTTTTGGGCTCTGTAAGTTCTAGGTAGGGCTATAAGGAGTCTAGACAAGTCTAGTGAGAAGAAGAGTGTTTTTTGTTTAGTTTCTCCAAAAGAGTAAGGCATGATTATTTAAAGGTGATTTATCAAGCTGGTTTAGTGCATATTTACTATTTGGTGAGTGTCATGAAGTTTTGTTGGTGGTCTGAAAAGAGAAGGCTAATAAGTGTGTGTGGTGGTTCTTCATGGTGTGTGGAGATCTGAAGATGCACAAGAGGTGAAATGGCTTAAAGATATTAGGGGGAGTCCCTATTATATATTTATTTATGAGTTCCATCAGGTTTAAGTGGTTTTTTGTGTTCTTTATTCATTGGTTGCAGTGCTTGGTTGAAGAAGAGTATTGACATGTAGCAAAAGGATGTTGTCAAGGAAAATAAGAGGTAGGCTCAAGGTAAGGGGGAGTTTGTATCATATTTATAAGGTGGTCCTCTCCTGATTGATGACCTTTTTAGGTCTTTAGGATTAGTTGGTGACCATTTTATCATTATGTCAAAGGGGGAGAAGGTTTCTTGTGAAGAGTAATTGAAGAGAAAGAAGGAAGATGGACTTTATATTATTTTATGATGAGTGTTGACATCAATGACAAAGGGGGAGATTGTTAGAGAGTTTTTAATAATGTCATAGTGATGTCATGTATGTTTCCATGTGAGTGGATTAAGTTCCTTAATAGTCTAAGTGACAATGATAAAGTGTGTAATGTGCTTGTCCTAGTATGCTTGAAGTTGGCTTAGTTGATCTTTAGAGTTTATCTATTTGAGATGATTAGGAATGAGTCTAAAGAATTGATCATGTTAAAGGGTTACTATCAGTGGTTAAGGATGATTTGAGATATTTTGTGCATGATTATATTTCATCTGGTTGATCATTGTTTTCATCTAGACATTTTGGGTTTAGTGGTAGAAAATATGAGTAAGTAGTTTGTTGATGTCACCATTGCCATGTTTGGATGAGTTAGTCATATGGTTGTGATCAAATTTGTTCCTAGTTTATATGAAATAAATTTTAGATCATGTGATGAAGTGAAACATAAGATATACAAGTGCAAATTTGGGCTCCCAAATAGTTTGACAGTGTTTCCCATTCTTAGCCAAATTTGTAATGTGGCAAGAAAAACTAAGTAGGCATTTTGATGTAGTCATATTTTGCATGTGTGTTAGTTTTAGGAGAAGTTTATCACATGGGTTTATTTAGTTTTATGCCTTTTTTTTTATAAAAAGTTTCAGGTCATGCAATGAAGTGCATCAAAAGATATGCATGTGCAAAGTTGGCCTTCTAGGAAGTTCTTGACATAGTTGGCTCTATGGTTAAAAAAATTGAGTGAGAAGATTACTGGCATTATATCTTGCACACATAAAGGTTATAGGATAAAATTTATATATGGTTGGATTTTACCATGAAATTTTATCTTATGGTTCAAATCTTAGATCATGCGTACAAGTGCAACAAAAGTTATTGAGGTTCAAAGTTGGCTTCTCAGACAGATTGCAATGGTTCCCATACTTAGTCTATTTTGCATGATGTTAAAGATCAAGACCAAATGAAGATCTAATGGATCATGGGTGATAATATAGTGAATATACATGGTGTGTGTTGATTCAAATGAGTCAAAGTGTTCATTGGTTAATGAATTCAAAAATCAATCTCCTTACAAAAGGATCAACAAAGTGTGTTTGTTCTAAGGTGTCAGAAAGCAACAAGATGACGACAAGTGTTCAAATTTTAACATTGAGCAGAGGTAAAGATAAAGATTATTATAAGATATAATGGTGAGAATATGTTTTTACATATACATATCAATGGTGTGTATTGAGTGAGATGATTTCAAGGTGTCCAATGTTTAACACAAATAAAGGCCGAGCTATGTACATGAGATCGATGAAGCACATTAAATCAAATAGTTAAAATGAAAATATAATGATGAGTGAGGAAAGGTAAAGGTTGAGTTACTTAAAATAATATTAATGGTGCATGTTTAATCTAAGACACTATGACATGAGATGATGACAAGGTAGTCTAGGTTTAATGGTGATCGTGTGTATTTGAATAGTCTAATTTATAAAGGGAAAGACTAGTGTCTAGTTTTTGGGCCATATCTTTTGATATATGTAGAATTTGCTCATGGTGTAAAAAGAGAATTTATATAGGAATCCAAGGTGAATTTGGAAATATATATTTAAATATATGAAATTGTGTAAAGTCTAATATATTTAGGTTTAATGTTGACTATGTAATTGTACATGTATTTTAAGTGACCCAAGAAGGATAATTGAGCTTGTGTTGATGTTTCATGATGACTTAGCTATTAGAGAGTGTTTTTGACTCCATGAGAATAATATGTATGTATTTTTGAGTTGTGATCAATCCATATTGAGTATGAAAAATGATTAATAAGTTGATTTTGTGTCCATTCATAGTGTTCTTATGTACAAGGTCTATGTTTGAGTTGTTTGAGCATATGCAGATGTGAGCAGAGATGACTATGATCATTTAAGGAAGTTGAAGGGGTCATGTGGAGTAAACATATATATTTGGAAGTGGTCTTGTTTTCTTTTTTTACTTGATGGAGTGCTAAAGGAATGAATGGGTCTCTATGAGACCTATAAGGGCTACAAGGGCATAATTGAAAGGTGTAGTTGCTTAAGGGTGACCCATAGATGCTATGGCCAAAATATGAAGATTGTATTGAGATTTGTATTCATATAATAGATAATTTAAGGGTTAAAACATGCCTAGTGGCTGACCAAAATGTTGATAATCATGAAGGCTCTATAAATAGTGAAACCAAAGATTATGGTTTCTAGACTCAGAAGAGGTTCGTGTGTAAGAGTTGTGGAATGAAGGAGAGGAAAAGTGCCTAGTAGATGAGTAGAGAATATTGGGGGATATTTTTATGATCTATGAGTCATGTTTATGATGTCATAATAGTGATCTTGTAGGTTTAGGATGAGTGAAGAGGTCTTGGGTGACCCAAAATGTGGCTTTGAATGTATTGAGTGTGCAGAGTTGAAGAGAGCTGATATAATTTGTATCTCCATTAGATTGATAGGGAATAAATGTTTAAGATATGTTCTATTCATAGGTGTTTTTGTGGCTACTTAAAATTTAGGGGGGTTACAACCTCCTTGTAAGGTGAAACTTGCTAAAATTCTAGTTGTTGTGGCAGCTCAACTAGATAGGTGTAGTAGCTCCTTGTGGGATTGTAGTCTCACTAAAATAAGGGATGGCAGTTCCTTTATCAGTTATTGCTGGTATAAATTGGTTCTTTTTATTATAGGATTATATTCAAATTTTAGGTTGTAGTGGGTGTTTTTCCCCAAGAGGTTTTCCCACATATGTCATGTGTTATGTGCTTGATCTTGCATTATCTCTCTTGTTCATTGTTATGAATGATATGTATGCTTCATGAAATGCTTGTGGTAATTGATTAATATTTTGGAAAGATTGAAATTGAATTTGTATTATCAAGGCTCTCAGTGATTGTACTTCTAAAAAATTATTCCCTATTGAGAGACCCATAACCTCTAAAGGTAATGTAATCAAGTCCTGGATGTATCTTAAAATGAACTAGGTGATTTATTACTTAGAATATTTAATGCACAAACTTTTTTGTAGGTTTTATTTCATATTCAAGTTCTTAGATTCTTAGTCTCCCCAAGTGTTAGCGTCTTAGAGTCCTACATTCCACCTAGTGAGGCTTGGATAGTAGTTAGGTGAGCGCTTATATTCATCATGATTATTTACTTTACTCAGTCTCTTTTGTGTATTTGTATAGTAGGAGTAGTTAAATGAGAACGTGTCACATGGATCACTGCCAAAGATGTTGGAACTTGTTAGATCCCAACCAATCATGATACCCCACTATTAAAATGGTCAATCTCTAGTATTTTTCAAAAATGTCAAAGCCTAGGAGATCCTGAACGAATGGAAAGGTGCCACATAGATATTTTCTAGAATGGTTAGTCTCTTGAATATGACAAAGATGTCATATCCCCATAGAGCCTAACCAAATGAAAAAACATCATGTGGCCTGGTGCTTAGGATTGCTAGGGTGAAACCAATGGGCTTGCCACAATACTTATTACGTCATACCACATAGCATTTTTGTATAGGTTAAAATGAAAATCCTAAGACCCTAGGGTGAATAGAAGAAGGTAAAATTAGAGTCAAAGGACTGATCAAAGGATTCTATGAATCTTCTAGTTGGCATTTTCTTATCCCAAGTGTATAAAAGCGAATCACTAAGCCACACCTAGATGTTAGCCATTGTAGCACGAATCAATTAACAAGGGACACATGACATGAAACATGAACCACCCAGGAAGTATTAAATATGATATGGTCATGTGCTTACCACACTTTAGGCATTAATTAGATGGGAAACTGGGCCTCTATTGTATATTATAAAGCATCACATCATGATCAATAAATCTAGTAGGCGACGAGTGATCATGATTTCCAAGTTTATGTCTAGATTAGGAAATAAATGGGAAGATTAAGTGACCAACTTGAATTTTAATTCATACTAAGTGAATTACCAAATGCCATCAATGTAGGAGACATATGTGGACCTCTGTAAGTTCTTCAAGCACAACTCATTAATTATTATTGCTCACAATTTTCTAGAATGTATTCCTTACTTTATGATCCTATCAGTGCCCTGTGTGTTCTACATTTTCTCAAGGCTCAATATTACTGAGTTACATCATAGATGAAATTTCCACCTCATCCTCAAACCCTAAAATTGAGCTAGAGTATATAGAAAAATTTATCAGATGGCTTCACACATTTCAAACACTACAACAAGGTGTTCAAATCCATTGACCTGGTGCATAAATCCTTTGGTAGTGATGATGAATATGAGGCTGAGTTCAAGGACTCCCTCAGGGCATATGAGAAGTGTGGGCTATATCGAGTCACGATTAAGCCATAGCTCTTCCCTTGTGCCAACTTGTTTAGAAAACTGCTACCCATGACTAAGCGAGCATAGGATGGTTTCTACAACATGGTCTATTTTATGAGTTCATGACATCAAATCACAAAAAATTAACAAGGTGCCTTTAAAGCCTACTATAATCTCATAGACTACACCATCGCCTATGATTTAGACATGGTGACCACTTGGACTAACTCCTACCAAATTTATGAGTTTTTAAAGGATTGAGTAGAGAACCATAATGCAAAATGGGTCAATAGGATGGATGTGAATGCATACACCATTGCACCTTCAAAGGAGATCCATTTCAAGATCATAATTCTCAACTAATTAAAGGAAAATAATTACCTGTACATCAAAATTCTATGGATCCACTTACTCCACATAATTCTCTATGGTGAACAAGTTCCAAACATTGGAAGGGGGATTAATTTTAATATGATCAAGGCAAAGGGAGAAGCTTGGTGAAGATGTGACTTATATATGATGGGATAATTGGTAGATGCAACCTATAAAAAATTCACATTTAAACCTTATACCTTTCCATCATGAGTTCCTAGAGGTGCAGTGGTCCATGTAGTTTTTTATAAGCTATATGGCCACCATTATAGGAACCACATCAGGGAGATCTACAAGTCTTTCTACCTAGTGATATACATGGCCATTAATGAGGTGACCATGCCTTAACTATCAAAAGAGATTAGGGAGTATCTTTCTCCCATTGGGGATTATTAGTATTATAAGAAGAATATAATCATTCAAGTGGTGGGAACTCTCTAGGATCCCCTATACCTACCATATTAGGTCCTAAACTACCTATCCAAGCAAGAAATAATGTATCAGCTAATGGGGGTGTCTTCAAGGACTACATTAGTTTTTAATACAAGTCCAACCTACTCCTCTTGATCACCATTAGGCACCATGTATATCGATCCTTCCTCCCTATGTAGAAGATGGTGGAGGAAGAGACTTCTTTGCCTTAGATAGAGCTAAGCATCGATACTAGGGCCCACATAACATCATCCATACTCACATAGAGAAGTATTAGGCCCACTTAAACATTAATTATGGCTATCAAACTAATGTAAAAGATAAGCTCTATCTAAAATAAGATGATGACCAAGAGGAATTTTCTTGAATCGAGGTGATGAAGAAGAAAGGAAAGCAAGCTTAGCTTGGGCCATCTGCCCAAGCCAACCTTGCCTCATCCAAATTAGATTAACATAGCAAGGATATTTAGGAAACACCCATATATTTTAATAATAATTATATAGGGAGTCCTTGTAACTTCTTCTCATTGAGTTCTTATCCCTTTGCCCTTGACCTTACCTCTACCAACTACTATGGTTTATGTAGCTTAAACTTAGGTAGTACAACCCATTGTGACTTGGCTATAAGTGATTCCACTTCAAGCAGTTCAAACTCAAGTTATTCAAGCTCTCAAGTTCAACATCATTAGCATCTTAGAGACAAGTTTAAGGAAGAACCAATAATTGACACCCATGCAGATCCATTTCCCTATTCCCTCTACTCTCCAATAACCTCTCACACCACTTGGCTTCCCAAATCCATAATAGTCCACTTAGGTAGTACCTCCCCTTTTTCCCATTTCTCCCCCTCCACAATATACCCATGTGCCTCTAGCTTCAAACATGCACAACATCCTCACCTCTTCATTTCCATTTACATCATCCATCCCATAAGTATGAATCTTTGCATTATCCTCACTAGTCATTTCACATGTCCATATACCTGTAGGTGACCTGTGTCCAACAAGTGTAGCTACAAATACAATAATAAGTTCATTGATTTGCACAAATAAAGTGTCTTGAGCCATTATAACACCCCCTATGGATGCCCAATAGGTCCCCCATTGATCCCTATGACCTTTATCATCCTTGCTCCCTCTACTAAAATAAATGAATCTGATTTGGGAAACAGGGCTTATAAGAAGTAGAAGAAAATTCATCCTTGGCCTTTTTTTCAAGTCTTAATTACTCTCATTGCTCCTCTTACACCACCCTTTATGTATCCTTGCATCATTCCTAGGCCTCCCTTTTCTATCATCTTAGGCACCCATGGATTTGGCTTTAACTAGCCAATTTCCTCCTTTCTATTGAATTCCCTTCTTCTTGGAGTCATTCCCCATAGGTCAATTTGACCTATAGCTAATAGAAAGCATAGATGTTATCTTGGGCCTCCCCATTCATCTTACTTCCTTTATCCCCCATGCCTCCTCCTCCATTACTCTCTCTTTCATCCCTCCTACTTCATCCATTTCCCCTCCATGTCATCCTCCACCTTTTTTACCCATCTCTATCACCCTAAAAACACCTCCCTCCACCCTGAGAATAGCTATGGTGTCATGGGTACCTGAGATGAATCTATAATTTCACCCTGATGTGCAATGGGACATCAAGCACACCATAGGAAACATGAGGAGGATCCTCACTTATAAGTTCATCTAGGAGGGGAACTTGATGGACTAAAGAACTCAACAAGACCTCATCTCCCTCACTAAAGTGAGGACATCCATGGGAGAAGATAAAGTGGTTGAGGACCTAGTCTCAGTTCGCCAATCCACACATGATATGTCTGAAAAGATAATAGATGGTAGGTAGGATTAGGATTGAACCCTAAAAATGTAAGTAAATATATCCTTCCTTATGGAGCTAATTAATCAAGTTGAGGATGTCCTCCTATAGATTTTCTCATCTTTGGGAGAGGTAGTCAATAATATAGTAGATAACAATGTACATCTTCAAAGGGCCCAGAGATATATAGAAAGGTTTTATCTACTGGAGATTAAGTGTAGGAAGATGGAAGTGATTATTAATAAAGGCATGTTCCTATAATTGAAGCTCATGCCTATTTTATACCTAGGACTCTACTAGATGTATACTAGGTATATGAGGGTTGTTATTAAAGAATAGTTGAACATAACATAGACGGTATTGGATCTCATGGAAGAAGGCAAATAATTGATATTGGCCTAATTCAAAAAAGTCAATGTCATTATGTTATTCCACTCAGATGGAAATCTAATAGATAGAGGCGAGTTTAGATTTAACCTAGGTCACTTCGACTAGGTCATGAGAAAAAAGTGGTAAAGGCCAATAAGTCTAGAGCCTAGGCAGTTCTCAAACTCTATACCTAATCCACTACAAGCGTTAGTCAAGTTTTAGAGGTCAAGGTGTCCATAAGGTCTGACTCCAAGTTTATTAGAGACTAGTGGCCCAATCATAGGTGATCTTTAGGGATCCACTAATGCATTTGACCAAGTTAGATTGGGAGTTTGACCTAGTAGTATCTACGTTGACCATCAAGGAGGCAAAATCTAAACAATTAGGAGGTGGTTCATACATGACTCATCCATGTATCAATTAGGTGGGCCTTTAGATATCTAGTGGAGGAGGTGGAGGATGTCCCATTTTTAAAATAAAGTTGTAATTTTTTTTTAAAGGCCATCATGGCCTAAGATGGTAATCTCATGCTACTTGGCGGTGATCTCCCACCGTTATCTTTAAATTACAAACTGTATCTCATTGTGAAATGTTGGTAATTTTGGATCCAAAACACTATCAAAATTAATTCAAGATTTCACCTAATTTTTCCTTCATCATTTAGACTATGAATGTTTGTCATGATAGTCATTCTTTGTAAAGGAACTATTTTTTATGAATACAATTCCATGTTTTTTGCTAAACTAGTTATTTATTTACTGGTGTGTCACTCATTTCTAGTTTTGAATGAATGTTAATCTTACAAAATTAAACAAATGTTTTCTTATAAAATTAACATTGTGGTTATAATGTGAAGTTTTATTTGAACCCATTAATAAACCCTTCTCATTTTATTTTTACAAATTTTGTAATCTGTGTATTTATTTATGGGTTATGTTTGAATAAATTATGTGTTGTTTACTATAGGCTCTTTGGTGGTTGATATTTAGTGGGGGGCTCATGAATTAATTGTTTCCTTTTATTTACTTATAATTTTACCCTATGCAAAGCCAAGTTAGAATCCTTGGTAAGACTCAGCATAGAGTGGTGTAACTATGGAAAAACACTTAGTTGGGTTATTTAAGTATTAACACCTTTCAATCCTAAAATCACTTTTTCATGCCCTACCTTTCCCTCCCTTTTATGTTTATTTTATGACCCAAACATTTCCCATATTTATAAATCTATAAGACACAAATCAGTGGATAATGACAAGTAAAAATTTATTCAATTAACACCTAAATCAAAGTGCAACTACACATATCTTGAACCTTCGATGGTAATAATCACTGCACATTGAATACAAAAGGTTAAACTACTCTATCCTTAGACTGAACCTGTTAATCAACCCAACCTAGCTCTGATACCACGTGTTGGGATATGAACCAAAAGCACACAATTGATTACTAAATCCAAGCAACTTAATATGCAGAAATAACCAGAATCAACAAGTAACTAAAATCCAGAAATAACACAAGATATGAGAGACAATACACAACTTGTATTAATACTCATACAGAAAAGAATACAATAAAGAAGATGCCACTTCTTCTCCACCACCTCTTCAGAGGCTTCCCACACCTCAAGTGAACAATACTTCTTTCCTCAAAGCTCTCTCTCTTAGGTCCCAACACCCATCTCAAACACTGAGTTGATGTTCACCTTATACCTGTGCTCCACGCACTCCAAAAGTGCTCCATGCACTCCACAAGTACACACCTGTACTCCAAGTAGATCTCTCCTGATACTGCTCCCTGTTGTGTTGCTGTCCTATCTGATCTCCAACCTACAGATCAAGCTGGTTCTGCACACCTGTGAACCTTGACCTTACACACACATACACCTGCATATCAATGATCTTACTTACCATGTAGATCTCCTATAGAAGCCATGCACACCTGATGACCAAGATCATACACTCCTGAAGAACCTTGCTGATTCTCCAATCCAGCACCCACCTTGGTACTATGGCACTAGGAGGAACACACCATTGCTCTACCTCTCACACACAGAAGGAGCTTATAATAATGCTCTCTTACTCTCTAACTACAAGTTTACAATACAACCATGAGTCTATTATATAGAACTCATCCAAACAATAAGTAGACACCTAGTACAATAATTAGATCCACAGCTCTCAGTCTATAATTAGCTCTCATCATGTAAACACTTGGTTCATCAACTAACTGCCCGTAATATACTCGCAGTTAAACCACACAGGCGACTGATGTCAGTCCCTATCCGCCTGGGGTTCGCCAACGTCAGCTGATATCTGACTGACTCCAGTTGCTCTCCTGCCCTATCCTATCGACGTCGGTTGGCCTGACCAACACTGGTGTCTGTGACACTTCAGCAACTCCTCCAATGTGCTTCTCCATGTCTGCATCAGTGAAGCTTTTAGCTCCATAACCTAACAATCTCCCACTTGGAGATAAACAGCTGCATTGTACTTTTACCCCATCTAATTTGTTTCCTGGTTTGTATTCCTCTTCAAGCTCAACCCTGAAGACCACCCACCACACAACCTGTGATGTACCTCCTGTCATCCGAGTACCTTGCTGCATCTGATCCTACAATCTCATGTAGTGAAGTCCTAACCCTAAATAGCATGAATCCCTACTGCTGGTCTCTCTCAAATACCTGAGAATCCACTTCTCTGAATTGGCTCCTGACTCTCTGACAACACCCACTGCTTGGGCAAACTCAGGTCTATACTAGACCTCATGTGATTTTGGACACTGAACTGTCCAGCCCTTGGTGCACTCTGATTTTGCATCCTGCATCTCACCAACACCTAATTCACATCAGCTCCCACTAGAAACAAAATCACCCTGTGATCTCCCATGTCTCCCATGCCGAAGAATTTCGCTGCTCCAAATTCTTCATAGCAAACCATTGAACTAATCTTACCCTTAGCTCAGCAAAAAACCTGTATGTACAATCCTGCTAGCAAACATACAATCCACATATAGTAATCGAATGATGTCATGACTCATCATCCTTCTGGTAAGGCAAACCACAGTAGTTACCTGACATCGACTAAAGCCATGCTTCGTCCTCCACCTGTCAAACCCTGTACCACTATCCTGCAGCTCCTCAAGACCATATGACCTAGTCTTCCGTCTCACGTATCTATTCTCTCTATTCTTCAACTAAGGAATCCATTCATCTTGTAGTGCTAACATACAGGCTGGCAACTCTACCAAATCTCTGTCTGGTTCTGCAATCTCTCCATGCCACGCTCCCACTGTTTCCTGGATCCTTCCTGCTTTGCAGTCAGCAACTAGTATAAAGAAGAGGAACAACGAATTTGAGGCCTACTTACGTCTTCAGTCCTCTATATGGGTGTTTGAGACTCCTTGATAGCTCGCTGTCCACCCAAAATTCGTTACAGTGACCGACCTCGGCTACCCCATAGTCTGCATCCGACCGACGTCGGTTCCTGCGCCTGTCCTGACTACCAACCCGCCGATGTCGGTGTTTTCCTGCTGCCGATGTCAGTCCTCGTGACCAATGTCAGTCTTACCTACTATTGACGTCAGTTTTTATGCTAACGCCGGTACCTGTGTTTCCTGTGAGTGATGACTTTTTACCCACGAGCTCCTTTGAAACAAGTCCCATGTCCAAACTGCCCTGCTCAGAAGTATCCAGTCCCATCCACTGGTCTCTGTTTGCCATCTCCTCCAAGAACACCAAGGCTTTCCAGTTCTTAAGCCTGTCAAATATATCTGTCTTTCACTTAGGAACATGCATCTCCTTCCTGCTCATGTGACCAAGCCTACGAAGCCACGTCTCCGCAACAAAAGAATAATCAGTAATATAAACAAGTAGATAAAGAGTACCTATTTTCTTACCACCAGCTAATTCAAGTGCATCCACTATGAGAGTTATCGTACATCTCCCATCACCCAACTCTTCTAAAGAAATTAGCCATATCTCCAAACCTGGGCCCTGCATGACCTCCTTCAACACCCATGTGTTGGCCGCCTGCAATTTCAGCTTCACTTCCCCTTTGCCTATTCTTTGGCAAGGCTCACCAGCTCCTCTATCTGGGGCTGCATGGAGAGAGGCAACCGAATCTATTATCCAAGATTCAACTTTATCCAAGAAACCTCTCAGAGCATCTTGTGCCACATCCCCTGCAACATCTGCTTTTTCAGTTCCTTCTTGCTGATCTTCCACAAACCAACAATCTTCTTTTACCTACTCTTTCTTTCCATCAAACCATAAGTGACCATCTGTGCTTTTCAATTCCTCCATCCTTAGCTTACTTTGATCTGCCATTGCTCTACTCCCACTCAATCAGAAACCCCTGAGAGTGACTTGTAACCAAACACAAAACCGCTTCCTGCAACCTTAGCTCTGATACCACTTGTTAGTCAACCCAACCTGGCTCTGATACCACATGTTGGGATATGAACCGGAAGCACACAATTGATTACTAAATTCAAGCAACTTAATATGCAGAAATAACCAGAATCAACAAGTAACTAGAATCCAGAAATAACACAAGATATGAGAGACAATACACAACTTGTATTAATACTCATACAGAAAAGAATACAATAAAGAAGATGCCACTTCTTCTCCACCACCTCTTCAGAGGCTTCCCACACCTCAAGTGAACAGTACTTCTTTCCTCAAATCTCTCTCTCTTAGGTCCCAACACCCAACTCAAACACTGAGTTGATGTTCACCTTATACCTGTGCTCCACGCACTCCACAAGTGCTCCATGCACTCCACAAGTACACACCTGTACTCCAAGTAGATCTCTCCTGATACTACTCCCTATTGTGTTGCTGTCCTATCTGATCTCCAACCTATAGATCAAGCTAGTTTTGCACACCTGTGAACCTTGACCTTGACCTTGCACACACATACACCTGCATATCAATGATCTTACTTACCATGTAGATCTCCTATAGAAGCCATGCACACCTGATGACCAAGATCATACACTCCTGAAGAACCTTGCTGATTCTTCAATCCAGCACCCACCTTGGTACTGTGGCACTAGGAGGAACACACCACTGCTCTACCTCACACACACATAAGGAGCTTATAATAATGCTCTCTTACTCTCTAGCTACAAGTTTACAATACAACCATGAGTCTATTATATAGAACTCATCCAAACAATAAGTAGACCTAGTACAATAATTAGATCCGTAGCTCTCAGTCTATAATTAGCTCTCATCATGCAAACACTTGGTTCGTCAACTAACTGCCCGTAATATACTCACAGTCGAACCACACAGGCAACCGACGTCGGTCCCTATCCACCTGGGGTTCACTGACGTTGACCGATATTTGACCGACGCTGGTTGCTCTCCTGCCCTATCCTGTCGACGTCGGTTGGCCTGACTAACACCAGTGTCTGTGACACTTCAACAACTCCTCAAATGGCCTTCTCCATGTCTGCATCATTGAAGCTTTTAGCTCCACAACCTAACAATCTCCCACTAGGAGATAAACAGCTGCATTGTACTTTTACCCCGTCTAATTTGTTTCCTGGTTTGTATTCCTCTTCAAGCTCAACCCTGAAGACCACCCACCACACAACCTATGATGTACCTCCTGTCATCCGAGTACCTTGCTGCATCTGATCCTACAATCTCATGTAGTGAAGTCCTAACCCTAAATAGCATGAATCCCTGCTGCTGGTCTCTCTCAAATACCTGAGAATCCACTTCTCTGAATTAGCTCCTGACTCTCTGACAGCACCCACTGCTTGGGCAAACTCAGGTCTATACTAGACCTCATGTGATTTTGGACACTGAACTGTCCAGCCCTTGGTGCACTCTGATTTTACATCCTGCATCTCACCAACACCTAATTCACATCAGCTCCCACTAGAAACAAAATCACCCTGTGATCTCCCATGTCTCCCATGCCGAAGAATTTCGCTGCTCCAAATTCTTCATAGCAAACCATTGAACTAATCTTACCCTTAGCTCAGCAAAAAACCTGTATGTACAATCCTGCTAGCAAACATACAATCCACATATAGTAACAGAATGATGTCATGACTCATCATCCCCCTGGTAAGGCAAACCACAGTAGTTACCTGACATCGACTAAAGCCATGCTTCGTCCTCCACCTGTCAAACCCTGTACCACTATCCTACAGCTCCTCAAGACCATATGACCTAGTCTTCTGTCTCACGTATCTATTCTCTCTATTCTTCAACTAAGGAATCCATTCATCTTGTAGTGCTAACATACAGGCTGGCAACTCTACCAAATCTCTGTCTGGTTCTGCAATCTCTCCATGCCACGCTCCCACTGTTTCCTGGATCCTTCTTGCTTTGCAGTCAGCAACTAGTATAAAGAAGAGGAACAACGAATTTGAGGCCTACTTACGTCTTCAATCCTTTATATGGGTGTTTGAGACTCCTTGACAGCTCTCTGTCCACCCAAAATTCGTTACAGTGACCGACCTCGGCCACCCCATAGTCTGCATCCGACCGACGTCGGTTCCTGCGCCTGTCCTGACTACCAACCCGTCGATGTCGGTGTTTTCCTGCTGCCGATGTCGGTCCTCGTGACCAATGTCAGTCTTACCTACTATTGACGTCAGTTTTTATGCCGACGCCAGTACCTGTGTTTCCTGTGAGTGATGACTTTTTACCCACGAGCTCCTTTGAAACAAGTCCCATGTCCAAACTGCCCTGCTCAGAAGTATCCAGTCCCATCCACTGGTCTCTGTCTGCCATCTCCTCCAAGAACACCAAGGCTTTCCAGTTCTTAAGCCTGTCAAATATATCTGTCTTTCGCTTAGGAACATGCATCTCCTTCCTGCTCATGTGACCAAGCCTACGAAGCCACGTCTCCGCAACAAAAGAATAATCAGTAATATAAACAAGTAGATAAAGAGTACCTATTTTCTTACCACCAGCTAATTCAAGTGCATCCGCTATGAGAGTTATCGTACATCTCCCATCACCCAACTCTTCTAAATAAATTAGCCATATCTCCAAACCTGGGCCCTGCATGACCTCCTTCAACACCCATGTGTTGGCCGCCTGCAATTTCAGCTTCACTTCCCCTTTGCCTATTCTTTGGCAAGGCTCACCAGCTCCTCTATCTGGGGCTGCATGGAGAGAGGCAACCGAATCTATTATCCAAGATTCAACTTTATCCAAGAAACCTCTCAGAGCATCTTGTGCCACATCCCCTGCAACATCTGCTTTTTCAGTTCCTTCTTGCTGATCTTCCACAAACCAACAATCTTCTTTTACCTACTCTTTCTTTCCATCAAACCATAAGTGACCATCTGTGCTTTTCAATTCCTCCATCCTTAGCTTACTTTGATCTGCCATTGCTCTACTCCCACTCAATCAGAAACCCCTGAGAGTGACCTGTAACCAAACACAAAACCGCTTCCTGCAACTTTAGCTCTGATACCACTTGTTAGTCAACCCAACCTGGCTCTGATACCACATGTTGGGATATGAACCGGAAGCACACAATTGATTACTAAATTCAAGCAACTTAATATGCAGAAATAACCAGAATCAATAAGTAACTAGAATCTAGAAATAACACAAGATATGAGAGACAATACACAACTTGTATTAATACTCATACAGAAAAGAATACAATAAAGAAGATGCCACTTCTTCTCCACCACCTCTTCAGAGGCTTCCCACACCTCAAGTGAACAGTACTTCTTTCCTCAAATCTCTCTCTCTTAGGTCCCAACACCCAACTCAAACACTGAGTTGATGTTCACCTTATACCTGTGCTCCACGCACTCCACAAGTGCTCCATGCACTCCACAAGTACACACCTGTACTCCAAGTAGATCTCTCCTGATACTAATCCCTATTGTGTTGCTGTCCTATCTGATCTCCAACCTATAGATCAAGCTAGTTTTGCACACCTGTGAACCTTGACCTTGACCTTGCACACACATACACCTGCATATCAATGATCTTACTTACCATGTAGATCTCCTATAGAAGCCATGCACACCTGATGACCAAGATCATACACTCCTGAAGAACCTTGCTGATTCTCCAATCCAGCACCCACCTTGGTACTGTGGCACTAGGAGGAACACACCACTGCTCTACCTCACACACACAAAAGGAGCTTATAATAATGCTCTCTTACTCTCTAGCTACAAGTTTACAATACAACCATGAGTCTATTATATAGAACTCATCCAAACAATAAGTAGACACCTAGTACAATAATTAGATCCGTAGCTCTCAGTCTATAATTAGCTCTCATCATGCAAACACTTGGTTCGTCAACTAACTACCCATAATATACTCACAGTCGAACCACACAGGCAACCGACGTCGGTCCCTGTCCGCCTGGGGTTCACCGACGTCGACCGATATTTGACCGACGCCGGTTGCTCTCCTGCCCTATCCTGTCGACGTCGGTTGGCCTGACTAACACCGGTGTCTGTGACACTTCAACAACTCCTCCAATGGCCTTCTCCATGTCTGCATCAGTGAAGCTTTTAGCTCCACAACCTAACATTCCAACATCAGTCCTAAAATTAATGAAGGAATATTTTATCCCATGCATTATCTCCCAATTTTATCTCTGGATCACTCAATCTCATGAGAGCCTTCAGGGGTAGAAAGGACTTCTGTACCCACAACAAACACTTCAATTACAAATATCATGATGTTATAAGATTATTATATATATCAACTTCACATATTCATGCATGTTTTTCATGTTTATTTTCCTATTTCATGTCTTGTTTGTATTTAAAATTTTTGGACATTTGAACATATACTTGGTTGTGGCACTAAACCTATAATGTGTTTCTATGTGTGTGAGTGACATTTTAACATGTCCCTTGTATTTGTTTTTTGCTTTGTGTGATTTTTCATGACCTCTTTGTGGGTGCACTCCATGGCCATGACTCTTGTTTGCTCAATTTGCTTAGTTTTTCAATGCCATGATGGACATATTGCATCATCCCAACTTTTGTACTTCATGATGGATATCATGCATCCTCCTTGAGTTGCTCAATATTTAATCATTGTTTATTATGTTGTCATTGCTAACATCTATCTAGACACGATATTATGTATGTTTGGTTCCACATGCATTTTATGTTACTATATTTCTCAGTTTACTTATGATGATGCCATGATATCCATTTTTATCATTATTAATCCATATTTTAATTCTTTTTTATAACATGATTCACATAAACCTCTTATTTTGAGCTAAATTATTGAGCAAAATTTAGAACCCACTTCAAAAGAGGGGCATACTCAAGGGATTGTCTTATAGACTAAGCTAAAAAAACACACTACACTAACATAAATTTGTAATATTTACTTAGTTGATCATATGACATACCCAAAATTTAATCAAAAATTAGTTTGAAACAATAGTCCTTTATTTGGATAGTAGTGCAAACCAAACATGTCCAAAACAATGTGCTTTTGTCCCAACATTATAAATAGTAATTTATATAATTTTTCAAAATCAGAGTCACTTACAAGGAAGTTTGCAATAGATGTACCAAATTATTTTAGATGAATACTCATAATAATCCCATATTTATACTCAGATTAGGGGAATCATGCACAACATGTGTTCCAAGATTATTGGGTAAATTTTTTCTTAGAAAATCACTTATCATTACTCAATCTCAGAATCAATATACTTAGATATCATATTGGAGGATGTGAATGAAACATGACCATTTTTATTGCTTAGTTTTTCATCATTTTCATAGAAGGAATGACAATTCATGTCATTATCTATGTTTTATACAATAGACTTAGATTATACTATTTTTGGACTATTTTTTCACCAAAAAAGAATTTTATTCCATTTACAGTGGTTGATTCATATTTTTGCACTAGTTTTGCATGAGAATGATCTATTAGAATTCATACAGGGATTTCAGGCTACTCCACTACATTGGGTATGCAATGATGGAGTTAATAACACCTTAATTTATTAATCACACTCTCCTATTAATGAGGATTGGGGATTACATAGTCCAATCCAAGTATTTCAATGAAAAATAAATGTCTAAGGGTCTTACCCTCTACAATCACAATTTTTGTACCATAAAACACAATGGTTCACATGCTTAAATAGGTGTATTCATTCCTTATTATTTGATATTTAATTTAATTTTCTTTAATTTCATATTTTCATGCTAATTAAGGATTTATTTATACACATTTCATTACATATTTGCATGAAACACAATTCAGTGTATGGCCTACATTCAATATTATTATTCATAGGTAAGTTTAAGTATAACATTTTTCATTTCACTCTAGTACTTTCACTTTACTAAGTTATAAGTATAAAATGTGGGAAAATGTAGATGCATAAATTAATATTTATTTATAAAATAATGCACTTTTGACTATCCTCTTATACACACTTAGCTCATGCTCAATACCATGATCCTTAATTATTATTCCTTCAATTCTGTGTGGATGACCTATGCCTCTAACCAACTAATGATTACTAAATGTTCCTATTCCTCATTCTAAAAAACTTAAGCTCATCCATGGATTGATCCAAACTTTCAGCTTACATGTATTTTCTCCTTAGATAAGGTCGAGCCTCCTTCAAGATAATCCTACTCATCGGTAGTGTTTAAATCAATTGGCCACATCATCTTGCCAAATAATGGATTTTTTCTAAAATTCAAATTCATCTAATGGGTCATGTTAGTTTCACAAGTCCCATCTAAATGAATTCCAAAATTATCATTAAATATTCACATTTTTAACCATTTGTTCACTATACGCTCTATATAACCCTAAAATTATGGTATGGGGATAGGGTTAAGAATATATAAATAGTTCAAGCATAAGGGTGATGATCTATAGCATGATAATTAATTGCAAACTCAGATAAAAGAATATTATGAATTATAATACTGAGATATCCTAAATACAGAAAGTACCAAAGTTGAAACATGCTCAATTGATTGAAATACCAAAGAGAATTGAAACTTATCATGATACAAATGTTAACATGATTATTTCAAGATTATGATGCATAATATTATGTGCAATATTAACAATCAAGTCTCAAGTAGTCTAGTAGTAATGTTCAGCTCAAAAATCTCTCTATCCAATTATAAGACTAACAAACATCATGATCATTCACATCAAGATCATCAAATCAATGGAGCATATTATTAATCTCATCAAATAATAATAGTAATAGTATTTGTAAATCAAATTGATATCAATCATGTCTAATCCAAGTACAAGATACATAAGTAAATGAAATAAGCATCACATGAGATATCAAAAATAAACATCATGAATCACTAAATGTATACATCAAAATGGGTCCATAAATACATCAAGTGTCAAATGTCTATATATACATAAAAGTGGGCCATAATACATCAATGAGAATATATGTGCATCTCAGATCATCTGAGGACATCATGTAAAATCTATACAACTCATAGGTTAAAAAAGTATGAAACTTTGTCTCAAAAGTAATCAGTGCTAGTTATGTCCATCTCTGGTGTATCTATCTTGTGGGTCATCACAGGGTGAGCTCTCACTTGTCCTATCATGTGGTAGAGTCAGTTATGCTGGAGGACCCATGACTATTTATCATAGAGGTGGATGGGATAAAAATTTCACTGATTTTGAAGTCCTCTAAGACCTACTGATCTTGAGTTTGATCTCTGTGCACTATAATATGAGAAAGTAATACCCCTGGTTATCATTGGAACTACAATATCATATATGCTCCTATAATATCTATCATCATCCTTAGTTTGAAGGTTCTTATCAAAAGTTTATAGTAATCCCTTTTCTATCACAATCTCAAGGGCATAATCATGCTCTATTTTAACTCTAGCCAACTCTACCTAAGGCTTATCTCTCTATATCTCTATGTTATCCTGCTCAGCTTATGCATAATCCTACTCTAATCTCATTTAATCTTGCTCTATTCGATTAGAGTCCTTGTTTATGGTCAACTATGCCTATATATTTTACGTTTGACCACCTATGTCTTCAATCTTGAAATCTCTACCTAATCAACACTAATCTAATTATGATCTGAGGTCAACTATTATGAGTAACAATCTAACCTAGCATGTAACCCAATAATCTCAGTATCTCTAACATTGATCTCATGCCTCAATCTATCAGTCATAGCCTGAGCATCCAAGGAAACTACCAGTCTATATGGGGCACTCTACCCATCTTTTAATCTACCTCTACCTCCTCTCCTCTTCTCCCTCCTCTTCTCTACCCTCCTCCTCTGCTTTGGAGTCTACTTCCATTATTACAGGCTTAGGTCATCAAAACCATAATGGAATTTTTGCCTAAGTTATATGAGTTCCTTATACTTATCCTTAATCTCCACCTAGTGGAGTGGTCAATATTAATGGTTTTTATTAATCCTACTATGTTGCATATGTATCAGTAATACCTATAAATATTAGCCCCCACATCTAAACCTAGGTCAATTATGGTACCAACCCAAAGCTATCCCTTGCCTTAGTTTGGTCAACTGCCAGTCCCCACTAATGTGTATCTCTAGTCATATGTGCAAGATGATGAGGCCTTGCATGTATATCTTGTTGTAAACTAAACTGTCAATGCAACCTGTTAGGCCTACATCGCTCTATAGTTTAATCCTATCATCCAAATATATATCACACTATGGTAATATATAAAAATTAATCCACATATTCAAGCCATTGAAATTAAATATCTAAATAAGGCCTCTAAGTCAGATTTATATTTATCATATCATTTACAACCTGATTATAATATCAGAGCTCTCCTTTATGCCTCCTATACCCAGGACCTACCTGGTGCCATATATAATCCATTAGCTCCTATAGTCTCCTTTTTTATCATCTCCTTACAAGTCTCTTAATTGAAATATGATCCCATGCCCAAACTTGGAGTAGCATATATGGCCCAATAATGTATCCTTGGTATACAATGTAATGTAGATCATGATACAACTATGACAAGATGCAGGCCCTATGAAAAAATAATTATCTCCTTTAGCTTGTCTTTACCTACTCCTCTTAAGCCCATATGTAAGATCTGTCTACTCTTGTTTGGAAGAATGCTACTAATTATAGCCATAAGAAAAATAACTACCTTATCAAGTACAACTAGTATGGGAATATCAACCTTTATGGATATATCTAAGGGTATATCCTTAACTAGCTCAATCTAATCGATGTCCATGTAGCTGCCTAGAACCATATCTATATTAGTATGACCTATCAAGTCCTCTATCATAGCTTATCTATGACCAAGGCTAGCCATTATATGGGTCATCCTCTAATTAGTACATATAGAATTCACCAAATGTATTATAAAGTAATGGTTACCTTGCTTGTAGGTAACTAGAATGTAGACATGCATGATCACCATCGCTCTGCTAAAGCATTGATAAATGATTAATCTACTTGGTTCTTCAACATCATAGAAATATACAAAAGTCCAATCACTTCAAAGAGGTCTCACATCTCATATGTCCACATTGCTAGCTATCACAAAATGTGAGATCATCTCTTGCATGCTATAAGCACATCAACCTACTCTTGTAATCTAATCAAGTTTTCTATAGTCAGTCATTTATATCTAATACAATCACATTTCTACTTGTTAATCATATGTATTTTTTAGCATAATCATTTCATCGGGTCCTATTCAGCTTCAACAATATCATTCTCTTTTCTTCCCTATTCAATTTTTGTTATTATATGAAATTATGATGTTTTCACCATTTTAGGTAAATTGACCATTTAAAAAGATAATTTCATCATTTTATGGTGAATTTGGGGCTAGATAAGATCTGAGCTTTTTCTCCATTTTCATGGTGAATTCAATGTTATACCCAACCATTTCATCATTTTCATGGGTTTTTCATTGTTCCTATTATCATTTTCATTGATTTATGAATTTGAATTTTCCTTGATCAATTTCATTATTTATTCAGACATTTTACCAAATACTCAACCAATTCACACTTCTCATATTGTTTTTTGCCTTTTGGAAAAGTTGAAGGTATATTGGAAATTTCATTATTTTGATGGTAAATTCACTATTTTCAAGGTCACATTCATCATTTTATACAAATTTGATCTATACCATTTTGACATTTTGATAATTTACCATTTTCAGGCATGAGTTCACCATTTACACAATTGAATTTACTAGTTTCTTAGCTAATTTGTCATTTTCATGGATGAATTCATTGTTTACATAATTGAATTCATCATTTAGAAAATAATGAATTCATTATTTTTCTTACTTCTACCAATAATAAATGTAATTAAATGATACAATCACAAAGTAAAAAGTGCAACTACCTATGGTCCAACTCCCCATGCTCATTTAAACTCTTTTACATGGTCTGTAAGTGCTCTTAGACATGGTATATGAGCTATTTTATCCATGTCACTTTTGTGCAAAATATTAGAAGTAAATTTTGAAAAGCTAGGGTGAAAATGAACCAATTTTACACTCCAGGGTGAATCTATAGCCTTTTATTTCAAAATATACCACCCCCCCATGCACTATTTTTCCTCTCTAGAGTCTTGTTTTTAACCCCAATATTCATTTTTATTCATGTTTTCACCTATTTCTTTGATTTTTTCTCCTCTTTTGACATTTGTATGATATTATTTCATCTTTTTATAGGTCCACTCACCCAAAACGTTTTCTTGATTCTCCCCTTGAGGTGGAATCCAAGGATTATCAAGTGCCACTTTATGACATATTTAAACTTTTTTTGAGTACTTTTAGAAAAATTATTAGATTTGATGTTTGTTTAATTTTATTCTACAATAAAATTTTAATGCTTTTTATCAATATTTAAGAAAACATTATTTAATATAAATCTTGCAAAGCCCTCTCAAATAGGGGCAAATGTAGACACTCCATTTTTATCACTTCCATTTAAAAATTTCAAAATGGAATGACTTCCTAAAATTGCACACAAATTGGTCTAAATCCATCTGTTCATCTAATGTATGAGTTTGAATTCACCTTGGGACATCCATAGTTGGGATAATTCACCATATTAGGTTTGTTTAATTATCATTCTTGTCATTTTATCTTGTTAATTCTTCTACTCTAATAGATTCACTAATTCCCATTTAATGATCAATTAATACATCTAATTACCCTTATCCAAATCATTTATCTAATTATAATTCTATGCAAATAGAATTATAATTTATGTTTAATTGATAATTCTTCCTTTTCCTTCCAAAAGTCATATTCATTCAACAAAAAAATCTTGAGATCCTATGGGATATTATTTTATGAGTTAAACAATTTACTAAATTAATTCACATGTAAGATTATTCTCCACCCATCATCTTGGAGACAAGATGAAGGGCCAATAATGAATCTTGTGAGATATGTTAAACATTGTCATTGATTAAGGGAGATTGTTGAGCGTTGTCTTTAAATATTGAGATTTGATATTTAATGTTGTCATTAATGTCAAAGGTTCATATGAAGATTCATGGTTCTTTACTTAATGTCAATCTAATACCATTGATGTCAAAGGTTATTAGTCAAGTATGCCTTGAGGTATGTATATGAATAAGTTATGCTTACTAGCATAGTGAGTGTTGTTGTTATAAGAGAGCAGTGAAGAGATAATGATGTTTGAAAAATGTTCCAATGTCAGCTTGAGTGAAATATTTGAGAAGTATCATGAATAAGTATAGGTCAGTATAGAAAGTGTAAATCATCTTGTAATGCTTTGTCTAGACCTTGTGAGATGATATTTGAAAGTGGCATGATGAAATAAGTGAGCTTTGAAGTAGTGTGCTCTGAAGATATGTGTAAGCATCTTTGAAGATGATCCAAATGAGATACAAAAATGAGAATGCTCTGATAAATACTTGATAGTGTTTGAGTATGAGAGAGATTGTATGAGGCTATACATGAGGTGTTCAGGCCCTCAAAAATGATTAGAATGTCAGCTCCAAAGATCTATGTTTATAATTATAAAGATGATACAAAGATCCTAATTATGCTTCAAATATTTGTAAGTAAGCTCTAAATATATTCTATTGAAGCGACAAGGTGGCTAGAAGGTCAGATTCAAGACATATAAGACTTGCAAGTCAAGGATTAAAAAGCAAGAAGAGAGATGGTGGCCAGATGAGATAACAAGATCAGTTTTTATGAAATGAGTGGGAAGGTGAACATTAACAAAGGTGAGTCAAATTGTTTTTAGTATGTGCATGAAGTTTTAGATCAAGGTTTGTAAGAAAATGCTTGAAAAGTGTTTCAAGGTTTCTCGAATGCACCAAATGAAGAGTTGTCCACCTAAGAAGGTTTTCTCATTGGTCATTGGAATGTACAAAATTTTCATGAGATCCTAAGATATTCATGGTATATGAGGAAGGGTTATAGATCAAATTCAAAGCTTTGGTTTCTATAAAGAGGATCTAAGTTTTATAAATGATCATTAAGACTAGAAGATGGTATAAACCCTCATAAAACCCTAACTATGACCCAATGATGAAGATATTATTATAAATATTTTAGAATGGTTTGATATAATTAGAAAAGTGATTGGAATTTGAATTCAACTCTCTAAGGCATATCCTAGTGTGATTGGTTTCTCAAGCGAGTGAGAAGATCCTACATAAAAGTGCTTGTCTTTCAAAAATTTGTTGTAGAAGATAGACTTGACCAAGTCAAAGTTACTAAGTGTATAAAGATCAAAGTGTGATATAGTTTTTGTTCATGAATATTTATAGATAGGCTCCATATCTTAGGTGTGAAAAATTGGTGATCAAAATTGTCCAGTTGCTAACAAACATAGAGGTGCAGATAGTAAGGAAATTAGATAGATGTGAGAAGATGTTTCCTGATGTGCTTTCATGTGAGAGTGATACATTGAAATACATGATAATTTTTTTTGGGTATTGAATGATCTATCCATGATTTTTATAATCTTGGAAGTTAGTGTAAGAGGTTGAAACATTGAAGCCAAAATAGATTGTCTGACTGAGTAGAGTCTGTGAGAGAGAAGGTCAATAGATTGGTCTGTAAGACCAATAGTTTTCATTAGAGCTCATAATCTAATTGATTTAGGTTTATGTGAGGATGTTATAATATATTTTTCATGCATTAAAATCCCTTGAATATATTCAATAATGTGTCAGATGTTCATGTTTCCTTGACTGTGTTTGGAGGCGGTTGGTGGTTCTAAGTGAACATCTTGCATAAAAGTATTTGAGCCTATTTACCTTGAGTTGAAGCATAAGATGAAGTTTGTGATAAACCTAAGGTCATGAGGTTTCTTAATATATAATGTTTTTCCATGGTTGTTTATAAAATTTTAATATATATCTCAGTTATTCAAGATAAAGTTTTTGTATATACGCATGCCTTTTATAAGTAGTGATTTGAAGAAGGTTTCAAGTGGTAGTTGGACCTAAATTAAATTTAGATAACGTATATTGGAGTGGTGTATGAATTTTACCTTATTTTTGAGGTGTTTGGATATGATTCAAGAAATATGAAAGGGTAACATGTTTTTAAGAAGACCTATTAGGTCTCCATAATCCTAAAAGAGGAGTAATGGTTAATTGATGAATGGATGATCTATTGTATTTATTGATTCATTATTATGGAATGTTATTTTAATATGAAAATACATATTCATGGCTGACCTGAGTGACTTGAATATGTATATAACTAAGAAGGATATGATCAAGTGACTCGTATAAAAGCAAGGCAGTTTAGGCCTATTTGGCATGCTTAGAGGATGCAAGTGTGGGAGAGTAGAAGAGTATAGGCAAATGATATGGATAATTTGTGAAAAAATTAGGTCATGTACACCATTAGAGAAATGTTATGAATATATAATAAATGGTTTTAAAAAGAGAGTTAAGTTTAAAAGACCTAATCAAGTCATGAAGAGGGATAGTTGAGTGAAGAAGGCTAAAGGTTAGTTTGAGAGGGACTAAAGTGAGTGAAGAGATGAAGGAGTAGATCATAATATATTATAGAATAAAAAAGGGTTTCTAAAGGTGATCAAAAAATTAGTTGGTTGAATTGGTGTTGAGTCATCTAGGGGGTTGGTGCTTCCTTGTAAGCAGGTGCTTGTTAAAGCCTAACTAAGTTGGTGCTAAGCTAGTTGGGGTTGGTGCTCCATGTGAAGTTAGTGATTTACTAAAGATTGATGTTTGTATTATAGGAATTTAGTCCATTTGTTTCATCAGTGGGTTTTATTGCCCTAGAGGGTTTCCCATGTATATGATGTGTTCATGTGTTTCATGCTCTTATGATTTGATTCTTATGTTTGCTTAGATGTACATGCTTGTTAATATGGTTCATGAATGGTTAAATGGAATTTGATGAAAAGTTTTTGAAGGCTGATTTACCCCTCCTCCCACTCTCCTCTCATTAATATTTTTTCCAAGAATATATTTTAAGAGCATTCTCAAACATTCATTGATCTTGGAAACAAGATAAAAGTTCCACATTAGTTATCCATGTGCTTTCTTGGGAATGATTCTCCACCCTTAATCTTGTAAATAATATGAAGGGACCACAATGAATCTCACAAAGATATTATAAGGATAATCATCCACCCTTCATCTTGTAAATAAGATGAAGGGCTCATATTTATCCTTCTTGAATATTTTCAAGATCCATCATCTACCCTTTATCTTAAGCAAGATGAAGGGCTCACTATAGTCATTAAAATTAACCATTTATGCCTTAGATATATAATTAAGGTCACTTTACCATTAATATAACACTTGACCCATCTTAGGGGACATTTTGATCCATTTTTAGTCATATGATAGTCATAAATATGACCTAGGCCTATAAAACACCATATGAGACCCATAATGGTGCAATCCCTTATTGATTTAGGTCCCTGAACCCTCTAAAAAGTAATTTTTCATCTCCCTAGTAGAATTAGGGTTATCCTAAACCTATTCTTGAGTCACCCTCCAAAGTCATTTTTATTATAACACTATGTAAACACTAATTTCACACTCTTACATAGGAGGCAAAGATTATCACAAAGAAACACACAAAAGAACCACTTCATATTGAGGTAAATATTTCAATTCGTCTAATATTATATTAATTCAGCCCATATATTCAATAATCCATCCCTAGTGAAGGTATCCAGATCTGAAGTGGTCTCCAAAGCATCCTCTAATGCATTCACACTCATTCATTCTAGCATTCACAAACATTCACACATATGACATAGGTGGGAGAACTACATCAAGCTTGATCCCTCCTTGGAGTATTGGTATGTAGGTAACATGCCCACAAATGGGTGTGGATCATACGTCCAAAACATTAGATCCAATAACCCCTTTTTCTCATGGTATTCATTAAAATCCTTACAAGTATGAAAACCTAGAGTTTTTAGAGGAAAATAGAGATATAAAAAAAAGTATTGATTTCACAAACTTGAAATTTGGGCCATAGCTAGAACAAGACCTAATTTATAAAACTCAATACTCATTTATGAATACTCTGAGTGGGATTGTAGCACACTACCCTTGGAATATAGTGTACCATGTTATTGGAAAAGGATCACACTATTGTATGAAGAGGGTTATGACACCTAATCTCCATTGATGACATTATACCCTACTACATTACTTCCTACCATGCCACTTGTCCATGTCAATCATATTTTATAGATAAGCACACTTTTTCTATTTCATTGTTATTTATAAAATATTTAAATAAATTAATTATTATGCAAATAAATCACCATTAATATGGTATTATTTTATTATTTGATTTATTACATAGATCTTTATCCACCTAGGGTTATATTCCATAATCCTAAAAAAATATAAATCATTTGGTGAACCTGGCTTACTTCAAATAGTGTAAAAACCTTAACCCTAGAGGATATTCGGGTTTATCTCTTTTTAGTTTCTATTTCTAATGGTTGTGTTAGTGTTTTTATATTTGATATGTTCTTCCCTATCTTCCTTCTTCCAGGTTGTGTTACCAAATTTCATGGATAAAGATGATTATTTTACTCCTCCTCATCCCCAAGTGGGTGATAGCTACTTTCCCTCTAATTAGGTCCATTTTATCACTCCTCTAAGAGGTTATGGATCTTATAATATTGTTACAAATATCTATTCCAAACCTATCCATCCTTTAAACCATTCCCTTCCCATATCTCCCATTCAAGATGCATGCTTGCATGTTCAATCAGAAACAATTAGGGTTTGCACTTGTGAGACTCTAAAGGATTAAATTATTGGTATGATCAAGATAATTTAAGAGTTACATAATCAAAATTATTTATTAAGTGAAACTATCAAATTATTGGAAAATCATATTACATGTACAAAGTTTTTAGAATATGCTAGTGTTCATCATGTATATGCATCTACACCTAGAAAAATCATGCCTAACATTGTTTCATATCCAAATCATAAAGTAAAACATAATGCATCTGTTATAATTGATTCAAAATGTTTACCAGGGTCCAATAAGAGTTTAAGTGAGGTACTAAGGGAAATGATTAAGAATAAGTTGATCAAACTACCTCTTCTACATCCATAAGGAGATCTAGATACTATTGTGCATACCATAGAATGAATGCATGATCATCACACAGATTCATGTTTGATATTGAAAAAGAATATATAATAGATAATTGATAATGAGGACCCTATACAAGATAAATCAGTTAAGCAATCCATAATGATATAGGAACATATTCGAAAAGGGTCAAATTCATAAACAATAAAAAACTGGTTACTAGAGCATAACTTAGAATGAAAAAAGGTTCACAAAGAAAAATTAGAGCAAGAAATAGTAAATCAAGCACATCTAAAGAAAGTGAAGGATACACATAGACCTATCCAAAATAAGGCCCCACTTTCAAATTAATATGGGTTTATCTAAAAATATCTACAATGGTCTGATTATCAAGGTCAAGGGTTGGGCAAACATGCCCAAGGCATCACTAATCCTATTCTAGCAGTTGATAATATTGGTCAACAAGGTTTTGGATTTATAGAACATACTAAGTCAAATCATTCATAGATACATTTTATCAATGCAAAAGATCCATATACATAGTTAATGTTATAAAAAGAGCAAGAACTTAAGTTGCACATTTATAATCAATTAAGCAAACAACCATTCTCAAAAAGGGGTTTTAACAAAAGAGTCTTCAAATTAATAAATACCTATAAAAGATACATTATCAAAGGTCAATGTAAAGGGGGAACTACAAGCCCTATCTCATATTATAATCCTTTCACTATCACAACTTATATAGATGGAAAATAATGCACAAATGTTAAGATAATGGATTATCAACCAATAAATTTTTGTTCACTATCATCTTTTATCTCTCTTGTAAAGGACTCTAAACATCTAGATAGAACAAATGATTCTCTCCCATGCTTGGGTTCAATTAAATTAAAAGTTTCCTTTACTTTAAAGGAATTTTATCTCCCCTTTCAAGTTATTTCACAATCAGGTGTTTAGAATGTTGTCCTTGGAAGTTCATGGTTAACATAAATATGAACAACACTTGAGAAAAATAAAGGTTGCATATACTTTTCACATGAGAGTGCAGCGATTATAGTTTTTATAAAGGATACAATTTATTCCCAACAAGAGCTAAAAAATCAAGTTATACCTATAATAGATACATTTTCAGATGGCAAGATCACAATCAATAAACTAGATAATGATAATCAAGATGAAGAAGATGATTGGAACATAGAATATTATGGTACAAACCATTTAGAAAGTAAAGATGCCACCTATGTTATACAGAGGCATCCCATCGATGACATTTTGGGATTGTAGCACCATTACTTACCAACACATAGATTATTATCCATAACACTCTCTTTATAAATAATTTCATTCATTTCCAGCCTACTTGTACATAGTTTCATTATTTAAATTTACTTGTACATATTTTTTGTTTATCTTTATCCTTATACATAGTTTCATTTTCATGTTGCTTGTGTTAGAAATTTATAGTGTTCACATTATTAATGTGTGGTAAATAACACTTACTAGTGTTATATACATAAATAGGTTAGTGGTTAGATTGGTTATACCCATGACTATTATCAGGTTATTTGTTATTAGTCTTCCCTATTTATTAGGAGGTTGTTTGGCTATCTCAATGCATATATAATCAACATTGTATTATTCACATATTATGCTGAATGAATTGAATATTGAAGAACATTATTATTGAGAGTAAATTTTTGAAGAAGTCATAGTGTGTAGTTTGTAGATTTAATAAGCTAACTCTACCCAAATTTTATGTTGGGTATTAGATCAGGGACCATTGCCTATGTTAGAATGGTTTAAAATTATAAGGGGGCAACTGTATTTACTATTGCCCTAATTGATGAGATGTTATTCATGCAATAATTTTTTAGAATATCCATTCTCTACTGATTGTACTAAAAAATCTTCGAGTTAGAATAGTAATAAAGAGTGTCAATTTTAAGGTCTAAGAGCTAAAATTGTTCAAAGGATCTTCCTCATCAAATATCAAGCTTGACTGCTTCCATTCACCACTACTTTATAGTGGTGTTTAGTCAGATCTGTATAGTTATGTTCAAACCTACATATTTGTGTATTGATCAGATTTGATATTCAAATGAATGTTTCAATGGTACATAAATTTTAAGCAAGCCATCCATAAAACACTATATAAATATATATATCATACATATTATTTTTTAAACTGTATCCCTACATCTCTTGCCTTGGTTCAACATTGGCCTTTGATTATTCTACATTACATCCTCTTTGCCATTTAAAATACACACATTGAATAACTTAGACCTCTGTTATTAGCATTAAATCTACATAAAAGATATGCTTGGACTACATGCTTGGCTTTTCTTCTCATCTAAATTTAGGTTTGAAGGATCGATATCAAATATCCTTTTCTACTCTTCTCTTCAACATGTGTCTCCGTAGCCATTCTTGGACTACCTGGTGAAGAGTCGACTGATTCAGAGTATGAGAGTAGCCATTCTGAATCGATGGATAAGGAGTCTCCACTGGAGACGGATCCTGTTGAAGGTACTACGGAGATTGGATTTTGTGATCTCTCTGAACCAATTACAGAGGAGGTGGTGGTTCCTCCACCTATTTTGAAGGTTTCTCCTAGGAGCCAGAAGCTGGCTTGTTCTCATAAGGTTTTTGCTGAGGCTTCGACACCCCCTGGACTTCATGGATCTAGGCCTTCTGAGGATTGGGTTGCTGAGGCAGCTAAGGTAGAGGATGGTTGGACTATAGTTAAGAGGAAGAAGTCTAAGCCCTTGGTCCCCCCTCTAGATATGAAGCTCCGGTCTTGTAAAAAATAATTTTTATTATTTGTTCAGCACTTTGTTTGCTGTTTTCAGTTTCCTAGTTTACTGGTTTTGCTTAAGCAGTTTCCTGGCTTTTGTGTATTCTGGAATGCTTAAGGTTTATCTATCTTCTGATGTATAGGGTTTCGGGGCCCCTTCAAAACCTGTTGTTACCTTAATTTAAAACATGTGTCTCCAACTCAAGCTCTACCTAACTGGAAAGTTTGCATACATGTTCTTCAACATTCTAACACCATACAAACATCAAAATCTCAATATATATGTAATATAACAATGTGTTTTTTCAATAGGACATACTTTTATAATATGGTGTGTTAATTGTCTATAGTTGTGTCTAAATAGTGTGGGTGACAAATATTTAAAAGATGCTATTAGGTTGATTAAGTTTTTTTTAAGTCTTAGTGATTTATGTTAGTTTTAGGTAAAATTTTAAATATATTGTGGCATTTAATAGTTTATTAGATTATTGGAGTAAAATATTATCATTGAGTTACTGTTGTTAGAAAGTAATAAAATATTACTTTCTAATTGATGAGTCTTAATATATTAAGTAGTATTTTAGTTAGTCCAAATAAAATTTGTCAAGTTTTATTGATTTATATGTCACCTAAAAAGTCAAAATAAAAATTGGATCAAGATTCTAGAGTCATTTTTTATTCCAAAAGAGTCACAATTATAAATAATAAAAATAAATTCTCTTACAGATGCATTTTAGGTGACCTGATGTCCTATGTATTGTTTCACATTGAGGGGGGAGGTACACCTAATGTGAAAACTATTGTGGCTCACATATTAATCAGCTGAGTAAGTAGTGAACTAGGAGGAGGATAGATGAAATGGAGGTTGGAGGTATTTTAGCAACTTCTTGTAGTCACCAACAATGAGGCCACATGAAGTTATGGTAGCATTTTTTCAATCGTGTGTTTTTTAATCTATTATGTTTTAATAAGAATAGATGTTATATTCCTATTCACATTTTTAACAAGTGAGCTAAAAATTCCTTTGTATTTTCCTTGAATGTGAGACAATGAATAGAGATAATAAAGTACTACACATCATGATGTATTTGGTGGTAATCCACTTACAAAACCATCTTTGTATGGTTTTTGGTAAACCACTTGAAAACCATCCCTTTTTGGTTGTTGGTAAGCCATATGCAAAACCATCATTAAATTTGGTGGGTTTCCTAGGAAAACCACCAAATCATGAGCATAGGTGTAGATACAGGATTGATATTTCCCCATGTTCACATTAAGGGGGTGTATGCTATGAATTTATAATGTTTGCTCTAAGGGGGTGAATATTATAAATTTATATTGTTCACATTATTAATATGTGGTAAATAACACTTACTAGTGTGATATACATATATAGGTTAGTGGTTAGATTGGTTACACCCATGACTATTATCAAGTTATTTGTTATTAGTATTCCCTATTTATTAGGAGGTTTTTTGGTTATCTCAATGGATATATAATCGACATTGTATTATTCACATATTATGCTGAATGAATTGAATATTGAAGAACATTATTATTGAGAGTAAACTTTTGAAGAATTAGTAGTGTGTAGTTTGTGGTTTTCATAAGTTAACTCTACCCAAAATTTATAGCTTATACATAGCTCATACTCATAAAGTAAAAAAATTATAATATGTTAAAAAATACAAAAACATTCAAATATTGCTAAAAAAATACAAATTTTAGATAATATGCATTTTTGTGTTTACATTCCTTCTATTTTCCAGGTACAACATATGTTATCTATGTTAGTATAGTTAGTTTTATCATACATATATGCTTCAATTGTTCCCTTTGAGTGTTCAAAAATTAATATAAGACTTCCATCCTCTACATAGATCCATATTTGATATTATCCACCCATTAAACGAATTCAACATTGATATATTAGCCCATTGGAGACATCATACACAAATTTTGTTTTACCAGGTTATATCTTGATATTGATCATCCTATACTACACTAATGTTTTTATGACTACTACTACTAGATATTCAACTTATGTACATCTTTTTTTCTATATGGATTTGTACCACATGTTTATGCATACCTTCATTTCTAGCTTTACTAGTCTAGATTTGATTGTGTCTATTTGCTTCTACATCTAATCGAGGGAATTTGAATATGCCATTGTCATTTAATTTATTTTATGCTTTGGACATGTGCCCATGTCCTTGTGTATGCTTTTTGATTGTGTATGTGGACATTTGAACATGTCCTTCCATGTGGCTCTAAACTAAACTTGCATACTCTTTTGCATATGTAGACATTTAAACATCTCCTTGTATGTGTTCTTTTTCTCAAACTTAGTGACATGTTCCTATGTCCCTTGTATTGCATCCCCTTGGCTTAATTTTCATGGTTCATGTGTTTGTATGTATGCTTTCATGTATGTGTCATGGCCGTGACACTTATCTCTTATTTATTGTTTTCACATCTAGTTTATGATGCCGTGAGGGACTGTATGCATCTCCCCTTCCTTCTTAGGTGCCTTGGTTTACTTAAATTATATTGAGATTTGTTTTTAATATACATGCTTACATTGTTATATCTATCCTGACAACCTTGTGAATGCTAGATCTAACATTCATCATACATTACCAACTTATGTTCAATTTATTTTACATTCTAATTTTATGTATACACATTATATTGGTTTATCACACATATATCATATATTTTCAGTCTAACACACATGATACATAACTTTGAGGATTTTTATTACAAAGGTTCAACAACTCCCCTCAAAAGAGGGGGAATTCATAGATATTTTTTCACAAATATCAGGTCATCCTAGTGCACTCAAAACACACTTTTGATGCTACATAGATTACAAAGCTCAGACTCAAGAAAATATAATGAAATACAGTCATATATAGACCAATCTCAATTTTTATTAGAAATGGTGATTTTGGATAAAAACATAGTATATTTACAAGAGTAAAGTGTGTTATAATCCACCATCCGTGCTATTATCTAGTAGTCTCAAAGATAGAAAATTATGAAATTATCAAAAAGGTACAATAAGTATAATTTAGATTTGCACAGTCTTAGTCATTTATAATTACATATGCTCTATATATATATATTCAGTTATACACATAATTACATATATTTTATCAGATTGGAGGAAATTATGTATGGCATGATCACTCCCATTTCAGTTTCAAATGTGTATATACACATATTATTATAACTCAATATAAAATCCATATGCATAGATATTAGAATTGGGGGCATGTGTGCAACACATTTTTTACATATGACTAGTTTTGCACTAGTTCTCTCAGATGGAATAACAACCCCATGTAATTCTCCATGTTGCATAATTCAAACACCATATGCACCCATTTTTCACTAGGATTATACCAATTTATGCCTCATTTTATCTACAATGGTTAGCACTCCTAAGTGGCCTAGAGTCATTTTACATTTTTTGAGTTGTTGAGTGGCCTGGAGGCATATTTTAGAGCTTCATGACATCACACAATTTTAGTTTTAGCTTCTTCATTTACACATGGGTAGGCAATGATGGAATCATGACCTACTCAAGTTATTGAACCACTTACATGAAAGGGTTAGATAACTCATCAGTCAAGGCCAGCTTGAATTCTTAATCCAACCACACATGAGGATTGAGTAAGCCATCAAATTAGTCCAAGATATTCACTATTTTATCACAAACCACATGCACACATAATATTTCACTTGGACATGTAATATAAAACTATTCATAGACCTAGATCCATGTTCGTGGGCTTCACCTAATAGGTAAGTCTAGGTATGTTTTCTCTTTCCTTTGTCTCAGTCATTTCACTTTATTGCATTTATAGAATAAACAGGGGGAAATTTTATTCATTAAAATTAAATATTTATGTCTTTGATGTCGACTTAAGGTCACTTTACCCTTCGTATATCACTTGACCCATCTTAGGGGCCCTTTTGATCCACTTTTAGTCACATGGAAGTCATAAATAACACCCAGGCCTATATAACACCACATGAGACCCATAATGGTGTAATACCTTAGCGATTTAGGTCCCTACATGATATAAAAAGTAAATTTTTATCTATTTAAGAGGATTAGGGTCAGCCTAAACCTATTCTTCAGTCACTAACCCAAGTCATTTTTATTAGAACATTGTATAAACACTACTTTCACACTCTTACATAGGAGGTGGAGATTATCGTAGAGAAGCACATAAAATTATATTGAGGGAAAGATCCAAATTCTTATAATATTATATTTATTTAACACATACATTTAATAATCCAACCCTAATGCAGATATCCAAATCTCAAGTGGCCTTCAAGGCATCCTCTCATGCACTCACACTCAGGCATTCTAGTGTTCAAGGATATTCACATATATCACATAGGTCAGAGAACTACATCAATATTGATACCTCTTTAGAGTATTGACATGTAGGTAGCATTCCCACATAGGGGTGTGGATCACACATCCAACACATCAGACTCAATAACCCAATTTTATCATGGTATTAATTCAAACCCTTAAAAGCATGAAAGCCTAGGGTTTTTAAATGAAAATAGATCTATAGAAAAATAATTGATCACATAGACTTGAAATTTAAAACATAGTTAGAATAAGACATAATATACATAACCCAAAAATAATTTATGAGGAATCTGAGTGGGCCTATAACACACTACCCTTAGAATATATGATACCATGCTATTTGTAAAGGACCATGCTATTGTCCAAAGAGGGTTATGACATCTATTCTCCACTGAAGACATTTTACCCTACTTTTGCATCACTTTCAATCCTAACACTTGTTTGTCTCAGTCATATTTTATAGCTAAGTACACCTTTTTTAATTCATTGATATTTATAGAATATTCAAATAAATCAACTGTTGTGTAAATCAGTGGCTATTGATATTGTAGTATTTTATTACTTGATTTATTAATTAGATCTTTATCAACCTAGGGTTACATTCCATAATCTTAAAAAAAGATAAATCACTCACATTAGTGATCCATGTGTTTTGATCCATGTACATTGTTGAGGACTCATTTGCAACTGTTCATCTTAGAATCAAAATCAAGGGTCCTCATTGATCCTAATTTTTTATAACTATACCTATTGTCTTTTTTATTTGACATGCTCAAGATATATATTGAAGCCCTTCTATTTTATCACACTAACTTGTTCATTAAAGGTTATGCTTATCAACTCAAATTCTCAAGATCTTCAAGGAGAGATGGTCTATTTGGGACATTAACATTGATAAATATTTCTTAAATATACATCCAAGACAAATCATAGAAAAATATGAGGTTCTAATGACGGTTTGCATTATATTGGTTTGATCTTAGGATTGTTATCTTAATATTTTTATGCTCACGAGGTTTTAGGTGTAGATCATTAGTTCGTAACACTCCATTTGATCATTTATAATTATTAAATATGTAAAACTAATAATATCTAAATTCTAACAATACACTTCATTACTATAATAAAAGGGGGGCACTATAGACATGTAAAATTAACATTTAAGTTAAAAATATGCACTTATGACCACTCTTTTACACACTTATCTCTTGACCTATCATAAGGCCCCTTTTGATTACTTTCAACCATGTTACACACTCTTCTATGTTGATAAATTACCACTGAATGAGCTTAACCCTATCTTTATCAACCTTAGACACCTTTTAGGCCCTGTCTAAAACTAACCATGATAAAATCACCTTGGATAAGAGTGACCTAGGGGACTATAGCGCACTACTCTAGTGTCCTTCCCTCCAAATAACAATTAATTTTCCAAATTCAAAGATAAAATAAGGTTGTCCCATGCCCCTAATGAGCCCCATTTGAAATATTTTCAATGATATGATTATATAAACACTTTTCAAACCATTTTTCACACAAGTGACTTTCACATAGAAAATCACTAGAATCACACTTACACACTAAGAGCAAAATATCCATTTCTCCCAATTTTGATTGCATATAGTCTTAATAGCCCATAAATAAAGTTGGAATACATTTTATAGGTCACAAAACATGGTTAAGACATCTAATCGCATTATTATTAAACTGACATATATCACATTGCACTAATTATACTCACACCATTGTAGAATGGGATAACTACATAAAGTTTGATCCCTCTTCAGAGTATTGGTATGTACGTAATGATCAACACATGGGGTGTTGAGGTCTCACCCAAATTCAATTTTTTACCCATTTTTTCCATTGATCTGCATTGATATTCACATGCCAAGGAACTAGGGTTTTTGAATTAAAATCAGTTATACAATGATCTCCAAAAGTGATTGTAAGCTCCATCATAAGATACATGATCTACATGAAGGAATAGAGAACCCAAAGACCCTAATTTCCTCACTAAACGTGTATAAGAGCACCCTAGGTTATACAATAATTCCATCCATATAGTGTCCTCTTCCTAGAGATATTATCTAGGCCAAGATCTAGTTCTAGATTCTTGAATCTAGCCACCAAACCTCTCTACATAGCAAGTTTTAGGTCTTGATTCCTTCTAGAGGCACAATTTATAGCTAAGTGTTTGTTTTATCCTTACATTTTGTTAGTTTTAGTATGTTTATAAGATATAGTAGTTCTAAATTAGTGAATGTTATCATTGTTATTTTATTCTCTTGATTTTTTATAATAATGTTGTCATTTAGGGTTTTCACATAAATCCCAAATTTGATAGAACACCTTAAACTATTTATATTTGTTTGAGCTTTCACTCATTATGTAATTTATTTCCACTTGCCTTTTTAAAAATATAAACATGTACATACATACATATACACATACATACATACATATGCATGCATATATATATATATATATATATATATATATATATATATACACATACATACATGCATGCATACATGTATGCATACATACATACATATACATATATATATTATATACATACATATACATACATATATATATATATACACACACACACACACACATACACAAACACACACACACAGATATATATACATATATATATATACACATGTATATATATATATATACATATATATATATATATATATATATATATATACACACACATACATACATGCATATACATACACACATATATGTATATATATTTATGTGTGTACACACACACACATATACATAATACACATGTGCATGCATACATACATATACATATGCATATACATATACATATACATATAGGTACATATATATATATATATATATATATATATATATATATATATATATATATATATACATATACACATACACATACATACATATATTTAATATGTTACATGCTTTCCATAAATTAAAATTATGATTATTTTTATGTATTATAAATAAAATTATAGATACATACATATATGCATGAAAACAAGCATGTGTATATACATATATGCATGCATACATATATAGATAGATACATACATATAGGCATACATATACATATACATATACATATAAATATACATATGCATATACACATATACACATACACATACATATACACATACATACATACACATACATTCATACATAAAATATACATATACATACACACACATACACATACACATACACATACACATACACATACACATACACATACACATACACATACACATACACATACACATACACATACACATACACATACATATATATGTATATGTGTGTGTGTGTGTGTGTGTGTGTGTGTGTGTGTGTGTGTGTAATATGTTACATGTTTTTAATAAATAAAAAGTATTATTATTATTATTATTATTATTATTATTATTATTATTATTATTATTATTATTATTATTATTATTATTATTATTATTATTAATGTATCAGAAAAGGCCAGGATCGTGCCTTGGGTGACTTTGATGATGTGGATGCCCCTTGTAGATTCTTAACCAAAGTAGTTCACTAATTTAGATGTATGCTTAATCATTATTCTAATCTACTATATGTTTATTTCTAAAATATGGGTTGAGATGTTGACATTATATGTAATCTAGTGATTTTATGTGAATGCTGCAATTGAGGATCACACAAAAAAAATACTTAAAAATGTTTTGCAAGAATACTTTAATTGTGTAAAAGCTATTAGGAAAACCTTTTGCAACCCTAAACCAAATGTAGTGAAAGAGTGCACAAGACCATTGTTCTAGATGCAATAGAATAAGACTATTGAATGACAACTATTGAAAAGTATCAAACATGCTTAAATAGAAGATTATTTTTTAAGCTTAATGAAATTAAAACATATTTCAATATTTTATGATGTTATTTTAGTTGTTTTGGTTTTTTCTTGTCGTGATTTGTCATTTTTTTAGTTTTGAACTAGTTTGTTTCTTCCAATATAGAGTTTGAATCGTGAATATCAAACAATCACATTATTATTATAACATGGATCTATATACATTATTATTATTTTATTAATAATAGTGACACTGATGTGTTCTAATAATAAAATGAAAAATTAATATGTAACTTCCTTATAAAAATAAGGGATACCAAATAACCAAAGTTAAAATTCAAAATAATCATAACGTGTAAAACCAAGTTTGGCCTATTTTAGGAATGAAAATAGTGCAATGAGTAATGCATACTTCTCATTCCTTAGGATTAACTATAAAATGTCTTGGTTAGGATTCCTCAATCCAATAATAAATATTTTATGCATTTAATGGAACCATTATTATTATTATTTTACTACTAAAAATCCCATGGTTTTCACTTGTATAAATTGAGGGTGATAACTTAATTGATACATTTTAGGTATTTAGACAATATGTTGAGATATGTTGAGGCATATGAGTACTAGTTCATAGTAGATTACTTGATTGTTAAGGTATGATTTATAATAATAAATCAACTAATACTTATATAAGCATTTTATCATCAATCCAAAATCACAATTACCATCCCCAGAGCCATCATCAACATTATAAGACTTTTCACCAGCATTACCTTAGATTATGGACAACACTACACCATACTTGAAGAACGTAAAATGAAATGAGATATTTAAATTAGTTAATATACATAGATTGGCTGGTTATATCCATGTTGGGATTAGATTGGTCAGTGAGGGTTATCCAATGATAGGGATAAATCAATTTACCATACCTCTTTGACTGATAATATCATCCTAGTTCCACATTTTCTCAAGTGCATAACGTAGATGTCCATAAGCCACTTTCCTTAAAAAAAAATCAAAATCATCTCCCATGACCTTCCCCATGATATCTTTACCCTATGTATCCTACTTAAAATTGGTATGATCCCCACAAGTTTTTTTGGTTTCATGCAAATTGGGGCCATTCTCACAAAACTTATCACCAACTAAGAAAATTTGATATGGATTATCTCCTTAGAAATAAATTTAATAATAAATCTCTCATACATACATGTCAATAAGATTATGAAATAGCCACTAAGGCTCATTAAACTAAAACTAAACATGAAGCCTTAAACCAAGCCAATACTCACTTAACTATTACAAGGATCCTATTCCTAACCATCAAGCTAACACTAACCAAACTCCTACTACTAATAATGTCTAAAGTTTAGTGGATCCTAACATAAATGATGAGAATGTTGTCAACATAAATAATATGAGGAGATTAGTTTCCTATATCGAACCATAATAATTTCCCAAAATTTTGCATTATTCATGACTTTTACCCATCCCATCTCATAGAATTGGGGCATGAGGAAGCCTATTTCAATAAATAAAACTAACCTACAAGTATCAAATCCAACAATTCAAATAGACAATACCTCACATACTATTGATATAAGTTATACGACTCTTTCAATTAAGACACCTAAATTGCAAATTCCAAAACCTTTAATTATTGGTACTTACTCCTCTCAAAGACAAGAAACAACCAATGATTAAACCATAGCACAAACAAATACAACTAGTAAACCCACTATTAACCAAAATTAAAAAAACATACCTTATCAACACCACTTTTAATTTACTTACACTACACCTTCAAAGGATCTACTATAATAGTATGCACCTTTATCTGATAAAATTCTAATGGGATATGATGAATGGGATCCTATAACTAAAATTTCACATATCCCATCTCAAATACCTTTCTTAGAACTAATTATAACTTCTCTTCATCATTGTAATTGTCTAATTAAATTCATATTCTAAATGAACATCCCTCACCCCTCACCTATGGGGAAAGAAGCTACTTTATCAGGATCTGAAGATAGTAGCTTCCTTTAGTAGTGTGAAGAAATGGCTATCCACACTAATGAAATAGTATATACCTCTCTTTCACTTAGGTTACCTATATATTTCATCATTCTTGATGAGATATTACTTTTTGCATATGATCCTCCATTATTCATTAGTGTCCAAATAGGAGATTCAAAGTTAAATGTGCATTAATTGATGAAGGTTCAAGAATGTGCATGGCCTCCCTTGATTTTATTAAAACACTTAGATACTATGAATGTAACCTCAAATATACTCAAAGTACATGATAAAGATATGATAGAATACAAATACCTCCTTTAGGTTATGTTTGTCTCCCTATCATGGTTCCCCCTATAATAGTGCATGTCAAAGTCATGATATTTAATGTTATACTTTCCTATAACATTTTAGTTAGTCAACCTTGGACACATTGCATGAGATTAGTAGCCTTGTCAACATTTCATGAGTTAAATTTACTTATAATGGTGTTATATACAATATTCAAGGAAATACTAATCCTTATAATTTCAAATAATTCCAAGAAATAGGTTTTTTTAAAATACCTACCCTCGAACCTTTACCTAGCACCCCATTTCACAAATCTTGAAATTTTAATTATCCTATAAATTCTACTAGAGGATACAATAGTCATCCTGAAATGATAGGAAACATAATACCTAATCTTCTAGATTTAAAGATGGTGAAATAGATGATATTAGTTTAAAATTCAAAACTTCTGATCTCTCTCCGAATATAATAACTCAATTTCCTCTTTCTTTATGACCTCAATCGCATAAAAAACCATTAGATAATATTATGGTCATTCTGAAAAAACTAAAAATTCCATTAACCATACCTCTTTGACTAATAAAATCATTGATACATGTATTATTTATATTTATACTCTTGATTACAATTATGGGTATTCCTTGATTGAACCCTTTTTACTTAGCATTTCTCAAACTAAAAATGCAGATATACTTAGATATCATACTTCTTTACAACATTATCTTAGTTATTTTCATGTAGTTTCTTCTCATTCTATAGTTATTGATAATAGTTATTCTTCTAATGTTCACAGGTCCTAGATGAAGCACACACACACTACTCTAGTTACTATGAAGCCTCTTTAGAGTATGCTTATAACCCTACTATGATAGGACCTTATAGGTTCACTAGAAACGAGGACCCTTCCATCTTACTTCCTCTAAATATATTAGCTACACTACATCAACCCATTATGAGCTCATTTTATGTTGCACCTAGGCTAGAAATGATCCCATTCTGAGCTCTCCTCCTAGTGGTGATGGAATACTAAATTTGCCTAAGCTTGATCCTCTACCAACATGATGGGTAGATAAACCTTATTATGAGATCCATTGAGTTGTTGGTCCTTAGACCAAGGATTATTTTGCCCATTAGTAACATCAATCCTAATGTTATAATTCTACTACAGATAACTGAACTTCATTGTCTACTACTAGATGTACTTGTTGCTTTCATGGTACACATAATAATTCTTCTACTCATTACCAATATCTTTGGTAGAAAATTGATACATTTATCTAGAGAAGGCATAATATAAAAACAAGGGCTTACCACCTTCTGAGATACTACTAGAATACATCACTAAATATGTGGAAGTATATTATCTTTGGCATTAGTGTACTACATATCATACCAATAGAAGTTGAGTTCTTCAACAACATTTTTGTGACTTTCCATGATCTATGCCTTCACTGAATTAGCCTCATTCTATAGGACATTTAGGGATAAAGGTTTCATCTTATTGATAGCCTACATTTCCTCATAGATATGAGGATACTCATCAATTTTTGAGATTGGCACCTCACATTGATTATCCCCATATAGGAGATGCCTGATGAGTATCATTCTTCTTCTAGCATACCTACCTTCTCTATAAAGATGATACGTCACAAAGTATTTTCATGAATTTTTGTGAAGATTGATGAGACTCTAATTAACATTACAATTTAGTTACACAAGGACATATTAGATGTTATAGATGATATTTGTCTTGATATTTATCAATATTTATGAACACATCATGGTGTTTCATAACATTATTTATTACATTGATATGTGATTTGGATTTTATTAATGAGCATAAATGGATCTTGAATTATCATTTGAAAATGTCTTATGAATTAATTTAATTTTCATGGAATAATTTATTTTTCATAACTTAATATGATGTCTTATGGATTAATTTATTTTTCATATCTTGATTTAATGTCTTATGGATTACTTTCTCTTTTAATATCATGTTGCATGGCTTAATTTTACTTTCATCTCTTGTATCCTACTTTATTTAAGTGGAGTTATTTATTATGCCTGTTATGTCATTTTATTTAAATAAATATATTTATTATTATGACATGGTTATAAATCCCACATCCCTCTAATACCCTATCTTTACCAATTATGATCAATTAGCAAGCATACTCCTCATTATATCACTACATACATATATATCTTGGATCTCCATTTACCCCCTTATTTTTCCCTTCATAATAAGCACAAATATGGTTAGTATTGAGACCACATAATGGTTTATAGGTAAGCTCAATTATTTAGTAACATGATAAAATCTCTAGGTATTGTGTATCTTATAACCAAAGCCTACAATTTATTTGTGTTTATCACTTTTATCACTCATGTTTGGTTATTCCAAATCCATATAGAGAAGGATTAAAAATTTTCATAAAAAGTTAAAATCCAAATCATTTAAATAATATTCAAGGATAAAAGGCATAAATAAACATTTAAAAGTCAAAATCACACCAAAAGACATGATTAATATCTTAACACATCTCCTATTCCTGGTCAAAGATCAAAGTCCATAGATGGACTCATGATAGAGACAAGGTACATTAGGGTATGGTAGGCTAGAGATTGTAATAGGAGGTTTCAAAATTCTCTCTAGGGATACCTGCTTTCTCATGCAGGTACCCAATTTTCACAATAGACTGATGACTCTGTAAGGGGTCTTGGAAATTAGGGAACACGTTGTGGGAAGGTAGGTCCATTTTAATTTTATTATATATAAACTTAATGATATGATCTTAGTAATGCACTTATTTACCCACAAACTTTTGTGCTTATTGTGAATAAATATCTATTGAATTTGGCATCCAATAAATTCTTAGAGTTTACCTATTTACTTAGTATGCCTCATACCTACTACGGTTTAGTCAAAACACCTATGTCATGATTTTTCCATTACCTACTTCATTACAACATTCATAATATTATTCCTTCATGAATATGATTTATTAACTAATCATACCCATTGGGTTTTCTTTTTGTGAGTTACAATGTAAGACCTTGGATAGGACCAATCCTTCCTAAAAAATGTCTCCTTATTATTCACAACTATTTCCCATTATTTAAATTTACCTCATTAGTTTCCCCTTTGTGAGTTATAGTGTAAGACCTTGGATATGACTAGGATTTTCTCATAAATTATCCCTAAAAATTCATACCATGATTACTTACAAAAAAAACTATGAATCTTGATATTGATATCTCTTACTTGACTTTTTGTTTTGCATGTTTCTCAACTTGATTTAGTGTTTCTTACATTTTGATTTATAAAGAATTAACATACTTCCTATCTTGAATTAGTATGTTTTATGTTTACATTTTATCTCAACTTGATTTAGTGAATTTATATTTTACCATTTCCATTTGTCTTACATAATTTTTAAACTTAATTTAGTATGCTTTTACATTTTTTTTTTCATGTTTTACACACTTCCCAACATGATTTGGTTTGTTTTACATTTTATTTATCTATGGGATCTAGTATATTTCACATTATTATTATTTTATTTCTCTTTAACCATGCATGTGCTCATAATTTCTAGAAAATAATCCAAAATACATCATATATTCTCTCATAGCATATACCAAAAATTAAATATGTTCTACAAAGAAAAGGCATACATTTATAACATCCATAAGTCATAATAAACAAACAAGATATCTAATCAAAGGATAAAACGTTTCATATAATATAACAACATACAATGACCATAATATAATAAAAAACACTATGGTTTTTCTCCACCTTGTACATTTGATACACATGCCACACTACCAATCTAATCTTAGGATTTTCCCCTTCGAATATTAAATTGTAGTGACTCTATCAAGGATGAAGGCCCTCTAGTTATCCCTGTAGATTGGCCACCTAGGCCTAAACATGTCCCAATTCTCTAGATGTCACCATATGGTCAACCCACTCTTCGAACACTATCTATTAGGCTCACAGATCCTCATCATCAACTCTAAGTGGTAGCTATGTAACATATCCTAATCTTTGCATCTCTCAAGCTACTTCACTAACTAATTGAAACTTAATAGCATACATTGGGCAATAGGGAAAAATAATATACACCATATCGGTAGTATCATGAAGTAGTAACACATCATCTAAAATATCATGATGTGCTCCTCACACTATCATGGAATATATAAACTACTCCACTATAGTATCTACAACAAACAAAAAAAATGTACATTAAAACCCACATATATATCTCCAAACATCTAGTAAAATAAATACATATCTAAAATTATCAAACTTAAATATAAGTTACATAACAAAACACCTCCTAATAATAGTCTCACCATCAACACGTCTACCAAGTACCTCCAATGGAGTATGCCTTTGAGTTGTTTTAAATACAGGTTAGAGAATATGAGCACATCATGGTCCACTCTAAATCTGTCTCTATATAGATAAACTCTATGAAGGTTGTTCAATAAGATTTCCTTGATCAACTACCTTTGCATGTGTCTATGCCTCCTCTTGTACCTCCACCTACATTTGCACCTATTGATGTCTCCACCATCTTGGTTTTTGTGGTGATAATTATAACACTTGTGGCATAACATTTCCATTTTAACATCCTTTATCACAACTGATACATCGTCCTCAGTCACTCTAGCCTCTCTATTATCATCATTATCATCCCATCCAAGGTTTATCTCGATGTGGTTGAATAATAGATACAATTGTAGGTACCCCTACACCTCTACTACCCCTCTGCTCTCTCACATGTTGTGCCAAGTATGTGGGCACTACTAATGGTGCATCTAGAGGTGGAAACCTGAGTTAACTAGGTAGGTGAGCAATAAGATGTGGCTCTACCCACCATGTGTAATATATAGTAATATGAACATATGAAAATCTAAGATAAATATTTGGCCAAGATAGACAAATAGCCATAATACCTACATATAGATTCCATATAATGTCAGCATGAGTCATAGTCTGTAGTGCTAGGGTATGTGGTATAACATATAACACATGATCCTTCCTCCATCTAAGAATATGAGGTAATCTATCATCGATAGTATGGGGTAACCTAGCTAGCTGATATATAGGGAATATTTCATATATCCATCTACTATTTAAAATAATGAGGCCCATAGTCATCTACCCATGAGAAAGAATAATATACAAATCATGTACTAGTTGCACACAAATAACTGACCCTAGGTCATATAGAGTACCTTGCTCTAGAATAAACTAACACAATGTGACCACATATAGTGGCACCTTCCCATCTAACTTGTGACATATCACATGAGCTGTCATAAGGCCAATAATCACCTTCCAAATATCCAAAATGGTTGATACATAAACATCAAATAGATGCACATACAAACCATAAAAATACCTCTCAAAGTCAATTTCCCATAGGGTTAGGGATTGTATCTCTAGATCTATCTCTAGAGTATTAAAAATCATAGGATTAATGATAATAAGAAGTTCAAGAATCACTTGGACATCCTCAATGGTGATACCCACCTCAATAGTATCCCCATCCATCACCTATATGAAATGTTGGTTAGTCATTCTCATGATCCTAAGAATATGCTGAGTAATTTAATACTCATTAGGATACAACATGTTTGCATAATCCATCTAAATCCTAATGATTCCAAACACACATGGTCATCAATTGTTAGTCTCTATAATAAATTGGGTAGACATATCACATCTACTAAATGTTAGAGCTTCTGTCGCCTCTATCAAATATCAAACAACAAAGCATGTATTAGTCCTTGATATCATACAATTAGTAAAATACACTAAAAATAATAATAATTAATGCATTTACATGAAAATTAACTAATTCATCAACCTGATTTAATATTTTTCTTACCACTTTATACTACATCAGCCACATAATTAACTATGTTGACCAAAAAAATTATAATAGGTCAGCTAGGTAGTTAACTATGTTGGCCACCTAATCTAACTTTATCAACCCCTAAATACGTAGTCATCTAGGTCACCCTACTACATCGACCAATTTAGACAAAGTCAACAACTTCTTACAACTATGTCAACCATCGAAATATATTATTGCATTAGCTAGGATGTACGTGGTCAACCACCTAACCAATGTTAAACTAAATCACCATGTCCCTACACATTCAACCACCTATTTCTAAACTACATTAGCCTATTACTACGTAGTTGGCCACCTTCTTTCACCTATCTATTTTCAACTACATCGACTTGGCTGACCTTATTTAGTTTACTTGATGATTTTTCACCCATTTTACATTAATGCCTTAGGCATTAATTACCCTTTTCACCCCTATCCATTAATTGTCTTATTTCCTCATCTACCCTAAAATTTTATGGGGCAAATTCCACTATATGGATTTGTCCTAGCACCTAATTTTCAAAATACCTCATTTTTCAAATAAAATGGATAAAAATTAAAAAATAAGTACATAATTATGTGGATCATGTTAGCCATCACTACTATGTTTCCACCACATTATGTTCCTTGCCTCCATTCCATAACCTCTCTCATTACTCTTTTAGGTCTCATAGACCTCTAGCTTTCTCAAAAAACTAATTTTAAAAATTATTTAACTATCAATATTTAGCGAGAAATTTCATATTTTGCTCATAAATATGTTTCTACAAGCTTTTTTTAAAACTATAATTTTTTTTTGGAATCCTAACAACATAGAAAATTTTTAGATACTTAAATCATTTTTTTGCATAAAAATCAAATTTTATATTATTTTTTAGGTTATCCTAATGTTTTGTACATTGGATGCCTCTTCCTTCTTCCCACATAACTATTATTCTCTAAAGTAAATGAAGGCATGCATTTTTCAATAATTTACTTTCATTTATTTCCCACGTTTTATTGCTATTTATTAGCTAAGTGTTGTGTGTTTCTATTTTATTTCTTGAAGAACCATCCCATATTACAACTGTGTGACATATAATGAGATTTTATTGGGGCATATGTATACAAAATATTTTTAAACTTTATCATTGTTGATGTTTTCTCTATTGCAAGAACCCATCGAATCTCAATCTCTCTTAGTGCACACCTTAAAGGCTGCATCACGAAAGGGGTTGGCAGACCTTTGGTGCTTTGTAGGATTGTTGGCCCATGCACCATTACCTAAACCCACTACAAGCTACTCCTATCAAATTACCTAAGAAATAAAAAACTACTTATATACTAACCTAAGAAATTCACCATCCAATATATCCCCTATCTAAGTAACACCCCTTTTTCTTCATTTTCTTACTATGTCATCTTGATCGACCTTGTTGGGACTTAGTGCATGTTATGGAACTCTATCAGCCCAATTAACCTAGTTCGAGACATAATGACTCTATTTCCCACTAAACTAGGTTGACCTTGCCAACCTTATCAACTCAATTCACATGATGGTTTATTGTCAAACCTTGGCTATAAATACCCCCTCAAGTTCATTTATAAAGAGAGGACCATTCAATTATGCATCATTACAACTTGAAAATATGCTTATATTATCAATTGAAGGTTTCTTTGGTTAGGATTTTACCTTTGAGTAGTAGCATTTGTCTTCTGGAGGTATTAAATGCATAAGAGAAGTATTTTAGCCTAGAGTTGATCTATTCTTGTGATCCTTATAAGAAACAATAACCTCTTTCAAATCACCATTACCCAAGGGAGATATTGAGGCATGATTGGTTCACTTCAATAAGGTAAGTATACTCCTAGCCCTTCATATTTTGATAAGTAGACATCATTGAAAATAATGGATTGAATTTTATCTCTCCTTGCTTATATTACTTATATATTGTCTTGAATAGAATTATATTTACTTGTTTATTATCTTTCCCATTTGTGACAAAATATTTGGTGAGCACTAGATGAGATTACATATTCATTTACTAGATTAGCTTGCATATTTATTTAGTAGATTAGATTTCTTACTTTCATTACAATCATAATACCTAGATAGGGTTATTGAATGATGACATTTGACTAGAGGCCTTGGAAACATCTCTTTTTTCATTATATGATAATATATTCCTTAGTTTAGGCTAAACAAATCCATCATCAGTCATGACCCTGATTTAATAAAGTATTTATAAGTGAATTGTTAGTTGATTACCTTATCTAAGCTTGGATATTAATGAGTAGGATAAGTTGTAGATATGTCTTATTTCCCTTGCATACAAGATGCACCACAAAAAAAAATATAAGTCATGGGTGAAAAATGGGAGTAGGATGATAAATGTTATAACCTTGAAATCTGTAAGGATTACTAAAAGGTGTCATAGACAACCTTTTTCATCTAGTTGTAATTGATATAAATTTTGATTGAATATTGAAGCATTGAGGAGTCACTAGCATTAGAGGTTGCTTCTAATCAATATTTATAGCATTCTAAATGTATAACTTCTCTTGTTTATATGTTATCATTGTTTTAAAAAAAAAATGCATTAATGATACTTTCAACTTATCGTTTGAATGAATTATTTTGTGAAAGGTTTGTAGAAAGCAATATTTATCCCATATAGCCATATATTTTTTGGAAAAACAAGAAACAAAAGGATACAATGTGAAATCTTAAAAATGAAGGATATTTTAAACAATAACATAGTAAATTTATTTGTAAATAATAGTATAGAATTAAATGGCCAATTTTTTGAAAACCTGTAAGGTTGGAACTCTAAGGAAGACTAAGGTTTTGACAAATATTGATTAATAAATAGGTTCACCAAATGTTTTATCTGGATTTGAATTAGTAAGTGAATTAATTCTAATTATAATAAATAGAATATAATAAAGTAGATAGTTTTACATGCCTTTTTAAAATATAGATTGAAAGTAAATGATTGAAATATACAAAATGCAATGATTTCAAACAAAACTAACTATTCAAATAAAAGATAAACTTAGTTGTATTTGTTCATTTGATCAACTGTGTTGATTAACAGAATATAGAAATAAAAAATAGAAACAAACCCATAATCTACCTATAAACTAAATCTAAGATTGTGTAAGGATAGGAACTTTGAGTAAGGATAGGGACACTCCTCAATATTGAAACTATTGTGAGATTTTGTCCTTTTGGGTAAAATTATAATTTAGAGAAAAATCACTTGTGACAGTTAGAATGAGGTTTTATGTGCACTAATTTGACTTTTGGAAGTGTTTAGAAGTGTTGGAACACAAATATATACTAAGAGGAGGGGGGTGAATCAATAGATTGAATAAATTAGTCCTATAATACTTTTAATCCAAATTAAAACATATATGCAGAGATAACACAAAAAAATGGACACAACACCATATGTATATGTGAAAAACCCAATATGAGAAAATCCATAGTGAGAATAAATACTATAATCTACTATTTTAATCCAACCTCACAATCAATACCTCACTAGTTACAAAATTTAAGGGCACCGACCCTAAGGAGACACTAATCTCCTTGTTTGAGAGCACCTACTTTGAGGAAGCACCAACTTCCTAGTTGAGCACCAATTCAACTTATCTGATGTCACCCACCAATTAGATATATATTTAAAATATGAAATCACAACTCTAGATAACAATATTTATTCATAAAAGAATCTAATTCTAATTCTCTATTACAAGTTTGGTCTTTAACTGCTCATGCTCTACACATCTCTCTCTTCTCTTCTCTTCCTCTCTACCCCTCTATCTCTATAGTTATCTATTTGAAACACTTCATCAATCTCTTCCTCTCTGCCTCTTTCTCTAGATTCTACTCTATTCATCAGCAACAACTTTTACTGTATCCTAGATGACATATATATAAGCATTATATCTAGGTCTTGTATATTGTCTGTGTTCACACTTGGTCTATAACACATCAAACTCCATCTTTACACTCAATTAAATTGATAGGTGTGAACTAATAATTTAACTCAAGATAGGTGATTAGTATTGTGTTAGTCCCAAAATGAAAACTAATTGATAAAAACACACTAACTAGCATACATCTCTAGGCCTAGTTACTAGGGTCAGCTTAATAACAAAAAAAATGAAAAATACAACTAAAAATTAAAGAAAAACAAGAATCCTTCACCTTCCTTAGATGCTTCAAATTCTTGTTGTAGTGGCTTGCTCGGCTTGTGCTCATGATGTCTTCATCAAATGAGGCTTGGCTATCTCCTCTTCTCCTTGGCACCTTGTGGCTTTGGCTTGGCTTGACTCAATATTTTGGCATCATAAGTTTGGCATGTGAGAGATATTAGAATCAATTTGACATAGTAACTTTTCAAAAATTAAGATTAAATTTCAATAGGCAAGGCTTCCTATTTATAGATTTTTAAGATTGCTCAGAATCAACCTTAACTGTCCATCTTAAGATGAAGATGTGTGGTTGATGATTAATTCAATTTTTTGGAATTAAATTTATAATTATACTCATCATGAATTTGGAAAAAGGGGCATTAAAGAGGTATGGAGGGTCATTATGAGGCATAGGAGACCCATAATCTTGATATTTATGTCATTTATGGCCTAGGGATGTCTTCTCAAGAAATGAGGTCACCTAATGATGCAGTTATTAAATATTCAACAAGTTTCCATGGAATTATTAATTAGGCTCTAATTTGGTTTTATTAGCTCTTAAGCATGATTAAGTCCTTTGTGCACAAATTACTTAAATTGATCAGAATGCCTTGTTATTGGTCCAAAATTCAACTGGATTGGAATTGGAAGTCAATGCCAAATGTGTTGTAACCATATTCCCATTTACGATATTTCCAACACAAAATAACAAAGACATGCATCTTATACAAAAAATTTGATAGAAAAGAGCAATCCAAAACACCCAGGTGCAAACTTGGCATTTTGACTCGAAATGATCTGATCAAAGTTAGCTGGCCCATAAATTGCATTGCCCCATTTAATGATACCTAAGCCAAAATCAGCACTTGAATATATAAATTTCAACTCATTTAATGTGTTTTAGTGTTTTTGAGCCAAATTATGCACTTTAGGTGGAAATTGGTCAAAAGCTTGGTTGCAGGTCATTGATGGCCAGATTTAGGTGTCTAAAATAAGTTTCTTGCTTCTTGAATTCATGCTCCACCACCATGATTCTCTATCTTATTACTATATTTATCATATATTGGGCTCTAATTTTGATGTACATGCCATATTACACAATTTAGATTGATCAAAGTGATCTATATCATTGTTTGTGTCATGTAATGCTTCTTTCCTATATGGTCCTTCACTTGACCATTGTGATGAATAAATATTTAAATGCTAACCATTGATCTTAAGTTTCATGCCATGATTTGATGATACTCATTCATTTTTCTCAAATTTAAAGTGCATCTTTTAGATCAAGTTCTTAAGTCTCATGTGCTACATTCAATCTTTGTATGCTTCTGGGCTTTAATGTTTTAACTTTAAAACACATTCATTGGATCTTTTGATTTGAGATCCCATGTGCCGTTAGATATTCAAAGTAGATTTTTTTTTATCTTTGCTTATCGTTAAACATCGAACTCTTAATCTCATCTTATTATTTCCTAAGTTTTTGGAACATATACCCTCCATTGATCTCATCACATTATTAACTCACCTCTATGTTGTTAAACATCGAGCACTTGATCTCATTGAGTATACTCACTGTATTATATCTTCATTGCATGATCACTTGCTCACCATTGATCCTTATAAGAAGCTTGATATTTATCTCTAACACTCTCCTATAAATGTGACACTTGGCATCCTCACGTGCCTTTTGCTCATTTGCTGTCAGTTTTTGCTATTATGACACTTGGAATTCTTGTGTTAATCCTTGACTATTTGACTTTAAATTGCTCTATAGATTTACTATGCAAGATTTGTGATTATGACACTTATCCCTAGCATGTTTACTTGTAAGTGCCTTTGACAAATTGACTTTGTTATGCTTTGTTGGATCTTCAACGTATGATTAAGTGCTAACCATTGATCAAGCTTAGACAAATATTAAATCTAAGACTTAAGCAATATTAAGGTCTTTGATCACTACTCAAGCTGGTAATTTCTAGGTCAAAGGTACCAATTGCACAATGATGATAAGGACTTAAGATATAACTTAAGTAATTAGTTCTTGCCTATATCTAGTTAACCTAAAAATAGGACATGATTTTGAAGGCCATGGCTTAAACCCTTATGGTTTAACTGAGAAACCCTATAATGTCCAAGAGAAAGTAAATTATTTATAAGCTCATTTCTCTTCATCTAAACCTACAAACCATATATCTAGGATGCACTCAAAAAACCCATAACAGATCTCCAATCAATTGCTTTTCAATCCTCTAGAAAAGGTCTCTCTAAAAGCATGAAAACTTTGCACTGTGTAATTGTAAAACACGTTCTTCTTTCCAATATCATGCTAATAATCTCCCTTTTGAAATCAATGATAATCATATTTCCAACAATCTCCCCCTTTCGCATTGATGTAAAACTAAATGCTCTGATCTCATAATACTCTGCTCCTCTGGCATTGCTTTCATTGACATCTAATAAACTTCAGTTGAAACTATTTATACCAAAATTCCTCCCCCTTAGGCGATGGAACATTTGCCTAAACTCAACTTGGACACATGCTCTGCTATTTCAAACTTTTATAGAGAGCATTTTTACTTTTTATCCTCCTTTGACATCAATGGCAAAGGGACTCCAACTTTCTCATAGTTTGTCCAAATTTTTCTCCCCCTTTATCAGATAAATGAGTTTATCTAATTTTTTTTAACCAACTCATTAGAGATTTGAAAAAATATGTGCACGTAAGTTTCCTTTTCTCTATTCTTGTAGGGATTAACAAGACTTATGTGATACTCCCCTTGGACTCATGCCCTATCACTAGGATCTAGTGATGTGATTTAGGATCCATCACTCCTAATTTCTATCTCAGATACTCAAATTATTCTTTGGGAAGATCTTTGATGAATGTGTTTGCAACTTGATCCTGAGTTGGCACATACTCCATTGTGACCTCTTGATCTTCAACCTTTTATTTTAAGAAGTGATACTTGATTGATATGTGCTTAGTTCTGGAATACAACACTGGATTCTTTGATATGTTAATAACACTTAAATTGTCACAAAGAATAGAGATAGATGTTTTTATTCTACCTTAATGTCTTTGAGTGTTTGCTTTATCCACAAGAATTGAGTGAAACATGCCACTGCTTCCACATACTCTACTTCTGCTATAGAAAAAGTAATCGACTCTTAATTTTTTCTCAACCATGAAACAAGTCTATTTCCAAGGAAAAATGCACCACTACTAGTGCTTCTTCTATCATCCACACTTCCCACCTAATCAACATTTGTATATGCTATCAAAGTGAAATATTCACTTTTATGATACCATAGGCCATAGTCAATTGTGATATTTATTTATCTAAAGATTCTTTGCACTACATTGACATGTGATTCTTTAAGAGTAGCATGAAATCTTGCAATCATGTACACTACTTACATGATATCAGGTCCTGGTGAAGTAAGGTATAACAAGCTACATATCATTGATCTATACATAGTTTGATTTGCATCAAGGGACTCATAATTTTTTCTCAAATTATAACTAGTTGTCATAGGAGTACCTACTGGTTTGCTATCTTCCATTCTAAACTTCTTGAGCATTTATTTAGCATACTTAGTTTGGAATATAAATATCCGTTCATTAGTTTGTGCTATATGTAGACCAAGGAAGAAAGAAAGTTCTTTGAGCATAAAAATCTAAAACTCATTTGTATTTGAGTAGCAAATTGTTTACACATTATATTATTTTTGCCACCAAAAATGATATTATCTACAAAAACACCAACAATTAACATATGCTTACCTTCTGATTTGAAGTACAAATTGCTATCTACACAACCTTTATTGAATCCTTATTTTTGTAGGTACTAGTCTAATATTGAGTACCATGCTCTAGGTGCTTGTTTTAGACCATACAAAGCTTTTTTCAGTCTAAAAACATAGTCTTCTTCTTCTAACAACTGAAAACCTTTAGGTTGTTCTATGTAGACTTCCTCTTCTAGGTGTCAGGATCCTGTACCCTCTAAAACCACTTGTTAGTGTTTCAGAGCTCAATTGATTACTTTTGTATAAGCAACTAAACACAGAATTAAACCAAAAGTAATAAGTAACTAGAATTCAGAAACAACAAAGAATATGAGATATGAGAAACAATACAATTTGTATTAAACTCTTCCAAAAGGAAATACAATGAAGAAATCTCACTTCTTCCTCACACCTCTTGGGTGTCTAGTAATTCTCCCTCAAGAGTTCTCTCTCTCAATCAATTAAAACCAACTCAACAATGAGTTGTTCCCTCCAGTGACAATCAACCCAATGGTTGTTGTTGCCTACTTCCACCGCCGATGACAATCAACTCAATGGTTGTTTTGCCTACCTTACAATAGATCTCCTTGATCTTGCACCTTACAGATCTAATTGACCTTGCTCCTCCAAGCAGACCTTCTTGATCTTGCACACTTTACAGATCTAACTGATCTTACTTACCATGTAGATCTTCCTGATCTTGCAATCTTGCAGACCTTCTAGATCTTACACTTTGAGGATCTCATCCTGAATTACAATATAGCCCCATGGGTCTCTTAAATAGAAACCCAAGCAAACAATAATTAGAAAAGTGGACTCAAGACTAAAATTAGTCTTTACATGCAAACTAACTATTCATCTAAAATTAGAAAATAGTTTTAGAAACACACAGGTGACCGATGTCGATTTTTGTCTGACCGATGCCGACCGACCATAATCGATGCCAGTTACTATGTAGCTAAATATAACCGATGTCGGTCGACCTCTAACTAATTTTGATTGGATCTGACCAATGTCAACTACTGTGTCATCCAGCAACCTCCACATTTGCACATTCAGTGAAGCTTTTAGCTCTACAACTCAACAATCTCTCACTTGAAGATAAACAGCTACACCTATACCTGTACAGTAACATCCTCTAATTTATTTCTGGCTTGTATCTCCATCTTCAAGTTCAATATTGAACACTAATAAAAGTTGAATGAAGATTCAACTTCTCCTTTGTTACCAGCTTTGTTAACATATCAGCAGGGTTCTTATCCTTGCTAGCCTCTGTGATTGTAACACCCTTCTGCGTCTCTAAAATCCAGCCATTCCACCAACAGTGAACACATATCTTGTGGTTCTTGTCCTGCCATCCAAGTCACCTGCCATATTTGAATCTACATACCAATGTAGAGAAGTTTTTGACCCTCCATAGCATAAATGCCTATTGTTGGTCCCTCTCAGATATCTGAGAATCCACTAAACTGCTTTCCAGTGCTCCTTCTCTGGTGTTAGGATCTTACAACACAATTGATTACTCTTGTGTAAGAAACTAAACATGGAATTAAACCAAAAATAATAAGTAACTAAAAATCAGAAACAATAAAGAATAGGAGATACAAGAAAAAACCAATCTTGTATTAAACTCTTCTAGAAGGAAATATAATGAAGAAATCTCTCTTTCTTCTCACACCTCTCAGATGTACAGATCTCTTTCCCTCAAGAGTTCTCTCTCTCACAATTAAAACCAACTCAGTTACTTGAATTGATTCACCTTGTTTCTCATACATACAAGCTATGAAGATCTAACCCTATTATATAGAACTAGGATTCATGAGCCATGCAATCTCCACTATTAGATGCACCTCTTAATCAAAGGTTCAAATCAGTCCTGCCAAAAATAGAAATGCGAAATCAAGACTAACAGTTAATCTTATCATGCAAACAATCTATTCATCCTCAAAAATAGACTTCTGGAATGCATAGGTGACCGATGTCGGTCCCTATCTGTCTGCATATGACTAACGTCAGCCGATCCATAACCGACGTCGGCAGCCTCTGGTTGACCCCTGACCGATGTCGGTCAATCTTGATCGATGTCGATGACTGTGTAACTCTAGCAACTTCTACATTCACTCATCTGGTGAAGCTTTTAGCTCCACAACTCAATAATCTCCTACTTGGAGATAAACAGCTGCACCTGTACCTGTACAACAACATCTTCTAGCTTGTTTCTCCATCTTCAAGTTCAATCTTGAAGACCGACAAAAGTTGAATGAAGATTCAACTTCTCCTTTGTTACCGACTTTGTTAACATATCAATAGGGTTCTTATCCATATGGATCTTTTCCAGCTTCAACTCACCATCCTCCAATACCTGTCTAATGAAGTGGTACTTAAGCTGTATATGTTTGGTTCTTGAATGAAAGGCTAAATTCTTTGCCAAATGAATTTCACTTTGACTATCACTGTACAATCTGCAACTCTCTTGCTCCTTTTCCAACTCTTCCATGAATCAAGTCATCCAAACCATTTCCTTGCTAGCCTCTGTGACTGCAATGTATTCTACCTCTGTAGTAAACAAGGCAACAACCTTCTGTAACTTTGAAATCTAGCTAATTGCCATTCCACCAATAGTGAACACATATCCTATGGAGCTTCTCCTACCATCCAAGTCACCTGCCATATCCAAATCTACATACCCATGTAGAGAAGTGTTTAACCCTCCATAACACAAATGCCTACTGCTGGTCCCTCTCAAATATCTGAGAATCCACTAAACTGCGTTCTAGTATTCCTTTCCTGGATTAGCCATAAACTTGCTGACAACTCCCACTGCTTGGGCAATATCAGGTCTAGTACATACCATTACATACATCAAGCTCCCAACTGCTGAAGTATATGGAACTCTACTCATGTACTCAATCTCATCATGTGATTTAGGACACTGTTTTTTGCTCAACTTGAAGTGTCCAACCATAGGTGTGCTCACCGGTTTTGCATTCTGCATATTGAACCTTGTTAGGTTGTGGAGCTAAAAGCTTCACTGATGCAAACATAGAGGAGGTTGCTGAGTTACAGAGAAACTGACGTTGATAGTGCAATCAACGTTAGTCATATTTAGTGTTCACAGTAACTGATGTCGATTATGGTTTGGCCGACATCGGTTAGATAGGCACTGACATCAGTAGCCTGTGTGTGCATGCATTTGCATGCGTCTCTAGAAATAGTCTTATTTTAGATGGATAGTTTGTTTGCATGTAAAAGACTAATTTTAGTCTTGAGTCTGTGTTTCTAATTATTGTAATTAGGAAGTCTAATTATTGTTTGCATGGGATCTATATAATAGACTCATGGGGCTGTATTGTAATCAAGGACAAGGAATAGATCCTTCCAATTGTAAGATCAGGTTGATCTGCAGGTTGTTGCAAGATCAGGGAAGATCTACATGGTAAGTAAGATCCTTTGATTTGTAGGTTGTGCAAGATCAAGGGAGATTTATTTGAAGTACTTTGAGTATTTGGTGTACTGGCAGTATTATTATTGACTGGTAGAGGGTACAACTCTGTGTTTGAGTTGTGTTTGTAATTGGTTGTGAGAGAAAGAACTCTTGAGGGAGAGTTATTGGTACACCCAAGAGGTGTGGGAAGAGTGTAATCTCTTCATTGTATTTCCTTCTAGATGAGTTGAATATAAGATTGTATTGTCTCTCAAATTCTGTGTTGTTTCTAATTTCTAGTTACTTATTACTTCTGGTTAAATTTTGTGTTTAGTTGCTTATACAAGGTAATCAATTATGCTCCTAATCCTGACAAAGTGGTATCAGAGCCAGGTTGTAGGTTCACAGAGCCTAGTTCAGAGTAGGTTAGTGTTTGATTACAGGTCACTCTCAGGGGTTTCTGATTGAGTGGGAGTATAGAAATGGTAGAAGAAAGTAAGCTAAGAATGGAGAAGTTTAACGGTAAGAATTATCAATTATGGAGGATGCACATAGAAGATTATCTGTATTAGAAAGATCTATACTTACCATTGGGTGGGGTTGCATACAAGCCCATAGATATGAAAGATGAAGAATGGAAGGTTTTTGATCGGAAGGCTCTAAGATCTATAAGGTTGAGCCTGGCATCGTCTGTGATTTCTAACTTATCACAGGCTAAGACAATGTAGAGTTAATGAAATCTTTGGTAAATTTATATGAAAAACCCTCAGCTTCAAATAAGGTATTTCTTATGAAGCAATTATTTAATTTGCAAATGTTGGAAGGTGGATCGGTTCATAGTCATCTTAGTGATTTATATAGATTAGTAAATCAGTTAATTTCAGTCAATATTACTTTTGATGATGAAATTAAGGCTCTCTTAATCATATGCTCATTACTTGAAAGTTGGGATAGTTTGGTAATGGCAGTTAGTAATACTGTGTCTACTTCAAATATCTTGAAAGTTGATGTTGTTAGTGTAATCTTGAATAAAAAAATTCATAGAAAAAACACAAGTGAATCATTAAGTAATGCTTTAAGTGTTGAAAGCAGGGAAAGGCAAAGAGAGAAGATTGAGCAAGGGAAATCAAGGTCAAAGATAGACAGGAGATCCAAATCTAGGTATGGCAGAATAATCTGCTGGAATTGTGGAAAGGCAGGGCATGTAAATAAAAATTGCAGGTTGGTTGAAGATCAGCATGAAGAAAATGAAGAAGCAGATGTTGCAGATATTGTTACACAGGATGCTCTTGTATGTTCTTTGGATAAAGTGGAATCTTGGGTGTTAGATTTTGGTGCCTCTTTCCATGCAACCCCAAATAGAGAATTTTTTCATGAATATGTCTAGAGAAAATTTGGAAAGATTTATTTAGGGGATGGTAAGCCTTGTCAAATGGTTGGTAAAGAGAAAGTATAGCTGAAATTACATACGAGCAACACATGGGTGTTGAAGGAGGTCATGCATGTCCCAATCCTGAAGTAGAATTTGATTTCTGTAGAAAAGTTGGGTGATGAGGGATGCACAATAACTCTCACAGTGGAATCTTAGAAATTTTCCAAGGGTGCATTTGTTTTAGCGAGAGGTAAGAAAGTAGGTACTCTTTATCTATCTACTTGTATTACTGATTCTCCTTCTAGTTTATCTACTTCAGATGTAGATGCGAAGATGTGGCTCCATAGGCTTGGTCACATGAATAAGAAGGGGATGCATGTTCTTGAGTCAAAAGGTAAGAGTTTAGATTCAAAAAGCATAGATCAAGATTTCTGTAAGCAACAGAAGAAAGTGAGGTTTCTTGAAACACATGCTACAAGAAAGGATCGGGTTTATGACATAAAGAGGAAATCTGATGTTTTTGACAAGAACAAGAAAGCCTTGGTTTTCAAAGAGAAGATGATGGATAGAGATCAGCTCAAAGGGCTAAATAATTATGAGCAGGGTAGTTTGAACAAGGTTTTGATTCAAAATAAGCTCGTGGGTAAAAAGTCACCACTCACAGGAAAACATAGTTACCAACGTCGGTTAGGTGGAACTGACGTCAAATAGGCAGGTATCGACATCAGTCATGTGCAAACCAAAGTTGGTGGTGTCAGGTAGGTGAGATCGACATTGATTAGGGAATTGATGTCAACAACTAGGTGGACATCAATATTTGTCAGGGAACTGGCATCGACGATCAAGTGGAATTGACATCGGTCGGGTGCAGACCAGGGTCAACCAGAAAATAGATTTTGGGTGGACAACAAGCTGTCAAGCAGTCTCAAATGCCCATGAGGAAGACTGAAAGGGTAAGTAAGCCTCAAATTCGTTATTCCCCTTCTTTACACTACTTGTTGCTCCTTGATGGTCAAGAACTAAGAAGTCTTAAAGAGGTAGATCAGGTAGAATCTAGGAAACAGTGGGAGCATGGCATGAATGAGGAAGTTGATTCCTTAGAAGAGAACCAAATGGGAGATTTGGTAGAGTTTCCAGCTGGAATGAAAGCACTAAAAGATGAATAAATTTCCAGGTTAAAGAAAGGAGAGAATGGATAGGTGAGACAGAAGGCCAGGTTATATGGTCTTGAGCAGGCTACAGGACAATGGTGTTTAAGATTTGACAGAGGTATGACAAAGCATGGCTTTAGTCAATGTCAATGTGACTATTGTGTTTACTTTACCAGGTTGGATAATATTAGCTACATTATCTTATTACTCTATGTGGTGTATATGCTTGTTGTAGGGTCACACATGCAGGGAGTTGCTGAGCTAAGGGTAAAGTTAGTTTAGAGGTATGCCATGAAGGATACGGAAGCAGCAATTTTTTTTGGCATGAGTATTCCTAGAGATAGGGAAGATCACAGGTTGATGTTGTCTCAGGATGATTGTGTGAATAAAGTAGTGGTGAGGTTTAAGATGTAGGATGCAGAACCGATTAGCACACCTATGAATAGACAGTTCATAGAATAGTGTCCCAATTCACATGATGAGGTTGAGTACATGTGTACTAGACCTGAGTTTGCCTAAGTAGTGAGTGTTGTCAGCAAGTTTGTGGCCAATTTGAGAAAGAAGCATTGAAAAGTAGTTCAGTGGATTCTCAGGTATTTGAGAGGGACCAACAACAGGTATACATGTTATGCAGGGTCAAGCACTTCTCTACATGGGTATGTAGATTCAGATGTGGTAGGGGATTTGGATGATAGGCGTATCACCTCAGGATGTGTGGTGGTTGGTATTCAAGATTGATCTTGAAGAGGGATATAAGCCAAGAAACAAAATTAGACAATGTACAGGTACAGGTGTAGGTATTTATTTTCAAGTGGGAGATTGTTAGGTTATAGAGCTAAAAGCTTTACTGATGCAAACATGGAAGAGGTTGTTGAGTTATAGAGAAATTGACGTCGGCAGTGTAACTGATGTTGGTCATCTTTAGTGTTCACAATAACTGACGTTAATTATGGTTTGGCTGACATTGGTCAGACAGGCACCGATGTCGACAACCTGTGTGTGCATGCATTTACATGCATCTCTGGAACTAGTCTTATTTTAGAAGGACAGTTTATTTGCATGTAAAAGACTAATTTTAGTCTTGAATCTGCATTTCTAATTATTATAATTAAGAAGTCTAATTATTGTTTGCATGGGATCTATATAATAAACTCATGGCGCTGTATTGTAATCAAGGACAAGGAAGAGATCCTTCCAATTGTAAGATCAGGTTGATCTGCAGGTTGTTGCAAGATCAGGGGAGATCTACATGGTAAGTAAGATCATTTGATTTATAGGTTGTGCAAGATCAAGGGAGATCTACTTGGAGTACTTTGAGTACTTGGTGTACTAGCAATATTGTTACTGACTGGTGGAGGGTACAACTTTGTGTTTGAATTGTGTTTATAATTGGTTGTGAGAGAAAGAACTCTTGAGGGAGAGTTACTGGTACGCCCAAGAGGTGTGGGAATAGTGTAATCTCTTCATTGTATTTCCTTCTAGATGAGTTGAATACAAGATTGTATTGTCTCTCAAATTTATGTTGTTTCTGATTTCTAGTTATTTATTACTTCTGGTTAAATTTTGTGTTTAGTTGCTTATACAAGGTAATCAATTGTGCTCCTATTCCTAACAAACCTCTCCAACACCTTGTTCACATAATCCTCTTGAGATAAAATCAAACTGTGATTTTTCCTGTCTCTCTTAATACTCATGCCAAGAATTTTCTTTGCTGCTCCCAAATCTTTCATGGCAAATGTGTGAGCTAATTTTACCTTAAGCTCATTAATATCCTGCATGTGTGAACCTGCAACAAGCATATTATCTACATACAATAACAAGATAATATATCTATCATTATCCAATCTCTTAAAATAAACACAATAGTTAGATTGACATCTAATAAAGCCATGCTTTGTCATAAACCTGTCAAACCTCAAATACCATTGTCTTGGAGCTTGCTTAAGACCATATAAGCGTTTCTTCAACCTGCACAGAAGTTTCTCCTTATCTTTGACCTCAAAACCTTTCGACTGATCCATATATATTTCTTTATCCAAATCTCTATGAATAAATGCTATCTTAACATCAAGTTGCTCAAGATGCAAATCCTCAATAGCAACTAAAGACAATACAATCCATATAGAAGTCATCTTTACTACAGGAGAAAAAATTTCACTAAAATCAATAATTGGTTTTTGTGGAAATCCCTTTACTACCAACCTAGCCTTATGTCTCATTTGTCCATTCTCTCCTTCCTTTAATATGTAAACCCATCTATTTTTTAGTGCTTTTTTTTTGGCTGGCAACTCAACCAAATCCCACAATTGGTTCTCTTCCAAAGAATCAATTTCCTCATTCATGCCATGCTCCCACTGTTTCCTGGATTCTACATGCGTTGCCTCATCAAATTTTTTTGGTTCTCCACCATCAGTGAGCAATAAGTAGTATAATGAATGAGAATAATGAATTGGAGGTTTACTTATCCTTTTAGATCTCCTTATGGGTGTTTGAGACTCATTCACAGCTTGCTGTCTGCCCAAATTTCATTCTGTCAGTGACCGATCTCAGTCATCTCTCAGTCTGCACTTGACCAACGTCGATTCCACCTGATTGACATTAGTTTTTGTCTGACCAACGTCAGTTTCTATCTGACCAACATCGGTTCCTACCTGATCGATGTCGGTTCCTACCTAATCGATGTCGGTGTCTGTGTTTTTCTATATGTGATTATTTTTACTCGTAAGCTCATTTTGGATCATATCCTCATCCAAATCAACATTGCCCTGCTCAGAATTATTCAGCCTCTTGAGCTAATCACTGTACATCACCTTCTCATTGAAAACTACATCACGACTTATAATAATTTTTTTAGTTTCTAAATTCTACAACTGAAATCCAAAATCTCCAGAGCCATAACCAATGAAAGTGCACTGCATAGATTTAGCATCCAGCTTCTTTCTATTTTTTTTATCAATGTGCACAAAAGCTTCAGAACCAAAAACTCTAAGAAATAAAATATCTACTTTTTTACTTTTTTATGCCTCTTCTAGAATTCCACCATCCAGTGCAGTAGAAGGTCCTCTGTTAATTAGGTAAACTGTAGTATCTACAGCTTCTGTCCAAAACTGTAAGGGCAAACCAACATGCAACCTCATACTCCGTGCACGCTCCATTATTGTTCTATTCATCCTTTCAGCAACTCTATTTTGTTGAGTTGTCCTTAGAACCATCCTTTCCCTACGTATTCCACTCATATAATAGTAACTGTTGAATTTATTGCTGTAGTACTCACCACCATTGTTAGATCTAAGGCACTTCAATCTCAAACATGTTTCATTCTCAACCAAAGCTTTTCATTTCTTAAATGTGTCAAAAACATCATATTTATTCTTTATGCAATAAACCCATACGTTTTTTGTAGCACCATCAATGAAAGTAACATAATACCATGATCCTTCAATAGAAGCTACTTAAGCTGGTCCCCACACGTCTATGTGAACAAGCTCCAACTTGTGCTTTTTCTTTGTTGACCCAATTTTGAAGAACCTTACTTTCTTCTATTTTTCAAAAATATAATGCTCACAGAAATCTAGATCTATGCTTTTCAAATCTGAAAGCTTATCTTTTGACTTAAAAACATTCATTCCCTTCTCACTCATGTGGCCAAGCCTACAGTGCCACAACTTTGTATCTACATCTGAAGTAGATAAAATAGAAGGAGAATGATCAGTAATACAAGTAAATAGATAAAATGTACCTACTCTCTTACCTCTGGCTACTACAAGTGCACCCTTGGAAACTTTTTAAGATTCTACTGTGAGAGTTACTGTGCAACCCTCATCATCCAACTTTCTTACAGAAATCAAATTCTGCTTCAAGACGGGTACATGCATGACATTTTTCAACACCTATGTGTTGCCATTCTGCAATTTCAGCTACACTTTTCTTTTGCCAACAATTTTACAAGGCTCATCATCTCCTAAATAGACTATTCCAAAATCTCCATGGACATAATCATTGAAAAATTCTCTATTTGAGGTTGCATGGAAAGAGGCACCAGAATCTAAAACCCAAGATTCTATTCTATTATCCAAAGAAAATATAAGAGCATCCTATGCAACAATACCTACAACTTTTGCTTCTTCTTTACCTTCATGCTGATTTTCTTCTTTAACTTTCAACTAGCAATCTTTCTTTGCATGCCCTTTCTTTTCACAATTTTAGCAGATTTACTTCTTCCATTTTTGGATTTGGATCTACTTCTCATCTTTGACTTTGACCTTGATCTCTCTTGCTTGCCCTTCTCTCTTTGCCTTCCCCTACTTTCAACACTTAAAGCATTACCTGATGTTTCTTCTGTGTTTTTTTTACAAATTTTTTCATTCAAGATTACATTAACAACATCATCAACTTTTAAGATATTTAAAGTAGATGCAGTATTACTAACTGCCATTACCAAACTATGCTAAATTTTAGGTAAAGAGCATAAGATTAAGAGGGCCTTAATTTTATTATCAAAAACTATTTTGACTGAATTTAACTGATTTACTATTGCATGGAAATCATTAAGATGACTAGATACAGATCCACCTTCATGCATTTACAAATTAAATAATTGCTTCATAAGATATACCTTATTCAAAGCTGAGGGCTTTTCATATAAATTTGCCAACTGTTGTCTTTACTTGTGATAAGTTAGAAATCATAGAAGATGCCAGACTCAATCTTATAGATCCAAGAGCCTTTCTATCAAGAACATTCCATTCTTCATCTTGCATATCTGTGAGCTTGCTTGAAACCCCAATCAATGGTAAGTACAGATCTTTTTGATACAGATAATCTTCTATCTGCATCCTCCATAATTGATAATTCTTGCCATTGAATTTCTCTATTCTTAGTTTACTTTTTTCTGCCATTACTTTACTCTCACTCAAACAAAAACCCCTATGAGTGACCTGTAATCAACAAACACTAACTATGGTCTGAACTAGGCTCTGATACCACTTGTTAGGATCTTACAACACAATTGATTACTCTTGTGTAAGCAACTAAACACGAAATTAAACTAAAAATAATAAGTAACTAGAAATCAGAAACAACAAAGAATAGGAGATACAAAAAACAATCAATCTTGTATTAAACTCTTCCAAAAAGAAATACAATGAAGAAATCTCTCTTTCTTCTCACACCTCTCAGATGTACAGATCTCTTTCCCTCAAGAGTTCTCTCTCTCACAATTACAACCAACTCAGTTACTTGAATTGATTCACCCTATTTCTCATACATACAATCTATGAAGATCTAACCCTATTATATAGAATTAGGATTCATGAGCCATGCAATCTCCACCATTAGATGCACCTCTTAATCAAAGGTTCAAATTAGTCCTACCAAAATTAAAAATGTGGACTCAAGACTAATAGTTAATCTTATCATACAAACAATCTGTTCATTCTCAAAAATAGACTTCTGGAATGCACAAGTGACCGATGTCGACCGATCCATAACGGACGTCGGTAGCCTCTAGTCGACCCCTGACTGACATCGGTCGGTCCTGACCGATGTCGGCAATTGTGTAACTCCAACAACTTCTACATTTACTCATCTGGTGAAGCTTTTAGCTCTACAACTCAACAATCTCCCACTTAGAGATAAACAACTACACTTGTACCTATACAACAACATCCTTTAGCTTGTTTCTCCATCTTCAAGTTCAATCTTGAAGACTAACAAAAGTTGAATGAAGATTCAACTTCTCATTTGTTATCGACTTTGTTAACATATCAGTAGGGTTCTTATCTATATAGATCTTTTCTAGTTTCAACTCACCATCCTCCAATACCTATCTAATGAAGTGGTACCTAAGCTATATATGTTTGGTTCTTGAATGAAAGACTAAATTCTTTGCCAAATGAATTACACTTTGACTATCACTGTACAATCTACAACTCTCTTGCTCCTTTCTCAACTCTTCCATGAACTGAATCATCTAAATAATTTTCTTGCTAGCCTTTGTGACTGCAATGTATTCTTCCTCTGTAGTAGACAAGGCAACAACCTTTTGCAACTTTGAAATCTAACTAACCACCGTTCTACCAACAATGAACACATATCCTGTGGTGCTTCTCCTACCATCCAAGTCACCTACCATATCTGAATCTACATACCCATGTAGAGAAGTGTTTGACCCTCCATAGCACAAATAGCTACTGCTTGTCCCTCTCAGATATTTGATAATCTACTAAACTGCTCTTCAGTGTTCCTTTTCTGGATTGGCCATAAACTTGCTAACAACTCCCACTGCTTGGGCAATATCAAGTCTAGTACATACCATTTCATACATCAAGCTCCCAACTGCTGAAGCATATGGAACTATACTCATGTACTAAATCTCATCATGTGATTTAAGACACTGTTATTTGCTCAACTTGAAGTGTCCAACCATAGGTGTGCTTACCAATTTTGCATTTTGCATATTGAACCTCTCCAACACCTTGTTCACATAATCCTCTTGAGACAAAATCAAACTATGATTTTTCCTGTCTCTCTTAATACTCATGCCAATAATTTTCTTTGCTGCTCCCAAATCCTTCATGGCAAATGTGTGAGCTAATTTTACCTTAAGCTCATTAATATCCTGCATGCGTGAACCTGTAACAAGCATATCATCTACATACAGTAACAAGATAATATATCTACTATTATCCAATCTTTTAAAATAAACACAATGGTTAGATTGACATCTATTAAAGCCATGCTCTATCATAAACCTGTCAAACCTCAAATACCATTGTCTTGGAGCTTGCTTAAGACCATATAAGCTTTTCTTCAACCTGCACAGAAGTTTCTCCTTATCTTTGACCTTAAAACCTTTCGGTTGATCCATATATATTTCTTTATCCAAATCTCCATAAAGAAATGCTATTTTAACATCAAGTTGCTCAAGATGCAAATCTTCAATAGCAACTAAAGACAATACAGTCTATATAGAAGTCATCTTTACTACAGGAGAAAAAAATTCACTAAAATCAATACCTGGTTTTTGTGGAAATCCCTTTACTACCAACCTAGCCTTATGTCTCATTTGTCCATTCTCTCCTTCCTTTAATCTGTAAACCCATTTGTTTTTCAGTGCTTTCTTTTCAGTTGGCAACTCAACCAAATCTCACATTTGGTTCTCTTCTAAGGAATCAATTTCTTCATTCATGCCATGCTCCCACTATTTCCTGGATTCTACCTGCATTGCCTCATCAAAACTTTTTGGTTCTCCACCATCAGTGAGCAACAAGTAGTATAATGAAGGGGAATAATGAATTGGAGGTTTATTTACCCTTTCAGACCTCCTTATGGATGTTTGAGACTCATTCACAGCTTGCTATCCACCCAAATTTCATTCTGTCAGTGACCGATCTTGATCATCTCTCAGTCTACACCTGACCGACGTCGGTTCTACCTGACCGACATCAATTTCTATCTGACCAATGTCAGTTCCTCCCTGACCAACGTCGGTGTCTGTGTTTTTCTATATGCGATTATTTTTATCCATGAGCTCATTTTGGATCATAACCTCATCCAAATCAACATTGCCCTGCTCAGAATTATTCAGCCTCTTGAGCTAATCACTGTACATCACCTTCTCATTGAAAACTACATCACGACTTTTAATAATTTTTTTAGTTTCTAAATTTTACAACTGAAATCCGAAATCTCCAGAGCCATAACCAATGAAAGTGCACTGCATAGATTTAGCATCCAACTTCTTCTATTTTCTTTATCAATGTGCACAAAAGCTTTAGAACCAAAAACTCTGAGAAATAAAATATCTACTTTTTAACTTGTTTATGCCTCTTCTAGAATTCCACCATCCAGTGTAGTAGAAGGTCCTCTGTTAATCAGGTAAATTACAGTATCTACAGCTTCTGTCCAAAACTGTAAGGGCAAACCAGCATGCAACCTCATACTCTGTGCACGCTCCATTATTGTTGTATTCATCCTTTCAACAACTCTATTTTACTAAAGTGTCCTTGGAACCGTCCTTTCCCTGCGTATTTCACTCATAGAATAGTAACTATTGAATTTATTGCTGTAGTACTCACCACCATTATCAGATCTAAGGCACTTCAATCTCAAACTTATTTCATTCTCAACCAAAGCTTTCCATTTCTTAAATGTGTCAAAAACATTAGATTTCTTCTTTATGCAATAAACCCATACTTTTCTTGTAGCATCATCAATGAAAGTAACATAACACCGTGATCCTCTAATAGAAGCTACTTGAGCTGGTCCCCACACATCTATGTGAATAAGCTCCAACTTGTTCTTTTTCTTTGTTGACCTAGTTTTGAGAAACCTTACTTTCTTCTATTTTCAAAAAATACAATGCTAACAAAAATCTAGATCTATGCTTTTCAAATCTAAAAGCTTACCTTTTGACTTAAGAACATTCATTCTCTTCTCACTCATGTGGCCAAGCCTATAGTGCCACAACTTTGCATCTACATCTGAAGTACATAAAATAGAAGGAGAATGATCAGTAATACAAGTAGATAGATAAAGTATACCTACTCTCTTACCTCTGGCTACTACAAGTGCACCCTTCAAAACTTTCCAAGATTCAGCTGTGAGAGTTACTGTGCAACCCTCATCATCCAACTTTCCTACAAAAATCAAATTTCACTTCAGGACGGGTACATGCATAACATCCTTCAACACCTATGTGTTGCCATTCTGCAATTTCAGCTACACTTTTCTTTTGCCAACAATTTTACAAGGCTCATCATCCTCTAAATAGACTATTCCAAAATCTCCATAGACATAATTATTAAAAAATTCTCTATTTGAGGTTGCATGGAAAGAGGCACCAGAATCTAAAACCCAAGATTCTATTCTATTATCCAAAGAAAATATAAGAGCATCCTGTGCAACAATACCTACAATTTTTGATTCTTCTTTACCTTCATGCTGATTTTCTTTTTTAACTTTCAACTAGCAATCTTTCTTTGCATGCCTTTTCTTTCCACAATTCCAGCAGATTATACTTCTTCCATTTTTGGATTTGGATCTACTTCTCATCTTTGACTTTGACCTTGATCTCCCTTGCTTGCCCTTCTCTCTTTACCTTCCCCTTCTTTCAACACTTAAAGCATTCCCTGATATTTTCTCTATGTTTTTCCTGTGAATTTATTCATTCAAGATTACACTAACAACATCATCAAATTTCAAGATATTTGAAGCAGATGCAATATTACTAACTGCCATTACCAAACTATGCCAACTTTTAGGTAAAGAGCATAAGATTAAGAGGGCCTTAATTTCATCATCAAGAACTATTTTGACTAAATTTAACTGATTTACTATTGCATGGAAATCATTAAGATGACTAGATACAGATCCACCTTCCTGCATTTGCAAATTAAATAATTGCTTCATAAGATATACCTTATTCAAAGCTGAGGGCTTTTCATATAAATTTGCCAAAGTATCCATTAACTCTACCGTTGTCTTTTCTTGTGATAAGTTGGAAATCATAGAAGATGCCAGACTCAACCTCATAGATCCAAGAGCCTTTCTATCAAGAACATTCCATTCTTCATCTTGCATATCTATGGGCTTGCTTAAAACCCCAATCAACGGTAAGTACAGATCTTTATGATACAGATAATCTTCTATCTGCATCCTCCATAATTGATAATTCTTTCCATTGAATTTATCTATTCTTAGTTTACTTTCTTCTGCCATTGCTTTACTCCCACTCAAACAAAAACCCCTGTGAGTGACCTGTAATCAACAAACACTAACTCTGGTCTGAACTAGGCTCTGATACCACTTGTTAGGATCTTATAACACAATTGATTACTCTTGTGTAAGCAACTAAACATAGAATTAAACTAAAAATAATAAGTAACTAGAAATCAAAAACAACAAAGAATAGGAGATACAAGAAACAACCAATCTTGTATTAAACTCTTTCAGAAGAAAATATAATGAAAAAATCTCTCTTTCTTTTCACACCTCTCAGATGTACAGATCTCTTTCCCTCAAGAGTTCTTTCTCTCATAATTACAACCAACTCAGTTACTTGAATTGATTCACCCTGTTTCTCATACATACAAGCTATGAAGATCTAACTCTATTATATAGAATTAGGATTCATGAGCCATGCAATCTCCACTATTAGATGCACCTCTTAATCAAAGGTTCAAATCATTCCTACCAAAAATAGAAATGTGAACTCAAGACTAATAGTTAATCTTATCATGCAAACAATCTATTCATCCTCAAAAATTGACTTTTGGAATACACAGGTGATCGATGTCGATCCCTATCTGTCTACATATGACTGACATTGGCCGATTCATAATCGACGTCGATAGCCTCTGGTCGACCCCTGATCGACATCAGTTAGTCTTGACTGATGTCGGTGACTGTGTAACTCCAGCAACTTCTATATTTGCTCATCTGGAGAAGCTTTTAGCTCCACAACTCAACACTTGGATTGGCCATAAACTTGCTGACAACTTCCACTACTTGGGCAATATCAGGTCTAGTACATACCATGTACTCAACTTCATCATGTGATTTAGGACACTATTCTAAGCTCAACTTGAACTATCCAGCCATAAGTGTGCTTATCGATTTTACATCCTACAAATTGAACCTCTCCACTACCTTATTCACATAATCCTCTTGAGACAAAATCAACATGTGATTTTCTCTTTCTCTAGAAATACTCATGCCAAAGATTTTCTTTGCTGCTCCCAAATCCTTCATGGCAAACATCTGAGCTAATTTTACCTTTAGCTCAGTAATTCCTTGCATGTGTGACCCTACAACAAGCATATACACTACATACAGTAACATGATAATGTAGCTACTATTATCCAACCTAGTAAAATAAACACAATGGTCACATTGACATTGACTAAAGCCATGCTTTGTCATAAACCTATCAAACCTTAAATACCATTGTGCTGGAGCTTGCTCAAGACCATATAACCTGGCCTTATGTCTCACCTGTCCATTCTCTCCTTTCTTTAACCTATAAATCTATTCATTTTTCAGTGCTTTCTTTCTAGCTGGCAACTCTACCAAATCCCACATTTGGTTCTCTTCTAAGGAATCAATTTCCTCATTCATGCCATGCTTCCACTGTTTTCTAGATTCTACCTGCATTGCCTGTTCAAAACTTCTTGGTTTTCCACCATCAATGAGCAACAAGTAGTATAAAAAAGGGGAATAATGAATTTGAGGCTTACTTACCCTTTTAGACCTCCTCATGGGCGTTTGAGACTCATTGACAGCTTGCTGTCTGCCCAAATTTCATTCTAACAGTGACCGATCCTGATCATCTCTGGCTGACCTTGGTCTACACTCGATCGATGTCGATTCTACCTAATCACCGACGTCAGTTTCCTGACTGACATCAGTGTCCACCTACCTGACATCATTGACTTTGGTCTCCACTAGACCAATGTCAGTTCCTGCTTGATCAACGTCGATCCCTGCGTGACTGACGTTGGTGTCTATGTTTTCTTGTGAGTGATGATTTTTACCTACGAGGTCATTTTAGATCATAACCTCATCCAAATTTCCCTACTCAAAATTATTCAGCCTCTTGAGCTGATCACTGTCCATCACCATCTCCTTGAAAACCAAGGCTTTCCATTTCTTAAATATGTCAAAAACATCAGATTTTCACTTTATGCAATAAATCTATACCTTTCTTGTAGCATCATCAATGAAAGAAACATAATACTGTGATCCTTTAATAGAAGCTCCATGAGCTGGTCCCCACACGTCTGCGTGAACAAGCTCTAACTTGTACTTCTTCTTTGTTGACTCAATTATGAGAAATCTCACTTTCTCTTGTTTCCCAAAAATACAATGCTCACATAAATCTCAATCTATCAAATCTGAAAGCTTACCTTTTGACTTAAGAACATGCATTCCTTTCTCAGTCATGTGACCAAGCCTACAGTGCCACATCTTTGCAGCTACATCTGAAGTAGATAAAATATAAGGAGAATCAGTAATACAAGTAGATAGATAAAATGTACCTACTTTCTTACCTCTAGCTAATACAAGTGCACCCTTAGAAACTTTCTAAGATTCCACTGTGAGAGTTACTGTGCAACCCTCATCACCCAACTTTCCTACATAAATCAAATTCCACTTCAGGACAGGTACATGCATGACATCCTTCAACACCCATGTGTTGCCATTCTACAATTTCAGTTGCACTTTTCCTTTGCCAACAATTTGACAAGGTTCATCATCCCCTAAATAAATGTTTCCAAAGTCTCCATGGACATAATCATGGAAAAATACTCTATTTGGGGTTACATGAAAAGAAGCACCAAAATCTAAAACCCATGATTTTACTTGACTATCCAAAGAAAATATGAGAGCATCCTGTGTAATAATACATGCATCTTTTGCTTCTTCATTACCTTCATGCTGATCTTCTTTCAACCAACAATCTTTCTTTGCATGTCCTTTCTTTTCATAATTCCAGCAGGTTATACCTCCATTTCTAGATTTGGATCTACTGCCTATCTTTGACCTTGATTTCTCTTGCTCGACCTTCTCTCTTTGCTTTCCCCTACTTTCAACACTTAAAGCATTTCCTGATGTTTTCCCTACGCTTTTCCTACAAATTTTTTCATTCAAGATTTCACTAACAACATCATCAACTTTCAAGATATTTGAAGTAGACGCAGTATTACTAACTGCCATTACCAAGCTATGCCAACTTTCAAGTAAAGAGCATAAGATTAAGAGAGTTTTAATTTCATCATCAAAAACTATTTTGACTGAAACTAACTGATTTATTAATCCATGGAAATCACTAAGATGACTATATACCGATCCACCTTCCTGCATTTGCAAATTAAATAATTGCTTCATAAGAAATACCTTATTCAAAGCCAAGGGTTTTTCATATAAATTTGCCAAAGATTCTATTAACTCTACTGTTGTCTTTGCCTATGATAAGTTGGAAATCATAAATGATGCCAGGCTCAACCTTATAGATCCAAGAGCCTTTCTATCAAGAACATTCCATTCTTCATCTTGCATATCTATGGGCTTCCTTTAAACCCCACCCAATGGTAAGTACAGATCTTTTTGATACAGATAATCTTCTATCTACATCCTCCATAATTGATAATTCTTGCCATTAAATTTATCCATTCTTAGCTTACTTTCTTCTGCCATTGCTTTACTCCCACTCAATCAAAAACCCCTGAGAGTGAACCTGTAATCAACAAACACTAACCCACTCTGATGAACTTGGCTCTTATACCAAACTGTCAGGATCCTGTACCCTCTAAAACCACTTGTTAGTGTTCCAAATCTTGATTGATTACTTTTGTATAAACAACTAAACATGAAATTAAACCAGAAGTAATAAGTAACTAGAATTCAGAAACAACAAAGAAAAGGAGATACGAGAAATAATACAATCTGTATTAAACTCTTCCAAAAGGAAATACAATGAAGAAATCTCTCTTCTTCCTCACACCTCTTAGGTGTCCAGTAATTCTCCCTCAAGAGTTCTCTCTCTCAATCAATTACAACCAACTCAACACTTAGTTGTTCCCTCCAGTGACAATTAACCCAATGGTTGTTGTTGCCTACTTCCACCGTCGGTGATAATCAACTCAATGGTTGTTTTGCCTACCTTACAATAGATCTCCTTGATCTTGCCCCGTGCAAATCTAATTAACCTTGCTTCTCCAAGCAGACCTTCTTGATCTTGCACACTTTGCAAATCTAACTGATCTTACTTACCATGTAGATCTTCCTGATCTTGCACTCTTGCAGACCTTCCAGATCTTACACTTTGAAGATCTCATCCTGAATTACAATACAGCCCCATGGGTTTCTTAAATAGAACCCCAAGCAAACAATAATTAGAAAAGTATACTCAAGACTAAAATTAATCTTTACATGCAAACTAACTGTTCGTCTAAAATTAGAAAATAGTTCTGGAAACACACAGGTGACCGATGTCGGTTCCTGTCTGACCGATGCCAGCCGACCATAACTGATGCCGATTACTGTGTAGCTAAATATAACTAATGTCGGTCGACCCCTAACTAATGTTGGTTGGCTCTAATCAATGTCAGCTACTGTGTCATCCAACAACCTCCACATTTGCACATTCAGTGAAGCTTTTAGCTCCACAACTCAACACTAGGTTCCTATTCAAGAAAGTAGACTTAACATCCATTTGATAGAGTTTGAATTTATTATAAATAGAGAATGCTAGAAACATTGTTATGGCTTCTAATCTAGCAACTAGAATGAATATTTCCTCAAAATCTATGCCTTCAACTTATGCATATCCTTTGCACACCAGTCTAGCCTTATTTCTTATAATAGTTCCATCCTCATTAAGCTTGTTTCTAAAGACCCATTTTGTACCTATTACATTCTTATTCAAAGGTCTTGGAACTAATTCCCAAGTTTTGTTCTTTTCAATTTGGATCAATTCTTATTCCATAGCTTTTAGCCAATTCTCATCCTTGCTAGCTTCAACATAGCTCTTAGGCTCAATTTTAGACATTAGAGCAAAACTTACTTTCTCCTTATTCATTGCAACTCTTCTCCTTGTCCGAACTCTTTCATTTTTATTAATAGTGATCTGCTCTATAAGATGATCTTTTTGAACAAATATTATAGGTGCCTTTTCATTTACTTCCTCATGCTCTTCATTAGCTACTTCCTCTTCATAATCTAATTCTTCATTATAGATTTCTTTATCAGGTTTAGCATGTTTCAAGCCTTCTTCAACCTTGACATTGATGCTATCTAAAATATTCTATATCCTTTTGTTGTAACATATGTAGGCTTTGCTTTGGGTGGAATAACCAAAAAATATTCCTGCATCACATCTTGATTCAAAGTTTCCCAATTTGTCTTTTTTTCTCTTAATGTAGCATTTGCTACCAAACACTCTAAAATACTTCATAGAGGCAGGTTTTCCATAACATTATTCATAGGGAGTTTTATCACTATTTACCCTCAATTGAAATCTATCCAAGATATATAATGTTGGTTGTATTACTTCTCTTTAGTATCCATCAGGTAACTTGGCCTCTTTTAACATTATTTTGGCCATTTCCTTGACTGTCCTAATCTTTCTTTCAATAACTCCATTTAATTGTGGAGTCCTTGTTTTAGAGTAATGCATTTTGATTCCATGCTTCTCATAGTATTCTATGAACTCATTTGAGGTGAATTCTCCACCTCTATAAGATCTTAAGCATTTGATATTTTTTCCAATCTCATTTTCTACCATGGCCCTAAAGATCTTGAATCTTTCAAATACTTGAGACTTATCCTTAAAAAAGGTTACCCATGTCATTATTGAGTAATAATCTACAAATAACATTAATTATCTCTCTCCTTTAGATCCTCTTGTCTTAATAGGACCACAAAGATCAATATGAACTAATTCTAGAGGCTTTGTAGTTGCATACTCCTTTGTTTGAAATCTGACCCTTGTCTGCTTACCTTGTTGACATTCCTTGCAAGTAGTTTTTATAGGTTTGGTTATATTAGGCATGATTCTAACACACTTATTTGAGATAACCTTTTCCAGGTTATCAAAATTGACATGGCCCATTATTCTATTCTATAACCAACTCTCATCAATCTTTCATATCAGGTAGCTATTACAATTCACTTCACTAAAATTATAAATGTTGTTTTAAATAATATTCCCTTATACAACTAATATTATAGATATCCTTATCTTATAACCTTATAAATTAAATATGACCTTATATCCATTATCACACATTTAACTGACACTTAGTAGATTATGTTTCAATTTTTCAACATGAAGGACATAATGTGTAAGCAGTTTTCCATCTATGTTCAAGGTTCCTTTACCTCAGATCTTTATTTCAGTATTGTCTCCCCAGCTAACATATCATTCCTTACATTTGATTAGTTTGATGAACTTACTCTTGTCACTAGTCATGTGTTTTGAGCAACCACTATCTATTACCCACAAATTTTGTTCCTTGGCATGGAGTGCAGTTTGAGTAATCATAGATTGTGCAAATTTTTGATATTTCACTTTTCACACATCTTTAGGTTTATTATTTGGCTTATTTTCCCCTCTTTTAAAGAATTGTGAACCTTTGTTCACATTGGGAGGCATGCCTCTCTTTTCACTTTGTATTTTTGGTCTTACAAAGTTTTTTCTACATTGTTTAGCTATGTGACCAAAATTATTACAATTATAATATATTACACTTCTATCTAATAAGGGTGCAAATGAATTTTTGCTTACAATTTTTTTCTCATTTTATGTATAACCATGTATTCACTATCCCTATGACCAAACTGATTATAGGTACACCAATAACCATAGAAAAATAAAGAATACCCAGTCATAGCATTTCTTTGTGCAAGATGAGGAAATCTTCTTAACTCTGGATCCTTTTAATCTTTCACCCTTATAAAACCATTTGCATCAACTACGTTTGTCTTCTTATTTATTTAGGCTTATTTTCATTATTATTCACATTAGCAGTGTTTTTGTTTATGTATGTCTTTGGAGGCATTCATGCAAGCTTTTTCATTCTTTGTTCCTGATTCTCCTTTTACTTTGAAGTTGTCATATAAGTTTGCAAATGTACTAGTTGTGGGACTTTTACATTTCTCATAACCAAGACCAAATTTCTCTTTTGATGGATTTTGAGAGTTGATCAACTCATCAATAATTACTCAGCCTCCTTTCAGGTTTAGAACTGTGTTTATTTGTTTTTTAGTTTTTTCAAGTTATTTTCTCAAAGCCACTATCTCTACTTCTAACTTCATGTATTCATCAAATTTAGATTGTAGTTCAAGTTTGACTACATATTCTATTCTTTTTGCCTCTTCAACTTGTGTCTTTAGGCTAACCACCATCTGATCAGATTTTCAAGACTTTTGGACACTTTTTCAATTTATTTTTGTCTAATCTTCTTCTATTTTGAGTTCTCTTTTCTTAGCTTGTCAATTTCATTTAGAGCACATATGATTTCACTCTCTAGATCCACTTCTCCTTCTCCTTCTTCATTTAAGTCTTCAACTTATTCTTTATTATAGAAGCTAATCCTAATGCCATGAATATGACCTCTTTTTCTTTAGCCATAATGGCACAATCATGGTCATCATCAAAACTATGAATCACTATCTTCTTTTATGTACAAGCCTTTCTTGGTTTTGAAGAAGTTCTTCTTCTTATAATAGTGGGGTTTCATATTTTTTATATCATCTTCTTGATCAGAGTTATCCTTTTGTTATAAGGGTATTTAGCATCAAAATGTCCTACCTTACCATAGTTAAAGGATTTAAAGGGTAACTTATCTTTATATTTTCCATATCCTCTTCTTAATTTTTTGACAAAATTGGCTTATTCTTCATCTCTCCTCAAATATATATGTAGGTGATTCTACTTTTACTTGTTTGGCTACTTTGAATGCAACTTCTCTCTTGAAAGTGTCTACTTCTCCCATTCTCATCTCATAGGCAATGAAGGTTCCATGTAACTCATCAACAATGAATTTATCTAGATCTCTTACTTCCTCTATTATAGAGATTTTAGAGTCATACCTAGATGGTAGAGATCTAAAGACCTTTTTGAGAATGAATAATTCTTTAATATCTTCTACAAGGCCTTTGATTGCATTGATTATTTCATCTACTCTAAGGAGGTAATCTACAATTTTCTCTTCTTCATTCATTTTAAGATTTTCAAACTTGCCTTTGTATGTTTGTAGCTTGGCCTGCTTTACCTTATCATCACCTTCATAGATGCTCTTCAATTTTTTCCAAATATCTTGTGAATTTTGATAATTCATAACATTAACAATATCTAAGTTTGACAATCCACAAAGGATGGAATTTTTTGCCTTGGCATTGCTCTCATATGCCTTATTTGAAGTCTGATTAGTAGGAGTTGTATATCCATTTACAACAAACATCCACACATCAAACCCTAATGAAGATAAATATGCTTCCATTCTTATGCTCCAAAATGCATAATTTGATCCATCAAAGAGAGGTGCTTTGTTTTAGGAAGAGCCTTTTTGACTATCCATTTTTGTTCACCATCTAAGATCTACCTAAGCTAATTAAACTTCTTCTAAGGAACTAGGGCTCGGATACCAATTGTTGGAACACAAATATCTACTAAGAGGGGGGGTGAATCAGTAGATTAAATAAATTAGTCCTTTAATACTTTTAAAGTAGATTAAAACACATATGTAGAGATAACACACACAAAAATGGAAAAAACACCATATGTATATGTGGAAAACCTAATATGGGAAAAACCATGATGAGAATAGCTACTAGAATCTACTATTCTAATCTAGCCTCACAATTAAAACATCACTAGTTATAACATTTAAGGGCACTAAACCTAAGGAGATACCAATCCCTTGGTTTAAGAGCACATAATCTAAGGAAACACCAACTCCTTAATTGAGCATCAACTCAGCTTATTTGATAGCACCCATGAATCAGATATATATTCAAAATATGGAGCTACAACTCTAGATTATAATATTGATTCATAAATGAATCCAATTCTAATTTTGTATTACAGGTCTAGTCTATAACTAATCATGCTCTACACATCTTTCTCTTCTCTTTTCTTCCTCTTTACCCGTCTGTCTATGTGTCTCTATATTTCTCTATTCAACACACCTCATCAATCTCTTCCTCTCTACCTCTCTCTCTCTTTCTCTCAATTCAACTTTGTTTAGTAGAAAAAACAACCTCTACTGTATCCTAGATGATGTATATATAAGAATTGTATCTAGGTATCATATCTTCTCTAGGTTCACACTTGTTCTATAACACATCACACTCCATCCTTGGACTTAGTTCAATCTACAAGTTTCCTAATTCTTGAATTAATACTCCACCATGATTCTTTGTCTTATTACTATATTTAGTAAATATTCGGCTCTAGTTTTGATTCACATGCCATATTAAAAATTTAGATCGATCACAACAATATATATACTTATTTGTGTCATATAATGCATCTTTCCTGCATGGTCCTCCACTTGGTCATTGTGATGAACAAATATTTAAATACTAACCATTGATCTTAAGTTTTGTTCCATGATTTGATGATCCTCATTTAATTTGATCAACTTTAAAATGCATCCATTAGATCAAGTTCTGACAAGCTCACGCGCTCTATTGGATCCTTATACACTTCTGGGCTTTAATGTTTCAAATTTAAAACACATCCATTAGATCTTTTGATCCGAGTTCTTGCATGCCATTAGATCTTCAAAGTAGCACAAAATTTATGTCTACTTATTATTAAACATCAAGCTCTTAATCTCATATCACTCCTTCTTGAGTCTTTAGAACATATATGCTCTGTTGATCTCGTCAAAGTAGCTGAGTCTTTAACTCACCTTTGTGTCATTAAACATTGAGCACTTGATCTCATTGAGTCCACTTGCTTTGTTAGATATTCACTGCATGATCACCCACTCACCATTGATACTTGGAAGAAGCTTGATCTTTATCTTTGACAAGCTCCCATGAGTGTGACACTTGGTATCCTCATGTGCCTTCTATACATTTGCTGCCAGTTCCTACTATTGTGACACTTAAAATTCCCACATTAATACTTGACTATTTGAATTTAAACTTCTTCATAGATTTACTGTGCAAGCTCTATGATTGTGAATCTTATCAGTATCATGTTTAATTGTAGGTGCCTTTGACAAATTGACTTTACTATGCTTCATTGGATCTTCAACATATGATTAAGTGATAACCATTGATCAAGTTGGGGAAAATATTAAATCTAAGAATTAGGAAATATTAAGGTCTTTGATCACTGCTCGAGTTCGTAATTGCTAGGTCAAAGGGGCCTATTGTACAATGATGATGAGGACTTATGATATAACTTAAGTAATTGGTTCTTGCCTATATCCAATCAACCTCAAAAAATAACATGCCTTTGAATGCCATAAATTAAACCCTCAAGGTTTAATTGAGAAACCCTTTAATGTATGAGAGCTAAAATAAATAAATCTAAGCTCATTTCTCTCATGTGAACCTGCAGACCATATATCTAGGATGCACTCAAAAAAACCATAACAAATCTTCAATCAATTGCTCTTCAATCCACCAGAAATGATCTCTATAAAAACATGACAACTTTGTATTGTGTAACTATACAACATGTTATCCTCTCCAATCTCATGCCAACAATCTCCCTTTTGACATCAATGACAATCATATTTCCAATAAAAAGATTAAAAAATATATTTTAAAAGGTAAAAACCCTAATGAGACTTACAATGATTAGTTTAAAGTAGAAAAATAATGAATGTAGTTGTGTTGAGTTGACCCCAATCACCGTGATGATGACTAAATGTTGCCTACATATCAAATACTCCAAGGAGGGGAATCAATCCCAATGTACTTCTCCCACCTAGAGTGATTTGTGTAATTATGTTCCTTTGAATATTTTATGCATCTAGAATCATATTGAATAATTTATCATACTTGACTTAGGGTTGCATAAAGTAGGCTTATGGCTTGAATGAGGACTTCTTGAAATGATTAGATTATAAATTGGGGAGATTATGAAACTTTTTCTCAATGTGCACTTGTCTGTATAAGATTTTGTAATAAAATTTCCATGTGAAGTAATAAGTGACTTAAGAGTTCCTTTATAATAATTCAACAGGGATGAGCACATGCTAAGAATCCTAAAAACATAGAAAATGACCTAAGGGAGGGTTTAATTTGAAAATTTAACCATTGGTAGGAGAAGGATAGAAAAGTTTCATAGATATAAATATGTTTACCATAATCATCCATGTTAGGCATTAATTTCCCTATATGTACCCAATCTTGTTATGGTGTGATATTCTTGACATGACATGTCTAATAATGATTCAATGACCTCATAATAACACTCAAATCAAAACACTCTAACACCCCTTCCCATTTTTTTATTCCCCTCTTTTAGATCCCTAAAATCCCTATTTTTTTGGCCCTTTCAACTCCCCTTAGCTCATTTTCAAAAATCTCTCATTGGTGATGAAACTGCCCTGTCAAGTGATGAAACCACCCTATGGGGTTACATAACTACCCCGTGTGTAATGGATTCATTAGGGTGGTTATGTAAACCACCTTGATGAATTATCACATAAGGGTCATTATGTTTTAAATATGCATCTTTTTATAATTTTATAGGGTGATTTCCCCCTAAAAGTGGCAGCTACATAACTGCCCTTGCAAATAGGAGTGGTTTATTCATTGTTGTCTCACCTTCTAATTTTAGCTTTTAGGACTCATTATTTGACATGTTTAGAATGCTTATTATCATGTTTATTGTTATTTATACCTTAATTTAATCTCGAATCAATCTTAACTCACTTATTTTTTAATTTCCAATCATTTTGAGTCCCTCTTAAGTTCAACTCCCAATTCAATGCAGTTAAACTTCTTCATGCAACCTTCATTGCTCTTCTACATGTAATCCAATTTTGACTTGATTTTTGATCCAATATTTTCATTAGAGATTAATATTTTTTGATATTTTATATCCATAACATGATATAATTGTTTTGGATCTTTGATTTGATTACTTTCATGTTTGATTATGTAGCTCTAAACAGGAAGAGCCATTGTTCTTATAACCAGGTTTTTACAAATGGTGTCTTCAACTAGCCACAATTAATTGTTATTTATTTGAAGCTGAGTATTTATTCTTGTTCTACCATTTTTTACATTCATTCATTCATTCATTCATCATCCTTGTTATATAGTTCCATAAATATTCATTTGGATAAATGAGCTAGCACACTAAAGACCACATTGCAACAAATTTCTTGATTTCAGTCAATCTACATCAAGATCAGGTTGGAACTTCTTATATTATATTTATTTATTTTATTTTATAAATTAAATTAAATTATACATAATAATTTTATTATTTTAAATCTTTAATTTAATAAAAAACAAGTTCGTATCAGAAAAAGAATTCTTATCTCTCTCATCCTTGCACAAAAATAGTAATTAATTTATTTATTTGCTTGTATTCATTCAGGTAGATTATTTCATAAAAATATTGCATCTAAACCTTGAATTAATTTTATATAATAGATCATACGTTGTAATAATCAATTTTTAGTTTTGAAACAAGTTATTTTTACTCTCAAATAATTACCTAGTGAGTAGCAAAACCCTAGACAAATCTAGGTGAACAAGAAGTGTTATTATGATTTTTATTTTCATTGTTTATATTAATTAATAATGATGTTTTTAATTTATTTAATCATAGAAATAAAAATCAATATCATTCATCTCTACTTCAAATACATTGTTCATAACTAGTGTGCAACACCTACAAAGGTTAAAAACTTGTTCTTAGCTTGTTTGGGTGTAAGAAAACTCTAAGAACCTCATAATATTATTTTTTGGAGCTTAAAAATTTTATTGAATCACTTGAATATTAATAAAACATATTTTTCATAGTAGATACACTCATGTATCAATCAGAAAACACAAAAAAAACTTCATATAGCTTGTATCTAGGAAATTTAAAAATTAGCATTAGTATAACTAGAATAGATCTCTCTCTCTCTCTTACTTTGCATTCATTGAAAATCAGTTAAAAAATATAAAAATAAGTTTTCATTCATTTAATTTCAATTTAATTATTGATATGCACTTTTAGTTTTTTCATGTCGGAAAGTAATGAGTTCCATTTCAGTCAAAAATTCATAAAACAAACAAAAACATCACCAAAAGTCTTGTCCAATCATGCAAGCCAAATAAAAACATGCTTCTAACAACACAACATGTCCTCACATAATCCATTTAGATAAAATCATATGTTTACATTTCCTAATTCCTTTTGGATGACACTTCCTAAAACACCCAGTCTTATTAGAGAAAGTATTTTACAATATGATATCAATACTGAGCTTAGGAGAGAGATTTTCATTTCCACCCCAGTTTCCCACCTTATTATTGGCTCTCTCAATAATTTAGAGGCCAATATAAAATTCCTGATCCACCAATAATCATCCTCCCTTAGAATAGAGGTCCATAGTATAACGTGACCAAAACCTAGATCCTCTCCTTCACCCCATTCCTTATTCTCCTTGGATCTAGCCTCATCCTATATCATTAACAGTTATGGATGACCTAACAGTTATGGATGACATTGACTAGTTATAACCAACCTAATAGAGTTGATCTCATCCTATGATTCATTCATCCTAATCTCCCTCATTTCCTTGATTCTAGCATTGATTAGAAGCTTCACCTCCTTATAATCTAAGAAATTTAATGACCTCAAAACTCTATTTATGCACATTTAGATGCTCTCAATGAGAATTGTGACATTGCATAGGTCTTTTCGTTCCATCATGAGAACCCCTTACCACCACCCATTCTAAATCCCATTCCACCTAACAACCAACCTAATCCATATCCAATCCACTACATTAGTTGACTTTGCTTGACCTTAGGGAGTTGAGTGCACAATTTACCATGTGTTACTTGCATGTACACAATCCTCTAGGGAAGAGTGTTGATTTTTGTATATGGAATAAGACATATAGATGTATAATGGTGTTTTTACAATTGAAACATTTTTAAATGTGATAAATGATGGATTTAAGATAAAAATAGGTCCTTTCTTGTGCTTAGGATAGGGTGAAATAGAAAAATAGGTACTAGTTAAGTGTACAAATTAATTAAATATAAAAATGGGTATAATGACATGATCAAGTATTGATGGCTATATTTAGGTTACTATATACACAATTTTCTTATGAAAATAATTTTGAGTGTCAACCAAAAGAATTTAAACAAAGTCAATAGGGTTTCAATTTAAGTTATCACTTTGCCTAATATGGGTCTTAAATCTAATCACTTTAGGTGGCATAATATTGAAAAAAAATTAACACGCAAGATACCCTAAGATTTGAAAGATAAGGTAAGTAAAACAAATTAGGCTTTACAACACACAATTGATAGGGCTAATGATTACAAATAAGTAGAATAAGCCCTAAAAAATAATATCTGCCAAAATGAAAGAAACTTGTAACACTATGGATTTAATAGGCAATGGTTTCAAAAAAAAAATGGTATGGGAATGTGGTTTCACACCAATATGCAATATATATACCCCCACTAATTTTCAACCAAATTTAATTATAATTGATCAAATAAAATAGTAAAATTAGACCTAATTATGAAAATGAATATTTTAGTATAACATTATAAAATGAAAATAGAGGGTTCTTGAACAATATTGTATTTTTTACAAATATGGAGACATTATGAAGAAATAAGTACTGGAGAACAAGTCCAAATGATAAGGAAAACAATACCCATTAATCTCAAAACAAACACAAAACTTTTATTGGTCTTCCAAAACCATAACACCTTTTTGGAAATTTTCAAATTCTATAAATTTAATCTAAAAATCATATTCTTATTATACTGGGATTGAAAATCCTCATCCACTTTTCTATAATTATGCACAACCATCTAGGCATTAAACTCCTCCACAAGTTTAATAGCTTTTACAATACTAACAAAAGATAGGGAGTCAATAAAGGGCTTGTGTTATCCTTACATTATAATTAAGCCCTTGTTTTGGAACAAGTTGAAAGATAACAATAAATTCACTTTATCAATCAATTTATCACTTAATGCACTTTAGTAAGCCATCCCTATATGAGTTTTCACACTAGCATGAATAAGTGGGACAATGCAATTGAAAACCTCAATTTTAAATCAAATTCTACTCTAAATGCTCAAAAATTTATCTTCACTAAAATATAGAATCTTTCTTTTAGTATTCACTTATCATTCTTGACTTTCGCAGTCAAATCTCTTTTCCTTCACTTGTCTTTTATGCACTAATGCACCTATGTCTTTATATACTTGTCAAATTAAAATTAGGACCCTATTGGCATGTAAACTAACACAAAAATGGTGGGAAATGCTGAAAAAAAGGAACACAAGGTATAGGGGCCCATAAATAGAAACAATCAGCTCCTAATACATCAAAAAACTTTGAAGTATTAGGATCAATTATTCTCGGTCATTTTTAGAAGAAGGATATATGCAAGCAAATCAAGATATTGAAGCTGGTCCATAGAGTTACAAGTCATTATAGGGAGTTGAAAATAAGCAAAATAATAAAATATAATGGGTTGAAAGTATTTATTCAAAAGGGTGATGAAGTTTTTTTATGTGGTAAATGAGATCGCTTTGCCCTGTGAGAATCCATCTAAAAATGGATTGGAGCCCTTGAGTAGAGATTCCTTGGAGGAACCTATTGATATTAAACTTGCTCAAATACATAAAGTTGATATCTCAACTTGGGTTGTGGTTATATGACCACTTTCAAATGAGCTCCCCATGCAAAAGAAACTACAAAATAAATATCTCAAGGAAAATGAAAAGGAGGACTTAACAAAGCAAATCATGTGCTTTTTAAAAAAAATAATGATTTATTGAATTTTATTTATGGGTTTGGTGTTATGTCCAACCCAATTTGGTAGTGTATCTCTACAATAACCTATAAACTATTTATCTCTGTTTGAGTTTTCACTTGGAATGTAATTTCTTTCCACTTGCCTTTTTTTTTTTTGTCAAAGATGTGTGTGAGTGTGTGTGCGTGTGTGCATCCGTGCATGCATGCATGTGTGTTTATGTTACATGCTTTCAATAAATACAAAGTGCCATTATTATTAATGTATAAAAAATAAAAATTCCTTCAAAACATTTTACAAGAATACTTTAATTGTATAAAAGCTATTAGGAAAACCTTTGGCAACCCTAAGCCAAACGTAGTGAAAGAGTGCACAAGACCATTGTTCTAGATGTAATAGAATAAGACTCTTGAACAAAAGATATTGAAAAATATGAAACATGTTTAAATAGAATAATATTTTTTAAGCTTAATGAAATTAAAATATATTTCAATATGCTTTGATGTCATTTTAGTTTTGGTTTTTTGTTGTCGTGATTTACCATTTTTTAAAGTTTCAAACTAGTTTGTTTCTTATAGTATGGAGTTCGAACCATGAATACCAACTGACCACATTATTATTATAACACGAAAAGTTACATATTTATTTTTCATTTTATTATCGGAACACGTCAGTGCCACTATTATTAATAAAATTATATATATATATATATATATATATATATATATATATATATAATTTTATTAATAATAGTGGCATTGACGTGTTCCGATAATAAAATGAAAAATAAATATGTAACTTATTTATAAAAATAAGGGATACAAAATAACAAAAGTTAGAAGTCAAAAAAATCATAACAAGGAAAACCAAGTTTGGCCTATTTTAAGAATGAAAAGAGTGAAATGAGTAATGCATACTACTTTCTCATTCCTTAAAATTGACTGTAAAATGGATTGGTTAAGATTCCTCGATGATGATGATGATGATGATGATGATGATGATGATGATGATGATGATGATGATGATGATGATGATGATGATAATAATAATAATAATAATAATAATAATAATAATAATAATAATAATAATAATAATATCCCATGGTTTTCACTTGCATAAATTGAGGGGTGATAATTTTACCGATACATTTTCAGGTATTTAGACACTTTGTTGAGATATGTTGAGGCACATGAGTATTGACTCGTAGTAGATCACTTGATCATTAAGGTATGCGTTATAATTATTGATTGAAAAACTCAACTAATAGTTATATAAGCATTTGATCATAAATTCACTATCACAATAACCATCCCCGGATCTATCATCATCATTATAAGACTTTTTTCCATCATTACATTATATATTAGATGACACTACACTGTCCTCGAGGACTGTAACATGAAATGAGATATTTAAATTAGTTAATATGCATAGATTGGTTGGTTGGAGTCATGTTGGGATTAGATTATTTGGTGAGGGCTATCCAATGATGGGGATAAATCAATTTGGCTTGGCCACACCACTTTTAGGGCATGGTACCATTAGACAACTATCTACTTGGGCTCATCTAAGCTCCACATTGATTGATAATTGATCCTAGTAGTGAATTGATTGACTAAGAAGAGTTAAGTTATCTAATATCAAGATAAACACTTGATCCACTATCCATTATGATATGATATGACATTAATTCAAGACCCTCTCCTAATAGAAGGGTAGGGAAAAGTACTCAATCAATAGATTCAGTTTTTCCACCCTCCATCGATAGGTCAAGGATGGCTCAATTTACAAGAAATTAATTAACCTTCAAATGTTAAGTGAAGATTTATAGATAGAGGAGCAAGCATAGTAAACCTCAACCACAAAGGCATTACACTTTCAACCTTATAAGGAAAATAATCAATGTCAATTAAGTTGTTATTGGTAAAAGCGTAATAAATTTAAGAAGTGAAATGTAACTATTTAAAGAATAAGATGTAACACTATCTAAACAGTATCTAATTTGATATATAACAATAATAATAACAACAACAACAATGACGACGACGACGATGATGATGATAACAATAACAATAACAATAAAAAAAAGAGAGAGATGTGCTTCAAATATCAAAAATAGGTCAATAGAATGTTCTATGTCAAGCAAGGTTAAAACCTCCATCTAAAAGAGACTACAATTAAAATTTTAGGTGCCTTGTAAAGCACCTCAATTTCATGTTTTGGGGTGGACTTACATTAACAAGTTAATTGATTTGAGTTCTTGCCCACCTAAAGATCAAATTAGATGATTATATGACTGTATTTATGTTTTTTGTCATAAATTATAATAGATTTTTTTTAAAGACCTTATTAGATAAAAGGTAGAACAAATAAAATGTACTAACATTTAAAAGTTAAAAATTGTAAAAGATTAGAATAAATATATGTATTGTCTCTATTGTTTTCTTTTTCTATTATAAACTATTTCAACATTTATTATTGGAACACTCGATGTATTTACTATTAAAATAATAAATAGAAGGTTACACAATAAAGCAAATAGAACAAAGCACGGCACCAACCCTCACAATTCCGTTGCTAGCCGGGCAAAGCCGAGCAAGTGCAAGACAAGAAACCCTAGAACAACACCCTTGCTAGTTAGGCAAAGCCAAACAAGTGAAAATAGCCAACCCTCAGAACTCGCATGTTGGCCGGGCAAAACCAAGCAAACACAACACTAAAAAAACATAAAACCCTAACCAAACCCTATATGTAAAAGGTGCAAAGAGTAGACCCTAATGGTTAAAGACCAAAAAATAACTAACATCAATGTAGAACCGAAGCCACCATCGTCCTCCAAATCACCAACATCGTTGACCCAAAACAAAATGCCATTGGGAATAAGGGCAGAGACAGCGACCATCGTCGTTGCCAACCCCAGTTGTCGACCCAATGTTGGCCATGCTTAGGACAGAATGAAGAACAACGACGATTGCAACACGTAGAGACCACAACATGCCGAAGCCAGCGAGATTACCACGTGGACTATACAAAAACACTCTAAGTGATTATCCAAAGGAATTGCAACTCCATGATCCTCCCTCTTTGGTATACGATACCCGCATAATCATGCTCCTCAAAGCCATACCATCGCAAAGCAAATCCTAAAATTAAAGTTTTGACAGAGGGAGGGAGGGAACATGCCTCCTCTATCTCTAACTCCATCCAACGTAATAATATTTCAACATTTAAAAAATAATATTGAATAAATAATTACCATCAAAAAATTTCGTGACATATAATGTCAAGTGTCAAATTTCATCTAAAAATTTGAAAAGCAATTCAATTATAAACAATATCTACTCCTTCACTACTAATTGTGTTCATGGTCAAGTAAGACTTAAAATAAAACATGTAACACGTGGAGTGCACGAATTTAAACATTTGAAGACTGAATTAACGTCTTAAAAAGAAACCATTACCCCAAGTTTAGGTCGGTCAAAATAAAAACCTAGCGTTGGCTCGAATTGTTAGGTGAACGTCAATATCTGACCACCTACTGTTGTATCGACATCCAGTAGAGAGAGTAATTTTGTGGGATTAATCTGATGACACAGAAGAAGTTAAGGTCTGAGTAGGGTGTATTAGTTTCCATCCACCCGTGTCACATCTAAAGCGTTGCGAACTAATCCTGAGTTTAAAGTTAAAAGAATCTTTCTTCTCCACTCAATTCTTGTATATGCGAGAGAAGCATAGGAAGTGTTAAAATGGAAGCCCCTCAATTCTTGAATCCAACATCTGACAGTGGTAAGAGGCTGAAAATTGTGTCTTCGTGGGATTGTGGAAGCCCTTTGTATGATTCCTATGAGCTCGCTTCGATATTCAATCAGTTGGATCGAGGACTGGCTGCTCTCTATCCCTCTTCCACACCACCTTCAAATCACCACAATCGTCATATTTCATGGATCTCTTCCCAAACCCATGACAATGGAGAAGGTGATCCAACATCTGACAGTGGTAAGAAGGTGGAAATTGTTTCTCTGTGGGATTGTGGAAGCTCTTTTTATGATTCTTATGAGCTCGTTTCGATGTTCAATCAGCTGGATCGAGGTCTGGCTGCTCTCTATCCCTCTTCCACGCTGCCTCCAGATCCCCACAACTGTCATATCTCATGGATCTCTTCTCAAACCCAAAAGCTTAAGAGAGCTCCCTGCCAATACACATCTAGTTTCGATAGAATGGAAGATGGGTGTAAGAGGAAGGTGAACGAAAATCATCGGCTTAGATGGCTATGTCGGCTGCCATGGATTGTTTCACACAGCGTAAAAGCAATTGCATCCTGTAGAGGAGATGCTGCAGAATACCCAAGTCAGAAGCAAATCATTAAAGAATATGCTGAATATAATGGAGGCAAAACCAGGAAGGGTAGCGGTTCTAATACCAATGTTTACAAGCAGAATTTGCTGGACATTTTTAGGGATTCTGCAAAAGCACCTAAAATTTAACTGAATGGAAGTATCTTTTTTTTTAAGGGTTGATCCTAAACTTACATTGTATTGACTATAAAACCCTATATTCAGGTATATATTGTCTTATGTGTTAAGATCAATCAACAATGTAAAAAATGAAGTTGGTGCACAGTACTTTGATTAGTGAAGAAAATTTTGCACCAATTGATAGTGTACATCTTAAGGTCATTAAAAATAAATATATTAATATGATTATTCAATAAGAATAAAATTATTTAATAATAGTGTTGCTGGTAATAAATTTTCACCAATTCATAGTGTTTATATTAGTCTCAATAACACAATTATTAATATAATTAGATTAGTTTGATTATTTGAGGTTGTTGAGATGGAAAAAAATTAATTAATGATTTTTTTAATATAAGGTATTTAGAGGAGTAAACATAAAATCAAAAAATAATGTTATATATATTTGTTTATGTGTGGGTTATTAGTTTAAATTTGGTATTATTGAATTATTATAATGATTTTTAAAGCTTGAATATATTTATATGTAATTTTTTTTATCAATTCTATGATCATTTGATTTTAATGTTAAGATCATTCATATGAACCTAATCATTATCATGACCTTTAACAATCTTAACATGATTGTTTGTGTCACTCTTTAAATTGATGGATCTGATTATCTTTTTTGTCTTTCATGTTTCTAGTTGTTTGAAGTTGGCCATGTATTCCAATTTTGCCAAAGTTTGAATTCAAATCATCTATAAATAAACTAGTGATTATGTTTATTTAAATTTAAGTACTCATCTAATCTTTAACAAGTGTTTTATTAAAATAATTCTTCGAGCACATTATTGAAGCTATTTATATTTATTGATAAGTGAAATTTATTTGTTATCTTTAAGATGTCTAACAATTTAGAAGCGCATAAGGCCAACAATACCCATTTCTCCAAACCCCCAAACCAAATCTTTATCCATTCCAAATTTGTAAAATTAATTAATTTTAAGAGGAAAAGAGTCAAAGTATATAATTAAAGGGAAAGGCAACAATAGACAAACATGAGTGAAGACATTTGTCGTAGTTTTTAGATCCTAACAGTACAATCTAACCTTGGTTGTTTGTATGGTCTTGATAGTAACCATGATCGTTTGTATAATCTTAACACTATTTTTTTCTAAGTTTAGATCTAACAAATGTAATGAATTATAAAATCATTTATTAACACAAATAATTTGAAATACAATGACAAGGGTGAAAATTACATAAAATCCCTTTTGATATCAATCTAAAACTCTAAAATCCTTCTATCTCCTTAAATGTTTCATTGAAAAACTAATTCCAAGGCATTGCTTACTATATTATACATGTTTTATAATGATTTATTTGAGGTGGGCATATTTATATGCATATAGGTGGGCATACAATTATAAAGTGTTCAAAATGTAGTGTTCTTTTTAAGCTATTCTACTTCTTCCAAGTTAAGTTAAAGTTACTTCTTTATTGAGATATATAAACTTTAGAGTAATGTGTATAGATTTCATTAATTATTAGTTCATGTTTAAGGATATATAAAATTTAATTTAGTTGAAGTCATAAATATATATCTAATGATAACCTCATGCTCATATATATATATATATATATATATATATATATATATATATATATAAAACTAACAATACTTTGGGATTTTATATTACATATACATATCTCAAGTAATTATATGTAAAGTAATATAAAACTCCAAGATATTATTTTATATAACTATATAAAGTAATATAAAACTCTATTATATATATATATATATATATATCCAGTAAGACTCAAATAAATTTAAGGACATTATATTTAGTAGAGAGATTTCAAAATTTCTATTATACATAATATAAATAAATTTGTATAGTTTTCAACTTTCATTTAATATATTTCACATATCAAAGATATTAAGATTCTAAAATCTACAATATTTGTATAAAATCTTTTGGGAAACAATTGTTTAAATTTTTTTAACCATTGACGTTTCAAAATACTCAAGTAGTCATCATCAGGATAAATTGTGAAAGGAAAGTGGACTAAGAGTTCCTTATATAGACAACTTTAGTCATATACATGATGCCATATGGACACATTTAAAAATTATTAAATGTGTTAGGGATAAAGCCTATACATGATAAACAAATACAAATGAGAGATACGTTAAATGAATCTTAAATATTCAAGTTTAATGGAAAACATAAAAAAATATACAAGATCTCACCTAGAAAACCCCTTTGGATGTAAAACTCAACATAGTAACCTTATTGATTATAACTTAACCTAAAATTATTTTATAATTCTATAAAAATTTGTAAGGTATTTTAAAATTCATACAACACTTCAAATTATAAATTAGAATGCACATACTTGACCATGTGTACTCAACATTATATACAGGTCATAATGCATACACTTGACTATTTATATTTAGCATTGATCCAATCAAATCTAGAACTATTGCATGAACCTATAAAAGTTTCAAACTCTTTATATTTTATTCCTTAGAAGAACTATGCCTATATATGGCACCCACTTTGTAACATCCACATAGTAGGGGAATCTACAGTGACACCTGTTACTGAACAAAGTGATCATTATGTAATTCTCCTCAAAAGATCCATGTCAAAGCCCCACAAAGATATTTTTCACACTCCTCAAATCTAACATATACATTTTAAAAGTTTATTTTAATGACTTAATTTATCCTAAACATTTTTTGGCATGTTACACAACTCTTTGCAACACCTTATTTCTACTCAATTTCCACTTCACAACCTTCCATAATGCAATTATATTACATAGATAACCCTATGTTGCTCTACAATCATTTACACACTAATAACCATTTGAATCTATCATAGATGGTCTCCACGTAAGATTACACAACTATCATTGCTTCTGTAATCAACCTACATAACATCATATGTAACTAGTACTTATGCAAATAACACCACCCTTGTGCACAATTACAAGTGTGTAGATGCATACAGATTTAAAACATTTATAAATAATATCCCACTTTTTGAACACTTTATGTAAGATATACTTACACATCCATCCTTCAACACCTTCGAGTATCTAGGCCCATCTCTTTCACACACCAAAACAAACTTTTAGTACTTACTACCTTTTTCAATGAATCCATAAAACTTTAATTTATTTATACTTTCTCTAGATGTATCCATTTCTTCCACCATTTACCTTACAAAATGATATTTCACATCAATATGTTTCATCTGAGACTCATACTTATGGTTATTTTCTAGATATATTTCTCTTTAACTATTATAACTTATCCTTATAACCTTTTGAGTGAACCTTACCATAAAACACAAACTTTGAATCCATACCAATTCCTTACTCATATGAGTTGTTGCATTGTACTCATCTTTTTTGGTGGATATCACTACATTATCCTATCATTTTCTCATCCAAATTACAAATCCATTAAACATATTGAGCACATACACACTGGTATATCTATAGAAATCAATATCTATAGCCAAATTAGAATGCATAAAGCCTTATAGATTCAATGTCTTGATTTCACTAGGTCTATCTTGATAGCAAATTACATAGTTATAAATCCAACAAAGATACCTAAATATCCTTTTTACTATTGTTTAATGCTCATTTCATTAATTATACATAAATATTCTCACTAATCCCACCATGTGAAATGTTAGGTATTTCATATACTAATACGTACATAAAACTTCCCAACACACTAACATACGTAGCCTAAACAATGTATCCTAACTCCTATTTTATCTTTGGACATTACACAATATATAAATTCTATCCAATTTGAAAAGGTGTGTGCATAGGATTATAGTCTTGCATCCTAAAACTTTCTAGTATAATCTTGGTGTACTTCCTTTGTTCTGGATAAAGCTCATTTTTTAGACAATCTCATTTGATTTCCATTCCCAAGATTAAACTTGTAGCACCAAGATCTTTCATGTTGAACTATCAAAATAGTTAAAAATTTTACTTGTTTTATCATGCTCTTATCATTTATGATTAGTAGCTATCCATCCATATATAAAAATATGATGAAACAAATATCACCCTCTTTGTAGTAAATACAAGTATCAACTTTGTTGTGTGCAAGCCGAAGTCCAACCACATAAGTGTCAAAATTATGATTCCACATTCTAAGTGATTGGATCAATCCATGCAAGGATTTATTCAATCAACTGATCAAGTCCTCTTTTCATTCCACCTTGAAAATTTTTAGATGTGACATGTAGATGTCTTCTTCAAGCTCTTGATTAAAAATGATATCTTAACATCCATTTGATCTATCTCAAGACCAAAACTAGTATCAATAACTAAAATAAATATAGAATGTAAGTCAATTTCATAACAGGAGAAAAGGTATTAATAAATTCAATTCCCTCTACCTGTGAGATTCCTTTTTCTACCATGTGATCCTTATCTTCTCTAGTTTCCTTTAAAATATGTATTCTTATCTAAAATTCACTTTAAATCCATAGGTTTTCATCCAAGAAGCAACTTTACCAAGTCTCAAGTATCATTTTTTTCCAAAGGCTTCTTATCCTTCTTCATGGATTTATTCTAAGACCTTCTCTCATGGAATCCAAGAGCTTCCTTTACTGTCTTTGGGTATTAACCATTAGTCATTGATAATATAAATTCAAAACAAAAATTTAGTGGTATTATACATTCTAGGTACTCTACACACCCATTTTGATATACTCAAAGTTAGAGTTCTAGGCTCCTCCTCTTATTTTGACTCTTTTAACTCTTCATATGTTTCACCACACTTAGATATAGGATCTTCAACATATATGTCAACATTCACCTTTTATGTTTCTTCCTTTAGTTGCTATTTTGGTGCTTCTTGCATAAAAATCTTGCACGACTCCCTGAATACTACATTATAGATATGGAATACCTTATTTGTGTGTGGATTCCAAAGCTTGTATCCTTTGGCACCATGCCTATTTCCAAAAAATATCCACTTTGTAGACTTAAATTCAATTTTTGATCTATTTTCCTTTAAAATATGGGAGTAGGGTAAGTGCATAGAGTTGGGGGATAATTTTTTGGATGTTTACCATAACGCTTACATGTTATAAACATAATGCATACATGTAATGTCCATAACACTTACACACTATTTAAAATGAGGATCAGTATTAGTGAACCTAAATATGTACACACTATAACACATATGTATTATTTTTGGTGAACATAACACATTAAGTATAAGTTTACATTTATAATTTTAAGTTCACATTGCACAAAAAACCATAAGAGTTATATTAGAAGGGGCAAATGTTTAATTGGAAGGGGTAGATGGATTACTAAAATAAATGTTAAGTATAATTTTATTCTTTATATCTTAAATTTATTTTATTAAATATAATAAATTAGGGTCACTCTACATCTAATAGAGTTGGTCTCACAACTGAATGCCTTAGGATGTGGGGGATAGTTTTTTGAAATCTAATCTCGTCAGTACTTAGGCATTTTTAGGTCTCAATAATGAACCTAAGGATATCAAGGAAAATTTTTGCAATTTATGTCTATTTTTGGTAAATATATAGTCATTTTCAGGTTTTTGTGCCTTCCAGATTACTTGTTGGCATTTCTAAGAATCCTAGGTTTTTTAGAATTGAAGTTTACAAACCACTCACTTTGAATTCAAGCAGAGTGGTGTGATTTAGACAAAATAGGTCACATTGATGACTTATTCACATCAAACAACCACTTTGTGTTAATTTCACTTGCTTATCATAATTTACTCATCCCTAATCACTTTTTTCTCATCTCTTCTCATCCCTAATCAATCCCTCATTGACCCTCACCATCCCTCATCATCCCCAATAATTTATTCATCATACCTAATCATTTATAATCACTCCCTCATCATCCATAATCACTCCATCATTGACCCTCAACATCCATTATCATCTCTAATCATTACTTCATCATCCCTAATTATTCCCTCATTGACCCTCACCATCCCTCATCATCCCTAATCATTATTTGATTATCCCTAATCACTCTCTCCTCATACCTCATCATCCCTAATAACTTTATCATTGACCCTCACCATCCATCACCATCCATCACCATCCCTAATTACTCTATAATTGAACCTCACAATCCCTCATAATCCATAATTACTCCCTTATCATCCCTCTTTATCTCTACTCACTCCATCCTCTTCCCTCCTCATCCTTAATAACTCCATCCAACACCTTGATGGTGGGTGATGTAGCTTCTTTCTTGTGCCCAATTGGATTATGTTCCAATTCTAAATTTTACTCACTCAAATAAGGCCCAAATAAACTATTCTTTCACTCATCCTCTTTCAATCAAATAAGGAACTCAGAGATATCATTTGATTTTCTAGTGGGATTATAAGATCTATATGATGATCCACACCTAGATCATGGAGAGAGTGTGTATTTAGAGCACCAAAATATAAAAAATGTGAAATAAATTGAGAAAAGGGTGGGATGAAATTATATTACTTACATATATATATTAGGATTTGGGCATCTAATATTCCCAATCCTAAAGTTGAGAATCCAAATTTATATCTATATAGATGGGGGTGACTAAAGACAAGTTGAGAATTTTAATCCCAAACCCATATTTGAATTCTCATTTTATCTATATGTCAATTAGAGTATGCCCATATTATATGGATTGCTAGATAGATAGATATGCGGTCACTAATCTAGTAGAGTGTCTTCCAATCTGATAGCCAATAGAGTGTGTTTCCAAACCCAACTCAATTTATACCCAACCTAATATATACCCAACTTGATATATGAATGGAATGAAGGGAATATACCTTAATATAGTGTATAAATGAGGGTACACTTAGAGATTAGACATGGCTCAATGGACTTAAAGTATAAATTGGGGCCTTATCATACTCTAAGTATTCTTCGATCCCCAATATAGTATAACAAATAATAGTGTAGGAATGGGGGCCTTGTCATAGATATATGGGGGGCTTAATTTTGAAGGCCCTATCTTATTATCAAACTTTCCCTACCTATTAAGGAAATGGAAACTTTCCTACCTAATTCATCTATGCTAAGGAGTAAGGCAAGAGAGGATTTCCTTTTTGATATCTAGCTTTGCTTCACCAAATAACATATCAAAGAAAGATTGCCTTCTTGATGGATAACAAGGGAATAAGTCATGACTATCAAGGGAAGTTTTCCTTCCTAGTATCTATTTTATTTAATTTTATATTAAGACATGGCTATCAAGGGAAGTTTAATTTTTGATAGATAACTTTATTCTTACCCTACCTGCTTAGTTATACCCTACCTACTTAGTTATACCCTACCTGATAAGGTAAGGGAAGATTCCTTCCTGATATATAGCTTTGTTCTTGTCATACCCAATTTATTTTTCTAGAATATGTTCTTAGCTATCAAGGTAATCTTGCTTCCAAATCCATAGCTTTAATCTATTATTTACCTACCTACTTAGTTATGCCCTACCTACTTATATTTTATTGTTGGTGATGGAAGCTTGCTTCTTGATAGATAGAATGAGAAATGAATTTTTGAATAATGTGACATATGTAATAGATCTATACTATTAAGTACTACTTGAGTATGCCCTACATGATTTTTTATTTGAGCCATATCTTGACCTTGAGTATGCCCTACCTAAATACATGAGCCATATATTGATCTCTACTATGCCTTACCTACCTCATTATACTTGAGTATGCCCTACCTAACTATCATTATTTCACTACTTAATTGAGTATTTACTACCTACCTATCCTTATTTCCCCACCTACTTGATTATGCCATACCTACCTTCTTATACTTGAGTATGCCCTACCTACCTATCTTTATTTACATACCTACTTGAGTATTCCCTTACCAATAAAATACCCAAGCGATATATTGATCTTGAATACCCATATCTAATCCTAATCGTATATATCTTACCTAACCATATCTTTAAATCTTGACACCTAATTGAATACAAGGCATATATTTAAAAGAGAGGGGGAATTCTAACCTATTTAGATAAAGGAGTGACTAGGGAAGATCATACACAAATATAAATCCATTGTACCCACTATAAAGGTATTAGAGGGAGTGATTAGGTATAAGGAGGGAAGAGGAAAGAGTGATTAGGGATGATGAGGGTCAATAAGGGGGTGATTAGGGATGAGGATTAATGAGGAGGGAGTGATTAGAGATGACAGGAGGTGATGAGTGAGTGACTATAGATGATGAGGGTTGATGATATTAAGAATAATGAGGGTTGATAAGGGACTAATTAAGTATGATGAGTGATAATGAAAAATTATTGTGTTGTATCTATATATAATGAATTTGTTTTAGATTTGTAGAGAATCAACATGATTTACATAGACCAGATAAATAAATTAAACACAATAATATATTTCTACTATTGTTTCATGTATAAAACCATACTAAAGATTACATATATATAGGAAATTTATTTCCTATATTTGGGGAGATGAAATATCCACCGAAATATCCAAATATAACTCAAACAAACTCCAACTAACAACTCACTAAAATGAATATATTATTATGAACAATATATTCAACCACCTAATAAATCTAACTATAAGATATTAACGTATTATTGTTTTATCAAACAATAATTACTTTTTATATTAATAATGTGAAATTTTTTTACTCTAACATTCACCCCATTTTGAACATTATTAATCCTAGTCACACACCCCCTTAATTTGAACTTGGGGAGAATATCATCCTGTACTGCATCTGAATATGACCGTGTGATTTTTCCAAGGATAATGAACCTGAAAAATGGTTTTTCCATGGCTGACCAAAAACCAATAAAGGTTTATCCCATGGATAACCTAAAACCAATGATGGTTTATCCCATGGCTTACCATCAACCAAGTGGTTTTGTTGGTTTATCACAAACCACGTCATGTATGAAAGCACATATTTAATTCCCATCATTTTCTAATTGAGAGGGATTAAAAAAGGAAAATATCAAAAGAGATTACTCGAATAGGAATTTTAATTTATTATTATTCAATCACACACAAAAAAAAATATAAAAAGCACACCATACTATATATGCCATCAAAACATCTAGGGCCTTGTCATTGATGACTTACGAGAGGCTTGCATAGCCTCCATCCTCCGTGTATCCTCCATCCTCTAGTATCTTTGCTACTCACTTAGCTGATGAAGATTTATTATTTAAATACTGGATATATTGGTTTGATATCAAACATCAATGTTTGGTTAGTTGAGCATTCTCTGGTTTGATGTCTGCTTTGTATCCTGCTTTAAAATTCTTTGGAATTTTTATGTCTTGGTTTTTCATATTGTGGATGTCAATTTCCACTGATAATACATACATAAGGATTTTTTTTTTACAATATTTTGATAATGACTCATATTTGACATTAACCTAATTCACCTAAATGACAAGACTCAAATACTTAATTTTGATATATGACCAATTTTGACAACTTTTGGCAACAACTCTATACAACACCTAAGCCTAAATGATTTGACCTTTTATTGACCCATATTTTATATATATATATATATATAATAAACTTTGATAATTTTATAATTGACCTAATCAAACCACAAATATTGAATCTATAAATTACTCACACACTTTAAAGAACATAATTATTAGAGAATACTAATAAAGCCTATTAACCCTCCAAATGAAACTCAAACTAAATAGTTTAAAAGACAAACTTAAGAGAAAAAATCTAAAACTTATATTACCCAATTAAGATTTCCATCGGTAAAGTCTTTAAGACATGTGGATGCCGTGGATGGTATTGGAACCTAGTTTGGAGGATGACGATGTAGAATACAAATTGTTGATGTTTCCAATGCTTGGAATAAATCCTAGTCAGTGGTTGGAGATATGAGTGAAAGTTACTATCAATGTATGAAGATCAAACACAATTTTTCCATAATATCCAATACTATTGGTATTATATTGATCTTCAATTTCTAATTCATGAATAAGCTTGATCGTAAGTAGAGACCAGAGCAAGCCAAAAGATCAATCCACCATTGAGTTGAGGCACATATTCCCTACTAGATCTTGGTAGAGACATTGCAGGGACCGAGTAGGGTTCCAATGCTTATGATAGAAAAAATATTTGATGAAACTAGTGAAAGTCTGTAGTGTGGTGAAAAAATCAATGCATGTAGTTCTAATGATATGTTGACCAATGCAAATTGTCTATTGTATGGCTCGAGAGTAAAGTTCTAAAATCTGATCGAATGGCATTTATAAAGAATGCATATGCACAATAAATAATTTAATCAAATTTGTGTTAAAATATCTCATAACTTGGGAAACTAATTAATTTATTATGTTGCCCATACATGAAAATCACTCTTCCATTTGAAGGACCTCCTTGTTGTTCTGATACCAGATAATGAAGTTGGTTTAGATATGTAGAGAATAAACATGATTTACATAGACTAGATAAACAAATTAAACACAATAACATATTTATACTATTGTTTCATGTATAAAACCATAAGAAAGATTACATATATATATAGGAAAGTTATTTCTTATATTTGGGGAGATGAAATCTCCAAATATAACTCAAATAAACTCTGACTAACAACTCACTAAAAATGAATATATTGTTATGAACAATATATTTGACCAACTAATAAATCTAACTATAAGATATTAACGTATTATTATTTTATCAAACAATAATTATGTTATACATTAATAATGTGAACACATTTTACTCTAACAATAGATAGGGGTAATATCTATTATCTGGGTTACCTTATCTACCCCATGTGTGCAATAATAATTCATTCCATTCCTTCTTATTAAATGGGCACTCAAACACATTCTTCAGATGTGGGGGCATTGACCAAGCCATATATTGAAAGGAGAGGGGGAATTCTAACTTATATAAAAAAAGGAGTTGATAGGGATGATCGGGCATAAGTAAAAAACCACTACACCACCATAAAGGTATTAGAGGGAGTGTGTATAAAAGGGAAATTGAAGATGATCTATAAATCAATCCTAGCTCAGAAAAGATAAATCAAACTAGCCCTTCCACTTGTTGGTACATGTATACAATTAGGGTAATGACCAATATGGATTTTCTAGACCTAAATAAGAGTCTCTTACCACACAACATCACTAGAGAGGATTCCAAAGGTTCTAGTTGAGAAATACCACACAATAACTCTAGCTAGGCCTTATGGTTTCTAATAAAGTAGTAATAAATTAAATTAAAAATAATCTAGTGCTCATCAAATATTATGGCATAAATGGGGGATAATAAAAATAAAATTAAACATGCAAATAAGAACTATACTCACTCAATGTAGAGGTAATCCTAATGCATGGAGAGAGAAATATATTCATAATCTAACACATACAAATTTATCTACTAATAAAATAAGATCAAGAGTTAGGTATACTTACCTTGAAGATGAAAACGTTGAGCCTCAATCTCTCATTTGGCTAATGGTGTTTTTCAAGAAGTGGTTGTGGTTCATAAGGATAACGAAGGTAGGTCAGATCTAGGATATAAGACTTCTCCTATACATTCAAAAGACTTTTCCCACAAGACAAGATTATTCTCTCCAAAGGAAGTATGAAACCCTAAGCAATGACTCCTCAAGTATAATGGTGGATAAGCAGATGCACAAATAAATTATTATATCTATCTTTCTTAATGAAAATGGGGTGAAGGATATATATATATAGATCTAACCCTAAACCTTTCTAAAGTTTTAGCTGACACTATTAGTCCACTTAAACCAATTTTTTAGAAAATAGAGTGGTTAGGTCCTAAACTAACTCAGCTAGACTGACGTAGTCTAGTAATGTGCTCATTTCCTAGAATAGGTTCAGTGTATTTGACAATGTTCAAAAGATGACAAAAATAGGTTTTGGCTTAAGTAGAGGCTATTTGAGGCAATGAATTATTTGGAGGAATGTGTAAGGAAGCTGTGAAAGCTTAGGGAAATGTATAGGAGGGAATTGTGTGTGGTTTTAAGTGGTGGTATAGGGAATAATAATCTTGTGAAGCACCCATGGTTTGACCATCCCTTTCTTGATGCACCCTTTAAGGCATGTAATCAGAGAGATTGAGAATTGATTAGTTCCTACAAGAGAGAAAACCTTAGTAATTGAAAAAGTTTAAATTTTTTGTGTGCATACATATGCCCCACTCTAAGCTCATCACATGTCATGCAATTGCAACACAGGATGGTGCTTTGGGAAAAGAACATAATAACACACAATGCCAAGCTAAGTAAATTGCAGTAAGAAGTGACCAAGATAAATGGAAGGATAGAATTTAAAAATACATACATTTACTTACCTCAGTGTTGTAGATGAGAAATGAAGTGAGATAAATGAAGAGGTTTCCAATGTAGGGAACATTGGATGAACTTATAAAATAAGCAAGAATTCATTTTTTTTACAAAATATAAATATAATATGTGTAAAAATTATTTATGATATTAGAATTCCATAACATCTTTTGGTTCATAAAAAAATAGTTGAAACAAAGTTATGGGTGAAAAACAAAATATTATGCTAAATAATTGATAGGAAAATATTTTTGAATAGTAAATATAAATAGGGTGAAAATTAATTCATTTATAATTTTTACTATTTTGAAAAAATACTACTCTAAGAGACCAAGTTGAGCCTAAAGAGCGACCATGGTGAGGAGATGATAATTATGACATGGAGGACACATAATTGTTGTAGCCACTGTAACTCAGGTAGGTGGTACATTAATTTCAATTGTTAGGTAATTTTTATTAAAATTAAGCTAAATACAAAAAAATAGGTGTTGGGAATTTAAGTATCAAAAATAACCCTAGGAAAATTTTAGGCAAACTAGGAACAAAATGGGATATTAGGTAGGAAAGAGTTAGACCAATAAATGCCTAAGGAATTTATGGTAAATGGTTAAAAATTCATCCTATATTTTGAATAGAGTCACCCTAGCCAACTCAATTAGAAAAGGCAAGAGGAAACAAGGTGGTTGACTGCATAGTATAAGGCCAACTTAGTATTATTGGGGATGGCCAATTATGTAACAAGGGGCTGACTTAGTTTAGAAAAGCTAATAGGGATATCTTAGTGCATTTTGAACAATGAGGTGTGAAGTAGGTGACTGATATAGTCTATTAATAGGGGTTGACTATGTATCATAGGGTTAATCTAGTATTTTTGGTATGGCCATCTGCATGGATAACTTAGTTTAGAAAAGCTGACAAGGCCAACTTAGTGCATTTTAGCCAAAGTAGTATTAGTAAGGGGTCAACATAGTTTGTTAAATGGGTCTAACTATGTAGCAAAGGGTTGATCTAGTATGCAAAATATGGAAAATGGACCAATTTAGTATAAAAAGATTGACTATGTTTGCAAGAATGGGTCAATTGTGTAATTGATGACCAACATAGTTGGTAAAAGGGGATAGGGTTGATTTAGTATCAAAAGGGTTGAATGTGTAGGAAAAAGGTGACAAATAGAAAAATATAAAGAAAAACCTAATGAATTAGTTTATTTTTAGTAACTTTATAATTTTAAGAATGTCTTTTGATTATTTTTATACCCATATCTAATACATTCTATGATGTTTGACATTTTGCAAAGATGATGGAGATTTTGGTGCCTAGTACATGCATCATGGCTACCATATTTACTAGAGTGATTGTTAGATGTTGATTGAGCACTAGTTTCCTTAGGATTTGGAATCATCATGGAGATGTGGAGGATCTCTTTCAGTGTTGATCTAGTTGTCATGTTCCTAGGAGCATAGGAGTGACTGACCAACACTTTTTGATGGGAGGTGGAGGGAGATACCATAGAGGTGGGCATCACCTTGGTGGTTTTCCATGCCTTTCTTAGACTACCCATTTTTAGGACTATTATCATTTATGATGCACCAGAGGCTGAGGATGAGAAGTGAGCCCTATCCCTTTACGTGACTGGCTCAAATATGACTTACTCTAGGTTATGTTATGGGTTAACTTATTTGATATATATAGTGTGTGTGATGTGTCACAATTTATATGGGAAGGTATTATTGTATGTGGTAGCCTTATGTCAGTTTATCCTAGAGAAGTGTAATCTATATGATTTGGATTCTATCATTTGGGTACAACTCATGCATGAAATGTATGGTATGTTGACTCAGGGGCATAAAACTATGGGCACCTTGATTTTGTTGAGTGCTTAGATATATGAGAGGTTTCCTATGTATTAGTCAGTTGGGTTGCCCTATGTTTTGGATGATAGATTACCTTGGGTGGTGAGATGGCAGTAGGATCATGTAATGTGTGTCATGCCACATGCCCTAGCTTTGTAGACTATTATTTATGGGTAGATAATATGGTATACCTATGCTGATATTGTGGCCAATTAGCCAAATTAGGTTAGTGTGGATACTATTTTGGTACACGTTCACATTAGTAGACATTATACCTCTTGGGTGGAATTACATCATGTATCTCATGTACCTAGATAGTTAGGCTTACCACATCCAATAACTCCCCTAGTAGTGACTACTTATTAGGAATGACATGTTATAGAGCCTATAAGTAGAGGGGGTGCAAGAGTACCTATAGAGATACCTATCATTAGGCCTTATTGAGTGAGACTTTGGGAAAATCAAGTGTAGTATCAGGGAGAGGTTATACCTGAGATAAAGGATGTGATATTTTTGGATGTAGAGGGAGAGGATGTAGGTGAGGTAGTTGTAGAGCCACAACATGGAATAAAATGACCACCATGAGTACATAGGAGACAAAACTACCATCAAAGGGATATGACACATGAGAGAGCTTCTGCACATGGAGATCCTATGATAGAAGCTGGGCACATCTAGTCTATAAAGAGACAAATGAGGAGAATATCATGATGCACACAAGTGGTGACTTCAGTCTTTGTACTTGTAAAGAGATATCATATAGAGGAGGTGTTTGGTAGTTAGGAAGATAGGGAGACCGTGTTTAGTGACACCGGTGTTGGTAATAAATGATTTAATTTCTTAATTTTTTGACATAGATCACTAGTTACATAGTTGTTTATATAATTGGTATGTATATATGGTTTGGATACACACACACACACACACACACACACACACACACACGAGATCTGATGTATATTTGTTTTTTATTTTATAGGTACTACTATAGAAGATAGTAGATGGGGTGCCATGATTTTAGATGCACATCATGATATTTTGGATGGGGTGTTGTCACATTATGAGCCATCCACCTTGGTGGATCCTATGGTACCATATACCCTCAATTATGATAATTGGATTTGATTGGTTGGGGAGGTAGCTTGATAGTTATAGGCATGAGGAGATGGATTATAGCTACTTGTAGGATTTGGTGAGGGAGATGCCTGAACCTGATAATTATTGGCGTAGAAATGAGCTACCCATATGGTGATGATTATAGAGCTTGGATGTGTGTAGGCCCAAGTGGCCAATCTATAGGGATAGGTTGATGGCTTGAGATGTTAGACTACCTCATTACAGTGTATTATTTAGAGGGGTTGGTATTAGGCATATATGGGTAGTGTGGCTTAACCACAAGATAAACATAATGGATCATAGCCTTAGAATTTAGCTATTATATTTTGTAGTTGTATTATGTTGTATTAGACTCATGTTATATATATTAATATTGAAATTTATTGATCTATGAGTTGTACTGATGTTATTGATGGATGTATTTCATTTCTAGCACATGTATTTTAATTTTATTGTATATGCTATGGGAAATATGTTATGTATGTTTTCTTTTCTATCATTATGTGACACACATGCATGGTTAAAAATAAAATCATATGATTTGGAAAAGTATATAAATAATCATAAAATGTAATACACATTATATCACGATGGGAATGTGTAGAACAAAGGATGAATAAATATAGTAAATCAAAATGGTAAATTAAAGGGTAAAAAGTGTTTAAAACCATGTATAAGTAAAAATTTCACCAAATTAAAACAAATATAAGTTAAACTATTTCAAGTTTAGAAGTATGAAATTTTGTAATAAACTGGAACATATGTTATAATAAATGGTATAAAAATAAATGAATAATAAATTTAATCGATCATACTAAATCAAGACGAGAAGTATGAAAAGAAAAATAAAATTTAAGTATAAATCAAATTAATCATACTAAATCAATATGGGAAGTATGAGAAACTTAATAAAATGGTTGTAATCATACACACAATTAAAAAATAAGATGATAAAAGTGAAATGTTTAAAAAGTAAGCATAAAATATAATAAATCAAGATGGGAAGTATGTAAATGATGTGTAAATCATAATGTAACACAAAATATCTCAAATTTGATGCATGTGATATTATTGTGACTTAGTCATAGTATGAATTATTATTGGAATATTTTGTGAGGAATGCATGGTCCTATCCAAGGTATTCCACTGTAACTCACAAAGGGAACACTAATGAGGTCGTTAAAAATGTTGGAATAAATTAATAAGATTTAATGTGGTAGTTTGTGAAAAATTATTGGTCTTATCCAAGGTCTTACACTACAACTCATAAGGTGAACACCCATAAGGTGAATAGGGAAAAATAATGAAATATTGTGTAACAAATGCTTAGTCTTATCCAAGGTCTTACAATGCAACTCACAAAGGGAAAACCCTAGGGGTATGATTAGTTATTAAAATAATATTAATCAATGAGAAATATTAGGAATGTTTTAATGAAATAAGGAGAGTAAAAATCATGACATTGGTGTTTATGAGAAAACCTTAGTAAACATGAGGTATACTAGGTAAGAAGGTAAGACACTAAGAGTCTAGTGACCATAAAAATATAAAGGATACCTACTCATAATAAACACAAAGTTGTATAGTCAAATAGGTGGAGTACTAAGATAAACTCATGAAGGTTATATAAATAAGGAAATTAAAATGGACCTACCTTCTCACAACATGTTCCTTGTTCCTCAAGACCTCTTACAAAGTTGTCAATCTATTGTGAAGATTGGGTACTTGTGTGAGAAATTAGGTAGAACTACAGATTTTTTTCATTCTCATATCCCAATATAATGTCCTAACACACCCCAATGGACATTAGATTTATTGTGAGGCCCATTTTGGAGTTTCTATGCAATGAGAAACACAATAGATCTACAAATCAATCCTAGTTTGGAGAAGAGAAATCCTACTTACACTTTTGATTGGGGATACATTAGATAATCTGGGTCATGACCAATATAGATCCACTAGATCTAAATAAAGGATATATTATTGTAATAATATCACTAGGGAGTGTTCCAAATCCTCCAATCACACAAAAATACACAATAAACCTAACTAGGTCCTATGTTTTCATATTCATTAAACTAATAACAAGTAAAGTAAAATCTAATTTAGTGCTCACCAAATCTTATGGAAAAAAGTGGGGGTAATAAACATAAAAATTAAACATGAATAGAAGACATAATTATATCAATTATTATAAAATCTTAATACATGGAAGAGAAGTAAAAATGCATATCTATCTACTCTTACAAAGGAGGAACAAAGTTAAGAATACTTACCTTTGAAGATGAAGCTGCTGAGCCTCAATCTCCCCCTTGGCCAAGGTTATTTTTAATAGGTTTTTGTGGTATGTAAGGATGAAAAGGATAAATCAACTTTATGCTACACAACCTATTAATGCATCTAAAAAACTTCTCCACAAGACAAGATCTGTATCTCCAAAAAAAGTATGAAACCCCAAGCTCACTCCTCAAGTAGAATGGTGGATAAGAAAATACACTATATATCTTACTTATTCTTCTCTTCTTTTAGAAATAGTGAAATGAATGTGTTTATATATGTGGATCTAAAACTAAACCTTTCCAAAATTTTAGGCTGACAAGGTTGACTATATCGACTTAGTATTGTAATTGATAAAAACATATAGATTATGAACTAGGTTGGACATGGGTTGACCTAGTCCCTAATAAAATTTGTCAATAATAATGCAAGGTCAATGTGGTTGACTATGTCATGCAAACTGCCAAAAAATGGTTTGGGTTAAGGAAAGGGCTAATGAAAATGGTAAAAGACTAGAAGAGGGTGCAAAATAGGAGGTAAAGCTTAGGGGAATGGTTTTTAGGAGACAAGTGTGTATATAAAAACTGGAAAAAAGGGAAAACAATCCTATGAAGCACCAATGGTCTGTCCACCCCTTTCTTGGTACACCTCTTAGAGTGTGCACTCAAAGAGATTGAGATGCAATGGGTTCCTATAAGATAAATAACATTAGTAATTGATAAATTTTGAAAATATTATGTGTATACATATGCCCCACTCAAATATCATCATGTGTCACATAGGTACAACAAGGGATGGTGCTTTGGGAAAAGAACATAGAGACACATAATGTTGAAGCTGAATAAAGTGTAGTAAGGATCAAATAAGACAAATAAAAGGACAAAATTGAAAAATACATACCTTTAATTACCTTAGTGCTGTAGATAAAAAAGGATATGTGAGAAATGTGAAGGTGCCCAATGTGAGGAAAATTAGGCAAACCTGTAGAGATTAGTGAAAAAGAGCAAAAAATCATTATTTTTGAAACATGTTCATATAATAGTTGAAAAGATTCTATACGAAATCATGAATCTAGAACATTTTATGGTTTTAAAAAAGAGTGAGTAGAGACAAAGATATGAGAAAATTTTCAAGGTAAATAATTTTGAAAAAGTAAATATAAATAGGGTGAAAAATAATTCATTTGTCATTTTTTACTATTCTAAGGATAATATATCAAGTGAGAGACCTAGAGAATAAGGATGGTGAGGAGACAATAACTAAGATAGGGAGGACACATTGATGTATGCGAGTTTATCAATGTATTGGCTAGCTAGATTGCCTCACATGGTCAATGATAAGTTACCTCGAGTTGCTATATGGAGACAAGACTAGGTAGTGCAGGCCATGCCCCATGTGCCATCATTATAGATAGTCACACGAGGAGAGATCATGTGGTATCCCTATGCACATATTTTTACTATTTGGCCTAGTTGGGTGACTATGGTACTAGGGCTAGCTTGAGAGTGGATCATAGGGCACTATACCTAGTGGGTAGAGTCACAGTCAATGGCATGCTTGCTAGGACAATTTTGACTCCCACACCTAGTGGATCTTATAGTAGTGCCTATATTTTGGGCATGGAATATAAGAGAGATGATTGGGATATAAGGAGGAAGAGTGCCATTCAAGAGACCAAATATTATGCTATGACATGTGAAACCATGGACTGGTTGAGCATGTTAGCTGGTAGTCAAAAGAGGAAAGGGCATGGATTTGGATGTAGGGGTGAAGTAGGTACCATAACAAGTACCATAATAAGAGGATTAATGACCACATGGAACATATCATTGATGGAGATGGTAGTAGTGGGATCAAGCATAGATGAGATGGGTCACATAGGATGACCTGATGGTTAGCCTAAGGTAGAGCTAATCCATAGAAGCACCACTAAGGATAGGACCAAGACAAGCAGGGTGGTGACTCTGGGATTTGATTTTATAGGGAGGCAACCCATGGATGAGGTGCTTGGGGGATGGGAAAATGGAGAGACTATGATTGGTAGATGAGTAGATGGTGATTTAATGGTTAGTGACACCAAGACATGTAATAAATGTTGGATTTGTTAGGGTTTGAGATAAAATACTAGTTGTATATGGTTGTAGATAGATTTTTAGATGTATATGTGATCTAATATCTACCCCTATTTTGGTTTTTATATACACTATGATAGAGGATACTAGGTGGGGGTCCTTAGTTATGACAACACACCATGATATTTTAGATAGAGTGATAGCACCATATGACCCCACCATGCTAGATGATCCTATGGTACCATGTGCACTAGCTCAAGTAGGTTCATTTAGATTGGTAGGGGAGGCCATGAGGAGGCTATACACATACATGGATGGATTGTATCCACTAAAAAGGGTGGGAGTAGGAGAGACATAGGCTTGATAGGCCCTGGCTCATGATAGAGCTGCACATATGGATACCATGATCCAATTGGGATAGGTATAGGTCTAGGTGGCCAACTTATAAGGATAGGTAATAGGGTTGAGATATCAGACTACCTCATTACAATGTATTGTGCAAAGAATATTGTCTAAGGCATCTATGGGTAGTGTGTCTAGGCTACAATATAGGCATGATAAATCCCAACCATAGAGATGGAGTGATGTATTATCATATTTTATGGTTATTAATACATGGATATATTTATTTTTAGCACATGTATTTTGATTTTGTGGTATATGCTATAGGAAATATATGTGAGGTGTTTTATTTTCTAGCATTATGGAGTACACATTCATGGTAAAAAAAATTGGTGAAAAAGACTTGAAAAAGTATAAATAATAAAAAACAAATGCACTACACACTATATCATGATGGGAAATGTGTAATAACAAAATATGAATAAGTATAATAAATCAAAAAGTGGTAAACAAAAGGAAAAAATGGTTTAAACCATGAAAAATATTGGAACCAAATGAAAACAAGTAAGATCACACTTCATCACATTGGGAAGTATGAAAATAATGTAATAAAATGGAAATTACATGAAAGGCAAATGGTATAAAAACAAATAAATTAAGTCAATCAATCATAATAAATCAAGTTGGGAAGTATAAAAGAAAAATAAAATTAGAAAAATGGTCTTAAATTAATCACACTAATTCAAATTGGGCAGTATGAAAAACTTAAGAAAAATGATTGGAGTCTTACATGCAATTGGAAAATAAGAAGATAAAAGTGAAATATTAATGAATTAATCATAAAACATATTACATTAAAATGGGAAACATGTCAATGATGTGTAACTCATACTCAATCACATCTTAACTCATATTTGACACATTTAATTTTGTTGTGACTTGGGTATTGGAAAATTTTGTGAGGAAGGCCAGGTCGTATCCATGGTCTTACACTACAACTCACAAAGAGAACATCAATGAGGTGGAAAAATATGGTAAGATGGGATGTTTGGAATGGTAATGTGAAAATTTGTTAATTTGTGAAGAAGGTCTAGTCCTTTCCAAGGTCTTACACTACAACTCACAAATGAAATCCCTAGGGGGAGTGATCAGTGAACAAAACAATATCTCTCAAGGGGAAATATTATGGTTATAGGGAGTGAAAAAGGGAATGTAAGAATCATAAAATAGGCATATTATGAGACATGAGGTACACTAAGGACATGAAAAGACACTAAGTGACTAGTGACCATCAATATACAAGGGATTCTTGTTCACTATGGGCACAAAGTTATGTAGGCAAAGAGGTGTGGTACTAAGATCAACTCATGTTGGTTATTTTGAATAAGAAAATTAAAATGGACCTACCTTCCCATAATGTGTTTCTTATTCTTTATGACCCCTTACAAAGTTATTGGTCTATTGTGAAGATTTGGGTACTTATGTGATAAAGTAGGTAGCACTAATTTTTTTTTTGTATTTTCCTTTTCTAATTTGTTGGCTTACATCACCCCAATAGACCTTAAATCTATCATGATGTCAAATGCGGAGTTAGATCTTAGATTATAAAAATTATATGTGTTTAGAATCATGTCTTTTAGTGTGATTTGACTTTTGACAATTTTAAATGTTGCCTTTTATATCATTGCATTTTGGTAAATAATTTGGCTTTTGAATTTTTATGTCTTTTAAGATTCCTCCTCCATAAAAACTTGGAATGACCAATCATGAGAGATAAAGTGATAACACTAATGATATTTAGGCTTAGGCTAAAGGAAGATAAGTATCTAAAGACATGATTGACTAGAAAACTGAGGCTTAAATATGAATCAACATGTTATCTTAAGTCTCAACCATGTGTATGCTTAGTTTGGGAAAGGAAATAAGGGGAATAAATGGAGATCCAAAGTGTAATAGTAAAAAGAGATTATAATGAGATGAATTATTTACTAACTAATCACATGGTAAATGAGGAATGACTAAAGGGTGCAAGGTTTGTATGACCAAGTCACACTAATAATTATCCATGTTTATAGAGATAAGATGATAAAAAATCATGAAATAGAACAAGATAGACATATAAAAAGAAATCATGAAGAATAAATATGTAATCATGAAAAAATATCCATAAAATTACATAAGGAAAATAATGACATCATAAGAAACATATAGTGTGTATGCTTAGTTTGGGAAAGGAAATAAGGGGAATAAATGGAGATCCAAAGTGGAATAGTAAAAGGAGATTATAATGAGATGAATTATTTACTAAATGATCACATGGTATATAAGGAATGACCAAAGGGTGAAAGGTTTGTATGACCAAGTCACAATAATAATTATCCATGTTTATAGAGATAAGATGACAAAAAATCATGAAATAGAACAAGATAGATAAATAAAAATAAATCATGAAGAATAAGTATGTAATCATGAAAAAATATCCATAAGATTACATAAGGAAAATAATGACATCATAAGAAACATATAGTGTGTATGCTTAGTTTGGGAAAGGAAATAAGGGGAATAAATGGAGATCCAAAGTGGAATAGTAAAAGGAGATTATAATGAGATGAATTATTTACTAACTGATCACATGGTAAATAAGGAATGACTAAAGGGTGCAAGGTTTGTATGACCAAGTCACAATACTAATTATCCATGTTTATAGAGATAAGATGACAAAAAATCATGAAATAGAACAAGATAGACATATAAAAAGAAATCATGAAGAATAAGTATGTAATCATGAAAAAATATCCATAAGATTACATAAGGAAAATAATGACATCATAAGAAACATATAGTGTGTATGCTTAGTTTGGGAAAGGAAATAAGGGGAATAAATGGAGATCCAAAGTGGAATAGTAAAAGGAGATTATAATGAGATGAATTATTTACTAACTGATCACATGGTAAATAAGGAATGACTAAAGGGTGCAAGGTTTGTATGACCAAGTCACAATAATAATTATCCATGTTTATAGAGATAAGATGACAATAAATCATGAAATAGAACAAGATAGACATATAAAAAGAAATCATGAAGAATAAGTATGTAATCATGAAAAAATATCCATAATATTACATAAGGAAAATAATGACATCATAAGAAACATATAGTGTGAAACAAAATTCATCATATAAGATAGATAAAATTTGACACAATGTCAAATGATATAATATAGATAAATGTGAAGTTGGAGCACATGTCCAATACAAATAAGGAAAAAAATGAAATAAAAACATGATTATGTTCATAAATACTAATATATTTATCCACACACACTATACATAACATTATATAAGTCTCTATGAAGCTGAACTCAGATTTCAGCCAAAGTCTCATCGATCTTTAGGAAAAGTTGAGAGAATAATTCACATTGAATCTCATCAACAAAAAATGTAGGAATGATTGAAGGATCATGATGATGTGGGATATAGTGCAAGGGATGCTTAAGAGAAGGAATGGGAATGGAATCTGCATGATTGATAGACATATGGATATATTTAACACTGGTTTATTTCATGCATTTTGATTTACACTAACATGTTTTAATTCTTTCACCATGTGGATTATCGATTATAGATTATGGATTATGTGCTATATGATTGGATTTATGAATACATGGATTAGGATAAAACATAACTTATTTAATTTTGTCTTTTGTTACTTGCATTGGATTTTCAACAATAAATAGTTTTGAGCAACCTGATTTTTAATATAGCATAAAACACATTACCACCAATTATATTGAATAATCATGATGAATGTTGATGTTTTAGGCATATGAACAAAAGAAAGAATAAATTGTGCAAAAGTAAAATACATCATGATATAGCAAAACCATAAACATACCATTATGAAATTCATAAAATAATCTTTTCAAACACAAAAAATAATAATTTAAAATAAGATTTGAAAAAAAGGTAATCTAAATGATGTAAATATATAAAATGTTGAGTCAACAATATTAAGAAAAAATGATACACAAACAAAAGAATAAGTAGTAAATCTAAAGATAAACAATTGACTCATTTGAAAAGATAATCACAATGGACAAAATAAACAAAAAAGGAAATAATTGTTTGAAAGATTAAGGATAAGTTGGATAAAAATCAATGTATAAAATGGATAAAATAACCAACTTAATGGCTAAGGATAAAAAAATGAATAAATAACCAATGTAATGGTTAGGGATATGAAAATGGATAAATAACCAACTTAATGGTTAGAGATACAAAATTTATAAATAACCAACTTAATGGTTAGGTATAGAAAATAGATAAATAACCAACTTAATGGTTAGAGATAAAAAAATAATGAAAACAAATAAATGATTGAGCAGAAAAGAAGCTGTAAGAAAAGACTTAACATTCAAAGCAAGAGATATATAATTATAGTCAATAACTAGGCTAAGTATAGAAAAATCAATGAGGAAGCATAAGGATAAGCTAATCTAGGCTTGGGGAAATAGATGATGGGGAAGATGGTGGTCGAGCTTACTTTAGAGACCCCATATCTCTAAGTGTTGCCTACATAATCTACCTTATATAAAGTCTATGTGAGGATATCAGGCCATATGTAGTTCTCCTAATATGGGAAGTGATGATAAATTTGAATATTTATGGAATTTTTAAGTGTTTGATGTAAAATATGCATGAGTGACCCACCCAAGAATGAGTGAACAATGTGGAAGTGAACTATAATGGTAGATGTGTTGACGTTGATGTGTAACACATATTTTTTTGGGATGTTTTCCTAATTTTTTTTGATATTTTAAAATAAAGAATATAAAAGACATTTTTTTGCCATCATGAGCAAATATGTAGGTTCACATGTAGGAAAATCAACCTAAACTTAGCATGCTATAGCATAAACAACTAACATATGATAAATGTGGGAATATATAATGGATTGCTGAAACACGATGCTTCCAAGTAACTAGGGTTAATATAGATAATGGTTTACACATGGTGATAGAAATCTGGTTTTCACCATGGTAATTTCCCAAAGCACCAATGACATGGTTTTCACATCTAGATGATCTATGTATTTTTTATTTTTTTTACTATTTTTTATTTTTGATGTTTGACTACCTAGGATACCAATAACATCATATAGAAAAAATTTAGGTATAGAATCACTTAAGGTGTGTGATGTTCATAGGTTCATGAATCTCCTCTCCATATTCAATAACTAATCTGTAAGCTCCTGATCCATACTTGGAAATGACAACATATGGGCCTAACTAGTTAGGCTCAAAATTTCCCTTCTCTCTTTCAACATTAGTGTTTCATTGGTTATCCTTAAGAATAATACCCCTGATTTTAAATTACCTAGCTTTAATTTGCTTATTATAATTATGATGATGTGATTATGGTAAACTTGTAGATAGTTTAAAGCATTGATTCATTTCATGTCTAAGAGGTTAAGTTCACTTAGGCATGAATTTTTAGATGATTCTTAATCTATGATTTGTTGTAATGACATTTTCAAAGATGTAATCTTGACCTCTATGGGAAGAATAGACTCACTACTATAGATAAGGGAATAAGGGGTTTCCCCATGGGTGTGAGGATACTACTGTGGTATGCCCATAGGGTGGTATATAATTGAGTATGCTAGTCATGACCAACTTCATAACAAATCTCTTAAGGATGCCCAAAATATTTTTATTAGTTGCCTTATCTTGGCCATTTCTTTGTGGGTAATAATGAGTGGACCACCTATGCTTGATATGATAGGTTTGACAAAGAGTCTTAACATATATATTCTTTAATGATTTACCATTTTCATAAATGATATTGGAAGGAATACCAAAGAAATAGACAATGTGGTTGAGGATAAATTTGGAAATTTATTTTCCAGTGACATAGGTAAGCAACATTGACTCAACCCACTTGGTAAAATAATTTGTTACTGTTATAATATGCTTATGTCCATGAGAAGAACTAGGACTTATTTTTTTAAAGAGGTCTAACCCCCATGTGTAAAATGGCCAAGGTGTTGTGATGGGTTGTAAATATTGTGATGGACTATGGATAATATCCCCATATTTTTTAATAGGGTATACATTTATTGACATAGGTACATGAATTAGATTTGATTGTAGGCCAAAAGTAACCTATTCATAGAAGCTTCTTTAGAAGGATCATACCACTCAAATGTGCTCCACAAAATCTATCATGAACTTATATAATTGCCAAAGTACATTATTCAGAGTTCAAACAACATAAAAGGATTCCATCATAGCCTCGATGGTATAGGATGTTGATGGTTTATAGATATGTGCATTGAATAAAGGACTTGTGTTGGTTAGGTGATAAGTTATATGGGATGGTATGATTATCAATGTATGTAAAGATGTTGGAGTACCATGTAGAAGTAAGACCAACCACCTCATAAACCATTTATGAATCAAGTGTATCATAATTCGTTATGCTTAAGTACTCAACCATAAATTTGTTATGTTTTGTGCTTAAATCTAGCAGGGAACCAATTGTATCCATAACATCCACTACTCAATTATTTATTATTGGCACTTGATCAAATTTGATGTATTCAAAAGATAATTTCAAACTATCCACCATTCAATTGTAAGGTATTATATTATCATCATGAGATTGGAATTTATTAGTGACTTGATTGATGTTAAGATTAGAATCACCAAAAACAAGGAGATGTTGGATTCTCCATTGGATTGCCATCTTAAGGCTTCCTATGAGACCTTTTTATTATGCTATGTTATTTTTGCAAGGTAAATTAATTTGATATGCCATATGAATGCAATCCCCATCAGGTTTGACCAAAAAGATACTTGACCCTAAGCCATGGTTGGTAAAGGAACCATCAAAGAAAAGCTACCAAACTAAAGACTCATTTATAGACATTATTTCTTCATCTAAAATTCTAAAATAAGAGGTGCTTTATGGTTGAATGGTGATTCTACCAATAAATTTGATAAAACATGTCCTTTGATTGCATTTTGGTTAAAATACTCTAAATCAAATTCACTAAGAAGCATAACCCACTTGCCATCCTACATGTTAGAGCCGTTATAGATAAAAGATATTTAAGAAGATTGATCTTAAAAATAATATTGGTTTAATTGTTGAGCATGTAATAATGTAGTTTTTAAGAAGCAAAAATAACTACAAGATAATCTTTTTCTATCTAAGAGTAATTTTTCTCATACGATATCAAGGTTCTGCTTAAATAGTAAACTACCTGTTATTTCACATTATCATCATGTCGTGCTAATAATGCCCCAAGTGAAAACTAAGTAACTAAAATGTACAATAAAAAAGGCTTACCAACATCATGTGGCATTAGTACTAGTGGGTTGGAAAGATATTATTTGAGATTGTCAAATGCTTTTTCACAATTCTCGTTCCATGTAAAAGGATCATCCTTCTTTAACAAAAAGGTGAATGGGTGATAAATGTCTACAAGTTGAGATAATAATATTTTGATAGATTGAATTTTTCCATGTAGACTTCTAATCTATTTAGTATTCTTAGGTGCTGGCATATCCATAATATCTAAAAATTTAGAGGGATAAACTTCAATGCCATGTGAAATAATGAATCATGATAACTTTCCTGATGTCACATCAAACACACACTTTTTTAATTCAATCTCATGCATTCAAAAATATGGTGAAACACTTGAAGGTGGTCTTTCCTAGTTTTAAATTTATCAATGATATCATCTACATAGTCTTCCATAATGTCATTAAACATGTCATAAAAAATTATGGCCATTTCTTGTTGATATGTATCTCCAACCTTTTTAAAACCAGAAGGCATCACCTGATAATAGAATGTTCCATGTGGAATTGTAAATGCAATTTTGTGTTGATCTTAGACAACAAAATTATCTGATTATATCATGAAAATACATCCATTAAATATAACATCTCATGACCTACAGTTGAATCTACAATCATGTCTATGTTGGGTAATGGAAAATCATCTTTTGGGAAAGCTTTGTTTATATCACAAAAATTCATGTAGACTATGATCCCTTCTAGTTTATTTAATAATAATATAATATTTGATATCTAGTTTGAATAATCAATAGGATTTATGAAACCAAAATCCAATTGCTTCTTTAGTTATTCCTTTACTAGTAGTGTAATCTTAGGATGCATCTTATGGAGTTTTTGTTTTATTGGTTTTGCATTTGGGTGCACCATAAGGTGTTGAATTACTAATTCTGGATCTAATCCTGGCATATCCACATAAGACCATGTGAACATGTTAGATAATTCATGAAGCATAAGTGTAAATATGTCCATTACTTCTTGAGTGAGTGTTATGTCAAGTTTAACAATTTTAGGATTTTATACGATGCTGATGTTTACAGGTATGGTTTCTTCAACAAGTAGAGTTGATTCATCTTAGTAAATTAGGGGTGGTGTAGGAAGATAAAAATCTTGCACAAATTCTATTTGTTTGGATGTAGAAACTAAACTGATATTTTCATGTAATTTATTATCCCTAAATTATGTTGAATATTCTAACAAAATTTGAAACCCTCTCTTTTGGTCACCTGCTAGAATTTGATCTTTTGTTCTCAATAATTTAGATATAGCTTCATCATTATGAAAATAATCAAGTTGAGGTGTTGATTATTGGTCCCACTCTATGAGGGATGGAAATGAAAGGTCAAGTGTAAGGATGGTATTTTATTGAAATAGGTTGGTGAGGGCAAGGTCTTCAAAGTGGATAGTTATGGAACCCATCTCGCTATCAAAAGAATCATCCTCTAACTCACTAGAAGAGTCACTTTAGGAAAGTGTAAGATGCACATCGAGTGGGTTAAATCATATACCATGTTTTACCTCATTTTATTTTATTGTGATAGGTTTTATGGATCCTTTTTCATGGAGGCCAAGACCTTTACCTTTATATTTATTATATAGCACATGATGGATTTTGTAATGGGATATGTGTTGTTGGAGAATCAAGCAACTATTTTATTAGAATAAAGACAAGAAGGATTTGAATCTTTGATATGTTAATCTAAAATAAAACCTCCCTCTAAAAAAATTATCTTGCCAAGTTTATTAACCATTCTATTATCTTTTTGATGGCAAGGCTTGAATAGTCATTAAGAATGGTATGTATTGTACTTATGTAAAAATCCTGAATTATCTTGTTCATGCCTTTATCAATGATCTTAAAGTGGGAAGAAGTGGATGAGGATGATATTGTAGTAGGTGGTGGATTGAAAGCTTGCTCAATATAAGGATGATTGGAAGCCTATTATACAAATAGTTGATTTAAATCTTGCTTAGATAATCTATTTGAAGCTTGTTGAGATGGTTGGTTAGATGCTTCACTGGTTGAAGCTTTTTCAATGGAGATGGAAGCAATTGGTGTATTAATCCACCCACCAAGGGGAGGTGTTTGAAATAATATTTTTGGATGGACATAATTTTCAAGTGAAGGATACTCCTCAACATGAGTAAAATTATCATCTATAACTAGTAAATAGTTTGATTTTTGATATTTGCCTTCCAATAGCTTGTAATATTGGAAGGGATGAGGATCACCTTGTGTAGTAAATTCCATTCATGCACGGGAGAGTTTTAAACATTGGTGAAGAGTAGATGGGGTGGAATTCATGGAATAAATCCAGGGGTGCCCAAGAAGTATATTTTATGGTATATCAAGATTGATAATATGAACAAGAGTTTCCTTAATGACATACCCACCATCAAAGGAAGATGGATTGTTCTAATAGATTGTTGCTCATTATTATCATATTCCTTTATGGTAATGATGTATGTTTCCAATGTTGTTATTAGATATCTTAGATGTTTTATAAGTATTATTGTACATAGATTGAATGTTGAACCATTGTTTATAAAAACCCTTTTCACTTTGTGCCTAGAAATAGTAACCTCTATATACAATGGGAGGTTATGTTCTGAATTTAAAAGAGAGACCTCTGAATGATCAAACATTACATGATTATTTGTTTCCAATGGACCTATTAATGCTTAAAAATTTGTAAGATTAATTTCTTAAGGGACATTAAACTCTTGAAGAAATTTATACAAAATATCTTTATACACATGAGATGTCTTGAGAAGGTCTAAAATTGAAATATTGGGCATTTTCTCAAGATGGTCAATAATGTTGTACTTGCATTCAACATTAGAGGATGATGCACTTGGGAGGGTAATCTTTGCTCACATTGTGAACATGGCACATTAATATGATGTTAAATTAATAACATTGACATGGATATCATAATATCAATGCTATTGATGATAGAATCAAATAGATGACTTGCCTGATTAACATTACTAGATTTTGGTTGTTCTTATTTTTGCTTTCCCTTTCCTTGCTCAAGATTGGGGAATGGATCTTTGTATATCCCCAATTTTTGATTCTTATATGGTTTAGATGGTTGGTTTTTGATTGTCAAAAGTGAAAATATATCCATCTTATAAGTCATGAAAACCATTCAAAGGCTTGGGCCCCAAGACTTTGTGGAAATAAATGCAACATGTATTCATTACTATAAGCAAAGTTTTCACATGTGTGATAGAAGCCAATTATATTTTCTTTGGGATATCCTTTACCCTATACTTATCAAATTTTGGGTGTTCAAAATATCTTGTAAAGGTTTTAGTCATTTTAATTAAATCATATTATGAGAAAATTTCCTCAAACTTGAATTACTTTTGCCAAGAATAAATATAGAAATTGATGTAGAACAATTTCATAGAATCAAAATAATAAATATAAATAAAGAAGCATAAATAATAGAAATAAAAATGCACAATAATAAGACTAGATTTAACATGGTTTACCCAATTTGGGATACATCCACCAAGAAACACTTTCTCAGATTTTATTACAAGCCACTAGAGTATAATCACTCTCAGATCTGTCTTCACAATTACAGTGCATAAATATTGTTTGGAGCTATGCTTAACAAACCCTCCCAAAGTCACACACTCTATTATTTCTTTTCAAACCCTAGTTCTCATGATTTATTACCTATGTAATATCCATCAATACATAATAAATCAACAAAGTGGTATTTAAAAATAATGGGTACCAAAACCATGGGTAGAATCAACCCAAAATGGTTTCCCATTAAAAGGGGTTCCAAACCCTGATAAAAATACATAGAGAGTGTAAAATACATTTAAAATATAAAGTATTTTAAAATACATTGTAATTTAGAAATAGGCTCCACAACACAACAATATCTCACTTGGAGATTGATTTCCTTTGAGCAGGCTTCACAACCCTTCACTATCAACTATGAAGGCCAATTGAAACTAAACATGGTTATCATGTTAGTAGGATTTTGACTGGTATGAATATTCTCTAGCTTCAACTTCTCTTCTTCTAAATTTGTCCTAATGAAATGATACTTTAACTATATATGCTTCATCCTAGAGTGGAAAGTAGAGTTCTTTTCTAGATGTATAACACTCTGAATATCACTATATAGCTTCCCTTCCTTTTGCTTATGCCCCAAATCTTTAAGTAATTGTTGTAACCAAATAATTTATTTGCTTGACTCTATGGTTGATAAAGCCACAAGTTTTTTTAGTCATGAAATCTAGCTCACTGCTATGTTACCTACACTAAATACATATCCTTTTATACTCCTACTATATAAATTTCCAGCCATGTTCAAATCTACATAACCATACAAAGTGGTGTCTAATACACCGTATCTTAAAACTTCCCCCATGGACCCTCTTAAATACTGAAGGATCCACTTCACTACCTTCCATTGTTATCTACTTGGATCACTCATGTACTTACTATTTCCACTGCATGCACAATATGTGGCCTAGTGTACACCATGACATACATCAAGCTACCAACAGCTAATGAGTAAGGTACATGTGACATCTAGATTCTCTCCTCCTCTATCTTGGGACATTTGATAACTTGAAATGACCTACCAAAGGTACATGTGATAACTTGAAATGACCTACCAAAGGTGTCCCAACTAGTTTAGTATCTTGCATACTAAACCTCTCTAAGAAATTTTTGATGTACTCTTCCTAAGATAAATTTAGATTTTGTTTCTTCCTATCCTAAGTTATTCTCATACCAAGGATTTGTTTTACTGCTCCCAAATCCTTCATAGCAAATAAATTACTAAGTTGTTCCTTGAGTACCTTTATTTCCTACATATTCTTACCTAAAACCAACATGTCATCCACATACAAACAAAGGATAATGTAATCACCATCATAAAATTTATTGATATATATATGTAATGGTCTAAATGACACCTAGAGTATCCTTATTCCATAATAAAACTATCAAATTTCTTGTACCACATCATGGAGCTTGTTTCAATCCATACAAGCTCTTCTTCAATTTGCACAACATGTTCTTCTTCCCTGTGACCTCATATCCCTGTGGTTTCTCCATATACAAGTCCTCCTTCAAATAAATATGAAGGAATGCAATATTCACATCCAACTACTTTAACCCATGTGCAAGTCTTCTACTGCCACTATCCCAAGAACTGTCCTAATAGAAGTCATCTTTACCACTAGGGAAAAAATCTCATCAAAATCAATTCCCTTCTTCTATGCAATTCCATTTAACACCAACTAGGCCTTATACCTTTTCTTGCCTTCATCATATTATTTAACTCTATACACCCCCTTGTTATACAATACTCTCTTACCTTCAGGTTGGGGTACCAAATCCCAAGTCTAATTTTCTATGAGAGACTGATGTTCCTCATCCATAGCTTGCTCCCAATTTTTCTTGACATCTACCTACATTACTTCTTCAAATCACTCTGGCTCTCCATTGTCAGTGAGTAATAAATAATTAAGAGATGAAGAAAAATGTTTAGGTTCCCTTCTTACCCTAGAAGACCTCACATAGGAATTTGGGGTTCTTGTGGAGTAGGTGCCTGAACTAGTGGTTTGGACACTTTATCATCTGCAATGTCCTCTATAATGTGTAATATTTTCTAGAATCCTCTTTTTGATCCTGTAACTACTATTTATACATAACTTTTTCATTAAATACAACATCCCTAGACGTAAATATTTTCTTGTTCTTAAGACTCCAAATTCGAAAACCAAAGTCATCCTCACCATAACCAATAAAGGTGCATTTTTTAGGCTTAGCCTCCAACTTGGTACTATCATCTTAATCAATATGAATGAAGGATTCACAACCAAATATTATAAGAAATGAATAATCAACCTTGTTACCAGACCAATATTCTTTAGGTATGCCTCCATCTAAAGTAGATGAAGGACCTCTATTTATCAGATATATATCTGTGTTCACTACTTCTACCTAAAACTGAAGAGGCAATCTTGCATGAAACCTCATGCTCTTAGCATTCTCCATTATACTCTTGTTCATACTTTTTGACACTACATTCTATTGTGGAGTTCTTGGAACTATCCTCTATCTATGAATTCCATTCCTTGAACACTAATCAAAAAATGCATTGCTGTAATATTCCCTACCATTATCTGACCTGAGACATTTTAACTTGAGACCTATTTCATTCTCAAACAAGGATTTACATATTTTAAATGTATCAATAACATAATATTTTCTCCTAATTCCATACACCCAAACTTTCCTAGTTTCATCATCAATAAAAGTGACATAATAAGATGACACATCAATAGAAGATACCTGAATTGACCCCCATATATCTGAATGAACCAACTTCAACTTATTATCCTTCCTCGTAGGTCCAACCTTGATAAATTTTACCCTTTTCTATTTTACATACAAACAATATTCACAAAAATCTAAATTATATCCTTTTAATCCAGGTAATCGATCCTTTAAAATTTGCATACCCTTTTGACTCATGTGACTGAGCCTATTATGCAAAAAGTTACATCTACATCTATAACAACTAAATTAAAATAATCAACACTAATTGATAAATATAGGGTACCAACATTCTTACCTCTTTCTACCATAAGAACACCCTTGGTCACCTTGCAATAATCTACTATGAATGCCACCATAAAACCTTCACTACCTAGCTATCCTGTAGATACTAAATTCCATCTCAACTTAGGCACATGTTTGACATCCTTCAGTGGCCAAGTGTTCCCATTTTGCATCTTGATTTGAACACTTATTTTTCATACTATGATGCAAGGCTCATCACCACCAAGGTAAAAATGTCCAAAATCTCCTTGAACATAATCAATAAAATAATGCCTATATGGTGTAGCATGAAAAGAAGCCCCTAAATCTAAAAACCAAGACTCAACAATATTATCAATAGAGACAATTAATGCATCCTAACAAACATTACCTATTTACACATTCACCTCCTTAGTGTCTTCCTAATTTTTGTTCATGTTTTGAAGAGACCAACAATCCTTCTTTACATGCCCAATCTTTCCATAGTGCCAGCATACCATCCTGGCCAATGATTTTGACCTTTTAAGACCCTTTGATTTTCCACGCTTTCTTTTTACTCTAAAATTTTGTCTCCCTCTACTCTCCATCACCAAAGCATAACCTAAAGTAGAAGTCTCTTTAGAGCTTTTCCATCACATTTCCTCACTAAGGACTACTCCTATGACATCCTCAAACTTCAACTTGGCATTATTAGAGACCGAGTTACTCATAGCCATTACTAGGCTATTCCAACTCTTTGGTAAGGAACACAAAATTAAAAAAAGCCATAACTTCATCATCCAAATATATTTTTATAGAATTCAACATACTCACAACCATATTGAATTCATTTAGATGATCACCAATTGAACCATTTTTAGACATCTTCATATTAAATAACTTTTTCATTAAAAATATTCTTTTAGAAGCAGAGGGTTTCTCATATAACTTTCCTAATGTATTCATGAGACATTCTATGGTCTTCTCCTATGATATATTAAATATGACAAAAGATGCAAGGCATAACCTAATGGCCCTAAGTGCTTTCCTGTCAAGAAGCTCCCAAGCCTCATCTATCATACTCACTGGTTGCTTTACTTTTCCTCTTAGTGGAGCATGGAGGTCCTTCTGATAGAGATAATCCTCCATATACATATTCCATATACCAAACTTATGTCTGTTGAAATTTTTGACCTTTGATCTATGATCATCAACCATAGTCCCCACTTTAACTAATAACCCTTCTTATGATTCAACACTTTAACAAATACAACCTGAAGCTTTGATACCAGTTTTTAAGAATATATACAAAAATTGATGCAAAATAATTTCACAGAATCATAATAACAGATATAAATAGAGAAGCATAAAGAAAACAATTAAACATGCACAATAAAAAGACTTGATTTAATGTGGTTCACCTAATGTGGGCCACATCCACCAAGAAACACTTTCTCATATTTTATTACAAGCCACCAGCGTATAATCACTCTCAAATTTATCTTCATAATTACAATGCACAAATATTATTTGGAGCTGTGCTCAATAAACCCTCTTGAATTCACACCTAAATTCACATACTTTATTATTTTTTCTCAAACCCTAGTTCTCATGATTTATTACCTATGAAATATCCATCAATACATAATACATCATAAAAATAATATTAAAAAATAATGGGTACCAAAACCATGGGCAAAATCAACCCAAAATGATTTCTAATTAAAAGGGTTCTTGAACCCCGAAGAGAATACATATAGACTGTACAATACATTTAAAATGTACAGTCTTTGTTAATACATTATAATTTTGAAATAGGCTCCACAACACAACATTATAAGCCTTGAACTCTATCCTTTATGTTTTGAAATTATTGTATGAGATATGGGGATAATTGGTTCATTTGACTTAACTAATTAGGTGGTTGACACATGAATTGGTTTATGTTTTATGGAATGCGTTGGATAAAACTATATGGAGGTTGATTGTTAAAAGTAATGTCTTGAGGGTTTGAAAATGGGTTGGAGTTATAACCAAGGTTTGGATTTGTATTAGAACTAAAATTTATTTGACTTGAGTTGGATTGGAATTAAAATTCATTTGATTTAAACTGTGGTTAAAACCAAGGTTGGGGTTATGTGTAAATTATATGTTTGAATTTGTGTTTGGGTCAAAATTTGAATTGTTCAGTGTATTAGTGTTGATTTTCATGGAATTAGGATTGGTATTTTAACCAAAACGTATTTGGTTAAACAAACTTGGAATGGAATGTTGTGGAAACATGTTTAATTTTGAGTTAGATGGATTAAAACCTCAGTTTAAATTAGAGTTAGCTTGGTTGATATTTTTAGTTGGGTTGTTTTGATTTTGGTTAAGGTTAAAATTAGGATTTGTGCTTAGATTACTGAAGTTAAAGTTAGGAGTGAGGTTGGAATTATTCAAATTAGGTGGTGTTTGGTTTTGTTTTAAACTTGGGTTAGGCTTTGGGGTTGAATTCAATGAAAGATTTGGATCAGAGTTGAAATGATTTATAGTTGGATTGAAAATTAGATTAAAATTTGGATTGGATGGAACCATTCCAAGAGTTTTAGAAGAAGAAAATTAATTTGGTACACCATTATTTAAATTTAGATTATTGAGTGTGCATGAAGAAACACTCAATCTAGGATTGGATGGTTGATTGGGCAAGATTGAATGGGTATTCAAGCTTTGATTTTGATTTTGATTGGAAATGATTGACCCTTGGAAGCTCTGATTTGGTTGATTGATGAGTTTGAATGAATATTCAAAATTATATTAATTTTATTATAACCTTGTGAATTTTGTTGTGCATTTAAATTTGATGTAATCAAATGTTGATTAGCTAAACTTGAATTAGATAGGAGACCCATGTTCAAGTTTAGATTGTCTTGTTGCATGATTGGTAAACTTGAAGTAAGATTTAAGTTTTGATTAGTTGGGTGAATGAATAGTGGGTTTGAAGATACATTCAAACTTAGATTATTTGGATATGAAGGAAAATTTGTATTTAAATTCAAATTGAGTTTACCAAAGGGATTGATTGATTAATGAAATTAAAAATTCATTATCTCTTGAGTTTTTTGAATTGCATAATTTTTCATGGAAAAACCATGGCTGGTTTGAGATGACTCCTCACATATAGTAATTTTCTCTTTATCCTGAGAGACGTGGCGATGAGGTTGTGAGGATGGGATGAGGGCATTGCTACCCTCTAAATAACCTTGTGAGGTTGGTTGATTAGGATTAGATGATGAAGGTTCTTTGCTTGAAATTAGATATTGTAAATTATATACATCAAAGTCAGATGGGAATTTTGTTCCAAATCCCAAGGTTTGAAGCAATACTTCATTCTTGTTAGACATGATATACTCAACAAAGGAGGGTGGATGTTGGATAGCTTTGGGGATACCCTCATCTTGGCAAGCCCCTCCATCTTCTTCTTGTTTAGTTATCTTGTATATTTCTACATTATGTTCTTGATAAGGAAATTGAAAAGGGTCATTGCCAAAAGACTCAACCCTTGCATTATGATTGTTTAACATGGCCATTTCATAGTAATAGGTGACATGGTTAAGATAAAAAGAAAAATGAATCAAAGAAAAGAAAGTTTTAAACTAACAATACTAACCAAAAGGTAACTAAAAAAATTGAATTCTTGAACTAATTATTTTGAGTTTTTGAGAAAAAGTCTTGATTTTAAGATATCTTTTTAAAACTCAAAAATAATTTGTTTAAAAACAAATATTTTAAAGCACATGGTAAATAAAATAAACAATAAACAAATTTATATTTATAAACAGTCAAGTAACTGCACATAAAATATGAAAAAGTAAGATGAGGGTTGTGAAAAACTTTTGGGCCTTCTGATGTCACTAACTCATCCATACTCTCAATTACGACCTAATATTTCAATACACTAACTATGGAGGATCTTGTCATTCCCATTGCTCACTAAGTTTCATTTAGAGGGTGTGTAGAATGTAGATTATTAACACTAACTGCTAACTGATGCATCAAAGTTAAACAACAAACGTGGTTGTCCTAGGCTTAAGGTTTAAATAAGATTATCTAAGGGGGAAAATCATGGAATAAATAGATAACAAAAACACACATTATTAGATATTTTACCAAAGTGCCCATCATATCTTATGGGTCTTAGTGTGTTGATAATCGATGATATCATATTTCTAATTAGTTGTTGAAACCTTAGGTATTAGAGCATGGAAGCCCCTCACATCATAGTGTCCTTAAAACACATAACCTCTTAAGAAATTTAAATAACTGAATCTTAATTTATATACCTGTTTAATAAATAGGGTTTGGCCTACTACGTGGTGGTAAAATCCATGATCAATAGAAACCCTAGAAATAAAAATAAAAAGTAAGTGTCTATTTCTGATTTTTGAGTATTGTCACCATTGTGATGCCAAAAAAAGAGCATACACGGGCACCACTTGGGCAACACATAATTATATGGAATTATTTATGATTCATAAGTATTTAGCACCAATTTGATGCCAAGGGAAGAGTATACATAATTTTCATAATTTATAAATAAATAATTTGAAATGAAATGTGATGTAATTACTAAAAACTTTGAAAATGAAAATGAAAGCGTTAGTAAAAGAAATTGGTTTTTTGTTTAGACTTTTTAATGATTATATTTGACATGTGTTCTAAAAATAGATTTTTAGAATATTTTATTTTATGCTTGGTACAAGGAAACTTGCAATGGATCAAATAAAAATCATAAAAAACCACAAAAACTACTTTTTTGTGACAAATTGATAGTTACACAAAAAATTAGAAAAGTGAAATTGTAAATAAGTTAAGCATAGAAAATAAATAGAATATAAAAAACATATAATAAATAAATTCACCCTTTATATATATATATATATATATATGATAATTTTTCAATTAAAGAAAATGATTTTTTTGGTTAAAATGGAAAATTCATAGCCTGTAGAAATGATTTCGCTGACAAAAAACAATTTCACTATGCAGAACGATAATTTCACTACTCAAAAAGATGATTTCTCAATTGCAAAACAATTTCTCTATTTAGAATTGCAAACATAGAAACATAGAAAATAGAGAGGGATATATTTATAGTTATAAGATAATTTCACTACTCAGAATAACAATTACATAGTTAATTAAGATGAATTTGTAGTTAGAAATAATGATTTTGTTGAAATGTTTCCTGATTTCATTATTTTATTGTAGCAGAGAATTAGAAAAAACTAAAAACATAGATAGAAGTAGAAGGTGAACATAAAGCTAATGACGTAAAAATAGCTAGGAAAAAGAGAATAAAAATAGGTCAAAAAAAGATTTCATTGTTACAATGTACAATTTTGCAACTGATGTTTCCAAATTCACATTTATGTAGTGAGCATATAAAATTAAGAATAAAACATCAAATAGTACCCTGTAGCTTACACCAACACTCACAATGACAAGATTAAATTCATATGCACATACAAATAACAAAAATGGTTTTTTTTAAATAAAAAATGTAAGTATGATAAACGTAGGATGAACAAGATGAGGAAAGGTCCCATCGGGCATGCCAAAATGTATGAAATAAATTTATAAATGCTAAAAAATAAACTAATTATTCAATCTTAATCTAAGATAGAGCAAAAAACAAAGAAAACAACAAACACAAACTTATACCTTAAATATGCAAGTTTCCTCCATTGTGATGTAAACTTGATTTACTCTTCAATAATGTGGTTACTCACTCTTTCAATGAAAAGGAGAACAATCAACATTTTGGTGAAAAAAAGTTTTTTGGATGCTTTGATTCACTTGGATTCTTTTATAAATTGAATAGCACTTCGTTAAAATAAGTTAGGATGGATCAAAATGATGGTTTTCAAACTTATTTATAGTTTTATAGAGGAAGATCCAATGGTGGAAGATTATTTCAATTTATTAAATGATCCAAATAATCAACGGTGGCTAATGAGTCCTCACCCATGAGGATGATGACCATGATGAAAACTCAAGGGATGACTCAATGGAGGTTGAGAAAGTTGTGGGTTTGGTTAGGATGAGTCAACATGTGAGGGAGAATAAGGTGGAAGATGTTGGGTGAGGTGTAAAATATAGATTTTATATTTAAATATGGATTTAAAGTGTGCACAATTGATTAATTTGATTTATTTAATTATTTTAATTTGAAGGGAGATGTCATGAATTATTTTAAGAAGAATTATTAATAAGTTTTAAGTGCATTTGACCCTAAATATAATTTAAGTGTCTACAATTACAAATGCCTTTCTCTATGCTTATATCTTTTATAGTGTACTTTATATGCTTTGTACTTAACATTTTTTACTAACAAACATATCCAAAAATAGTATGATATGTTTATGGTGGTTGCTTATGCTTCATTTATGCACTTTCTTGAGTGTATTATGTTGAAATTGTCTTGTTTGTTGAGCATTTGAATATGATCCATTATTTTTGGCCCCCATGCCTTTGTTTGATTCTCTTACATTTTATATTTCATTGCTTATTATATGGACATTTAAACATGTCATTATTTGTTTTATGGACATTTTATTAAGTCAGTCAATTCATTTATGTGACATTTGAAAATTCCCCTTGTTTATAGTCTCCTTATACCATTGTCTCTTAACTTAATTTTGAGCGATCTTATGTGTGCTTGGTTACTTGTTGAGCTTGTACTATTACTATCTAAATGTTGTCATGATATTTATAATGCATCTTAGGCCTTGATTTGATCACATGCTATGTGATTCAATGATACATTTACCTCAACATGTTCTCATATATTCTACATAGTTCATTGACTATTATATGGTTATCTTATCCTTTTGAGGTGAGGTAATTACTAGTTTCTATTCTTCCCTCACCTCAAAGAGGGAATATCAGTGGGGGTATGTCATAGAGGCATCTCTTTCACATATTCACAATTTAAAAATTTAGTGGGGAATGTTTTGCAAACATGTTCTCCACACTTACACCAGTTTCAATTTTAGATATATAGTGGGGGCATGTTTTGGAAACATGTTCTCCACACTTTACATAGTTTCCATATTGGCTAGATTTAAAGTTAAATGATTTAGATACTTATTTTTGGTAGGATTTTATACATTGGTATCATTTTTATATATAACCTTGACATGAGAAATATCTAAGGTGTATATTCCATGCAATGTGTAATCAATATTGAATAATCTATTTAGTTTTAGATTTCAAACACTTTTAGGGACTATCATCACCCATCAAGTTAGAATTTTACAGACTATATTGAGCCAATCTAATACAATAGCATTAAGAACCTCTATTCTCAAATAAACAATAACAGTCATATAACTGAAATAATGTATATATTTCTATATACATATTTTATTCTTTTTTTCTAGGAAGGAATAACTCCACAATCACTTGCCACTTCGAAAGGGATACCTCCTTATTAGAGTAACACTCTAATTAAATTGATATCTATTTGGATGTATTAAAATAAATTATGACCCTTTATTTATACTATTTTAATTTATCTCCTTCTTCCATTATATGTATGTTGGATTATTTCTCTATAACATTTTATTCACTATTCTATTATTTATACTACTATTCTACCCCTCCCTAGGTATATTACAAGTAGTTGGTTCACTTTTTGGTATGGTTGAGTTGATCAAATCAATCAATATTTCTAAGTTTTTAGGTTGGACTTTATTGTATCATCTAGCCTCACTAGTTTGATAGTGTGACTTGACTTGGTTCACTCACACTCACCAAGTTATAAGTGTGATTGGGTTGCATAATTGAGCTAGTCTTAACTACCAGGTGGAAATCAACATTTTCTCCAAGGTTTAGGGAATGGGATCTCCTATATATATATATATTTATACTTTTCCTAATCTGAGTTTTAGTGATTCACAATGATACATCTTTCAAATTAAATTGCTAAAAATAAAGATGGTTGTATTGATACACAATTATAATCCTAAACCTTTCTATCTTTTAGTTTTAATAATTTAAATGCTTTTAGTTTTAGATTATATGCACTGATTATATATTATAACATGATTTTGGTTGCATGCCAGTCACCAACAAAGCACTCAAGTTAAACTCAAGTAAAGATAAGGTGTGTTATATACACCTAGGTATGCATTCCTTTTCCTTTAAACTAGAAATTTCATTACTATATTAAAGGGGAGAAATTTAGATGATATTTATTAATTATATAACACCTTAGTCTTATACACTTGGAAAACTTAGACTTTGGTTGTTCTTATGAATTATAAACCTTTCCAACTTTCACAAGTCTCACATATACTCTCTCTTGTGCCCCTTGGCCTATCTCTTAGTTTGAATAATTTTATATTGATGGATCAAGATTTATATTTTTACAAGAATGCTTAAAACTTACTTGTCTTATGCCTATATAAGTTCTAAGCCTATTATACTTATTTTCATGCTTTTTGTGAACTTGTATCCCATATAGACACCTATGTTGATATAGGTGTCTTATTCTGACACAAGTGTACAAATCCCTAAAGTCATCTAATTTTAAAATATACCAAATGGTTGGTATAAGTGTTATCATGTGAGATATTATCCTGATAAGAGTGATATATATGCACAATCACTCCTCATTTTAAATTCATCTAGCACATACCTATCATTCATAAAAAAGATCATTCAAAGAACATTAAATTGAAAAAATATTCCTTATTTTATATTATTTCCATATTAGTAATAGGTAAGACACATTTATATGTCTTAAGTGCTAAACTAGAATCCCAAGAGATATATTTTCCAAGTTACAAGCTAGGTCATTATTGTACTTGCTTATCACACATTGCATGATTCATCATAATATCCCCAAATGGGATATTTTAAACAATTTTAGATTGTTTGAAGAATCATACAAAAATAAAAAAATCATAAAAATGTAATATGCAAAATTGATAATATAAACCATAGTATTTATACTGAAGAATACATATAAATAAAGTAGTGAACTCATAATAACTTCTTAAAATAATTCTGGCACTAGATCTACAATTTTGAAGCACATTCATAATATCTAAGTGAGATTGTCCTACTAAAATACATGGGTTTCATCCTATGATTCAATAAATTAATGGGTTTTTGTCCAATGATCTCAATCTCCAATGGGTTTTCATCCAAGGAAGATGGTTTAATGAACAAAAGTTCAAATAATGTCAGGAAAGACATGAAAGAGAGATAGTTTGGCAAAAGACAATTTTCACAAATGAGAGACCATGATAATAAATAGCATTAACAAGAGAGAGAGATGGAAACTTCATGGAGAAGAAATAAATGTTCCACCCTTATAGTGGGATCACTATTGATCCATAATGCATTATTTGTCACTTGTGCAAGGTCCAAAAACTAGTGGAAGACATCCCCTATCTTTACCCAAAAACTAAGATAATAGATCATGTACACACATAATATTTTCAAACTTTTATCGATTAATAATTTTTTTTATCTTGTAAGAACCCATCAAGTCTTAATCTCTCTGAGTGCATGACTTAAGGGTTACACTGAGAAAGGGGTGGGTAGACCATTGGTGCTTCATAGGATTGTTGTCCCTTTTACCACTTGTTATCTACACACTTATCTCCTAAAACCATTAAACCTAAGTTTGTTCTTCTCTGCTGTACCCATTCTAGGAATTTACTACATTTTATCATCTTTTTCCTCACCTAAATCCCATTTTATTAGTTGGCTATGCTAGGTTGACTGGGTCGACCCTGTACAATTTCAAGATATTTTCACTTAGGAATTAGGTTAGCCTTTGGCTGACCTAGATCGGGACCTAGTGAATTATTATTTGAAACTATTGGTAGGTCGATAGGGTTGACCCTATTGGTTGAGATTTTAGGAAGGGTCAAGGGTCAAATCTGCCTATAAATACAAGTTCATTTCCATCATTTATTAAGAAGTGAAAGAAGTAAGAGCAAATAAACATCTGCTTATTGACTATTCTACTTGAGAAGTAAAGATTAGGTTCTATTATCTATTCATGGTTCAATAGTCAATAATCAAATAAATAAAAATAAAAAAGATGTAATCTAGACATCTACAAATCTTGGCTAGTTTAAACTAAATTTTGATGGGGCCCATAGAGGCAATCTAGGTGCATTAAGAGCTAGATGTGTGATTAAAGAGTGTAGTATCTATTTAATTAGAGCCTTTTCTTTGAAGCTCCCTAATGGGACTGATAATGAAGTAGAGGCTCAAGCACTACCAACAAGAATTCAATTGGTTATTGATTATGGTATTATAGCTCTTGAAATAGGAGATTCACAAATCATTATTCAAGCTTTGAAAAATTAGCCAACAAACTCTTGAATTTTTTTGAACATTTTGGATATAGTCTAGCCAAAAATATAATTTTTTACTAATTGGTCAGCATCTCATTATTTCAAAAAAAGTAATATGGAGACAAACTTCTTGGCCAATGTGGCTATTGATTAATCTATGGAATTGAGATCAAATAATGCTAGTTCAAGTTGGGAAGATTGTGCCAATTTTGATCAAAATTGATTTCTAATTTCAACTCCAGTTTCATTATTAGAAGTATTTTTATTTTTAATTTGATTAAAAATAAAAATTCTTCTTATATAAAGGTGGTAGGATTATTTCATAATGTTTTTGGTAGATTTTCATACTTGAGACACTAATCACAAATGATGGAAATGACTTACAATTCAATGGGATTTGACTTGCAATAATTGGGAAGCATGGATCCATAGGTTTCATAGTGAGATAATTGGTTTCCAAGCATGGCCCATTTCTCATTAAGTTTGCTTGGTGGTTATTTTCCTTGGTTCATGTTTGGTTGGCTGCTTATTTTTTTGAGTGTGTTGAGAATGGAGAGTTTTTAGAATGAATTTATGTGTTGTTACCTAGTGTTTGGTAAAGATAAAACTAGAGAAATGAGTTTTTATGGTGCTATTGCCAGAACTCATCTATCAAATGTTTTTTGGATTCCCTCATCTGATGTGGTAGATGCAATCGAATGGATTTTGGGCATGGATTCTATGGTAACTAGAAACTAGGTTTGAGTCAATTCATATTTGGCCTTGATTTTATAGAGTAATCTCTATCTTTTAGTTTCAGATGTTAATCAAGTTTAAATGGTGGTTGAATTTTTTATGCTTTCAGAGTTTTGTTTGGGCTTGTTTTTCTCAATTGGATTCTCTATTTCTTGGCCCTTACCCAACTTTGCTATTTTTTTGATGTGATTATTTGGGTTTTATCCCTCTGTCTACCTTTCAAAAATTGGAAGCTAGGTTCTTGGCCTTAGTGCATTTCATTAAGGAGGTGTAAGAGGCATCTAAAATTTCTCATGGTGTGGTGTACAAAAAGGGTATTTTTTTGCCTAACTTGGATGAGGTTCTTAAGTCCATCACTAGACTTGAAGAGTGGTGGGCTTCTTGTAGACATCCAAATCATGTCAAAGCCATACAATGGCTATCAAAATGGGTGGCACAAGGCTCTTTCACTACCCCTCCCTAGTGACATGGGTAGTTTATATCTACAAAAGATGATGTTGGTCCTCAACATAAGAAGGTCTTCCCTCAGTTGGTGGCTATAGGTAGAGCACAGTTAGATTTTGGGACTCCTTATTTAGATAGAGCTCTTGTGGTTATGATGCAGGCTGGTTCCTCTTTAGGTTTTTATGCTGGTAGTATCTTCTATGATGGAAAAATGGTTGATCTTATGATATTGAAATGACTGGTGGTCTATTTTGTTCCTTTTGTTTCTTCGATCTAGTCTGGTCTCTATAGTATTTTTGGTTTTCTCTAGATACTATTTATATAAAGACTTATATTAGACAATTTTTCTATATGGTTTTTGTATAGAAGGCAATATGGTAATGTTGAAAAATATTTTTGCCTAGCATTGATTGGTCAATCATGTTAAGGTGTGGAGCCTAAAAGCTTCACATATGAGCGCATTTGACAGTTTCGATTTTACATAGTCACCGGCGTCGGTCAGGAGCGATCGACGTCGGTCAGGTGTAGTTGAAGAGACGCCGGCGTCGGCAGAGGATCGGCCAACGTCGGTCATAGGCAAGCAGGCAGGAATCGACATCAGTTACTTGTGCCTCCAGAATGCTATTTTCGAGGACAAAACTGAGTGTTTGCATGATGAGTTTAGGTCTTAGTCTTAAGTTCGCGTTTCTATTATTAGTAAGATTGTTTTTAGAGCCCTTGTTCAAGAGGCTTAACTGTTGGTTGTAAGTGCATGCTCAAGTCTCCTAATTCTATATGTAGAATTAGATCTTCTTAGCTTAGTGTGGTTGTAGTAGTTCATTGTGTGTGAATGTTGAAGAACAGTACAGAGTTGTATCAATCCAGGTTGTTGGAGTTGATTGTACTTGAGAGAGAGAGCTCTTGAGGGATAGAGATCTTGTGCATCTGTGAGAGGTGTGGAAGAAAGAAGTTTCTTCAATTGCATTCCTTCTGTAAAGAGTTTAATACAATTTTTTAGGGTGGTTTCTTGTATCTCTTGTTCTTTGCTATTATCTGATTCTAGTTACTTATCTATCTAATTTAATTCCACGGTTTATTGCTTTCATAAGTGTAATCATATTATTGGTTGATCCCCAACAAGTGGTATCAGAGCCTTGGTTGTAGGTTTAGAGTTTGATATCCAATAATTGGTATCAAAGCTCAGGTTCACTAACAGGTGGTTCAGATCTGTGTAGTGTGTATTGATTACAAGTTACTCACCGGAGTTTTTGCAAGGATTTCTGTTTGAGTGGGAGAAGCAATGGTAGAAGAAAGTAAACTGAGAATGGAGAAGTTCAATGGCAAAAATTATCAACATTGGAGAATGCAGATAGAGGACTATCTGTATCAGAAAGATCTATACTTACCATTAGGTGGCATTGCAAAGAAGCCCACAGACATGGATGATGAAGAATGGGAAGTTCTTGATATAAAGGCTCTGGGGTCTATAAGACTGAGTCTAGCATCTACTATGATATCTAATTTATCACAGGTAAAAACAATGGTAGAGTTGATGACTACTTTAGCAAATTTGTATGAAAAACCCTCAGCTTCTAATAAGGTATATCTTATGAAGCAACTATTTAATTTGCATATGCAGGAAGGTGGATCTGTATCTAATCACCTAAATGATTTCCATGGTATTGTAAATCAATTACGTTTAGTCAAAATTGTATTTGATGATGAAATAAAAGCTCTTTTAATATTATGTTCTTTGCCTGAAAGCTGGCATAACTTAGTAATGGCAGTTAGCAATACTGCATCTGCATCAAATATTTTAAAAGTAGAGGATGTTGTCAGTGTTATCTTGAATGAGGAAATTCATAGGAAAAGCATAGAAGAGACATCTGGGAACACTTTAAGTTTTGAGAGTAGGGGAAAGCAAAAAGAGAAGAGCAAGAAAGGGAGATCAAGATCTAAGTCTAAGGGGAGAGGTAGATCCAAATCCAGAAATGGCAGGAAGCCACAACGCTGGAATTATGGAAAGATGGGGCACATAAGTAGAGATTACTGGTCAAAGCCTAAGGAGGACAATCAGCACAAAGGAAAAGAAGAAGCAAAGGTTGTAGGTATTGCACAAGATGCTTTAATATTCTCTTTGCATACTAATATAGAATCTTGGGTGTTAGATTCTGGTGCATCTTTTCATGCTACCCCTAATAGAGAATATTTCAGTGACTATATCCATGGAGACTTTGGAATAGTGTATCTAGGGGATGATGAGCCTTGTAAAATTATTGGTAAAGGTAAAGTGCAGCTGAAAACACAGAATGGCAACACATGGGTGTTGAGAGATGTGATGCATGTTCCTAGCTTGAAGAGGAATTTGATTTCTGTAGGAAAGTTAGGGGATGAGGGTTGTACAGTAACTCTCACAGTAGAATCTTGGAAGGTGACCAAGGGTGCACTTGTTATGGCTAGAGGTAAGAGAGTAGGTACTTTCTATTTATGTAATTGTGTTACTAACAATTCTCCTTCTGTATTATTTACTTTAGATGTGGATGCAAAATTGTGGCACTAAGGCTTGGCCACATGAGTGAGAAGGGGATGTCAATTCTTAAGTCTAAAGGTAAGCTTTCAGATTTGAAAAGCATGGATCTAGAATTTTGTGAGCACTGTGTATTTAGAAAATAGAAAAGGGTTAGTTTTCTCAAGACTGGGTCTACAAAGAAGAAGCATAAGTTGTAGCTTGTTCACACAAACATGTGGGGACCAGCTCAGGTAGCTTCTATTAGAAGATCACAGTACTATGTTTCGTTCATAGATGATGCTACAAGAAAGGTATGGATCTATTGTATTAAGAAGAAATCTGATGTATTTGAGACTTTTAAGATTTGGAAAGCTATGGTTGAGAATGAAACAGGCAAAAGATTGAAGTGCTTGAGGTCTGATAATGGTGGAGAGTTTTGTAGTTATAAGTTCAACTGGTATTGTTATATGCATGGAATCCGTAGGCAAAGGATGGTTCCAAGGACACCTCAGCAGAATGGAATTGCTGAAAGGATGAACAGAACAATCATGGAGCGTGCAAGATGTATGAGATTGCATGTTGGTTTTCCCTTAGAGTTTTGGGCAGAAGCTGTTGACACTGCAGTGTATTTGATTAACAGAGGACCCTCTACAGCTCTGGATGGTGGAATTCCAGAAGAGGCTTGGACAGGTAAAAAGGTAGATCTCTCATTCCTCAAAGTTTTTGGTTGTGAAGCCTTTGTGCATGTAGATAAGGAAAATAAAAAGAAGCTGGATGCTAAGTCTATGAGGTGCACATTTATTGGCTATGGCTCAGATGATTTTGGTTTCAAATTTTGGAATCTAGGAACTAACAAGATAATTAGGAGCCGTGATGTTGTTTTCAATGAAAAAGTGATGTATAGTGATCAGCTGAAGAAGCTGAATCAATCTGGGCAGAGCAATGGTGAATTGGATGAGGTTACGTTTCAAAATGAGCTCGCAGGAAAAAGAAATAATCACTTACAGGAAAACACAGAGACCGACGTTGACAGGATAGGAACCGGCATCGGCAGAATAGAAACCGATGTCGGTCATACAGAGATCAAGGTCAGTAGAAAAGGCATTGACATCGGTCAGGAAGAACTGATGTCAGCCAGTAACAGGTCTGGAGCTGACCGAGGTCGGTCACTGTCAGAGAATTTGGGTGGACAGTGTGTTGTGAATGAGTCTCAGACACCCATCAGGAGGTCAGAAAGGGTAAGTAAGCCTCTAATTAGATATTCTCCTTCATTATTCTATTTATTGCTAACTGATGGTGGAGAACCAGAGAGTTTTGAAGAAGCAATACAGGTGGAGTCCAAGAGTCAGTGGGAGCGTGGCATGGTTGAGGAGATGGAGTCCTTAAGAGAGAACCAAACATGGGATTTGGTTGAGTTGCCAGCTGGTAAGAGAACACTAAAGAATAGATGGACCTACAGATTGAAGGAAGGTGAGAATGGACAGATGAAATACAAGGCCAGATTGGTAGTGAAAGGATTTGCACAAAAGCCAGGTATTGATTTTGGTGAGATTTTTTCTCTTGTTGTTAAAATGACTTCTATACAGATTGTACTGTCTTTGGTTGCTGTTGAGGATTTGCATCTTGAGCAGCTAGATGTTAAGACAACATTTCTTCATGGAGATTTGGATGAGGAAATCTATATGGAACAGCCAGAAGGGTTTGAGGTCAAAGGTAAGGAGAAGTTAGTGTGCAGATTGAAGAAAAGCTTGTATGGCCTCAAGCAAGCTCCTAGACAGTGGTATTTGAAATTTGATAGGTTTATGACTGAGCATGGCTACAGTAGGTGTCAATCTGACTATTGTGTGTATTTTAAGAGATTGGATAACGGTAGATATATTATTCTATTGTTGTATGTAGTTGATATGCTGGTTGCAGGATCACACATGCAAGATATCTCTGAGCTTAAGGTGAAATTAACTCAAACTTTTGCTATGAAGGATTTGGGAGCAACAAAGAAAATCCTTGGCATGAGCATTAAGAGAGACAGGAAAAATCACAGGTTGATATTGTCTCAAGAGGATTATGTGGACAAGGTGTTGAAATGGTTCAATATGTAGGATGATAAACCGGTAAGCACACATTTGGCTGGACATTTTAAGTTGAGTAAAGAACAATGTTCTAATTCACATGATGAGGTAGAGTACATGAGTAAGGTTCCATATTCTTCCGCAGTAGGAAGTTTGATGTATGCAATGGTGTGTACTAGACCAGATATTGCCCAAGCAGTGGGTGTTGTAAGTAAGTATATGGCCAATCCAAGAAAGGAACATTGGAAAGCAGTTCAGTGGATCCTCAGATATCTGAGAGGAACCAGTAGTAGGCACTTGTGCTATGGAGGTTCAAATACTTCTCTACATGGTTATGTAGATTCAGATATGGTAGGTGATTTGGATGGCAAGAGGAGCACCATAAGATATGTTTTCACTGTAGGTGGAATGGTGTTTAGCTTGATATCAAAGTTACAGAAGGTTGTTGCCTTGTCAACTACAGAAGTAGAGTATATTGCAGCCACAGAGGCTAGCAAATAGATGATATGGATGACACGATTCATGGAAGAGCTTGGAAGGGAGCATGGGAGTTGTAGATTATACAGTGATATTCAGAGTGCAATTCATTTGGCTAAGAATTCAGCCTTTCAATCAAGAACCAAGCACATACAGCTTAGGTACCACTTCATAAGATAGGTATTGGAAGATGGTGAGTTAAAGCTGGAGAAGATGCATACAGACAAGAATCCTGCTGATATGTTAACCAAGCCGGTTACAAAGGAGAAGTTGAATCTTCATTCAACTTCTGTTGGTCTTTATGATTGAGTTTAAGATGGAGGAGCTAGAAGATGTTGCTGTACAGGTACTGGTGCAGCTGTTTATCTCCAAGTGGGAGATTGTTAAGGTGTGGAGCCTAAAAGCTTCACATATGAGCGCATTTGACAATTTCAAGTTTACACAGTCACCGGCGTCGGTCAGGAGTGATCGACATCAGTCAGGTGCAATTGAAGAGATGCCAGCATCGGTAGAGGATTGGCTGACATCGATCATAGGCAAGCAGGCAGGAACCGGCGTCGATTACCTGTGCGTCCAGAATGCTATTTCCGAGGACAGAACCGAGTGTTTGCATGATGAGTTTAAGTCTTAGTCTTAAGTTCACGTCTCTATTATTAGTAAAATTATTTTTAGAGCCCTTGTTCAAGAGGCTTAACTGTTGGTTGTAAGTGCATGCTCAAGTCTCCTAATTCTATATGTAGAATTAGATCTTCTTAGCTTAGTGTGGTTATAGTAGTTCATTGTGTGTGAATGTTGAAGAAAAGTACAGAGTTATATCAATTTAGGTTGTTGGAGTTGATTGTACTTGAGAGAGAGAGCTCTTGAGGGATAGAGATCTAGAGAGAGATCTTGTGCATCTGTGAGAGGTGTGGAAGAAAGAAGTTTCTTCAATTGTATTCCTTCTGTAAAGAGTTTAATACAAGTTTTCAGGGTGGTTTCTTGTATCTCTTGTTCTTTGCTATTATCTGATTCTAGTTACTTATCTATTTGATTTAATTTCATGGTTTATTGCTTTCATAAGTGTAATCATATTATTGGTTGATCCCCAACAAGTGGTATCAGAGCCTTGGTTGTAGGTTTAGAGTTTGATATCTAATAATTGGTATCAAAGCTTAGGTTCACTAACAGGTGGTTCAGATCTGTGTAGTGTGTATTGATTACAGGTTACAAGAGTTTTTATAGGGATTTCTGTTTGAGTGGGAGAAGCAATGGCAGAAGAAAGTAAACTGAGAATGGAAAAGTTCAATGGCAAAAATTATCAACATTAGAGAATGCAGATAGAGGACTATCTGTATCAGAAAGATCTATACTTACCGTTAGGTGGGATTGAAAAGAAGCCCACAGACATGGATGATGAAGAATGGGAAGTTCTTGACAGAAAGGCTCTGGGGTCTATAAGACTGAGTCTAGCATCTACTGTGATATCTAATTTATCATAGGCAAAAACAATGGTAGAGTTGATGACTACTTTAGCAAATTTGTATGAAAAACCCTCAGCTTCTAATAAGGTATATCTTATGAAGCAGCTATTTAATTTGCATATGCAGAAATTTGGATCTGTATCTAATCACCTGAATGATTTCCATGGTATTGTAAATCAATTAAGTTTAGTCAAAATTGTATTTGATGATGAAATAAAAGCTCTTTTAATATTATGTTCTTTGCCTGAAAGCTGGCATAGCTTAGTAATGGCAGTTAGCAATACTGCATCTGCATCAAATATTTTAAAAGTAGAGGATATTGTTAGTGTTATCTTGAATGAAGAATTTCATAGGAAAATCACAGAAGAGACATCTGGGAATGCTTTAAGTTTTGAGAGCAGGGGAAGGCAAAAAGAGAAGAGCAAGAAAGGGAGATCAAGATCTAAGTCTAAGGGGAGAGGTAGATCCAAATCCAGAAATGGTAGGAAGCCACAATGCTGGAATTGTGGAAGGATGGGGCACATAAGTAGAGATTGCTGGTCAAAGCCTAAGGAGGACAATCAACATGAAGGAAAAAAAGAAGCAAAGGTTGCAGGTATTGCACAAGATGCTTTAATATTCTCTTTGCATACTAATATAGAATCTTGGGTGTTAGATTCTGGTGCATCTTTTCATGCTACCCCTAATAGAGAATATTTCAGTGACTATATCCATGGAGACTTTGGAATAGTGTATCTAGGGGATGATGAGCCTTGTAAAATTATTGGCAAAGGTGAAGTGCAGCTGAAAATGCAGAACGACAACACATGGCTGTTGAGAGATGTGATGCATGTTCATAGCTTGAAGAGGAATTTGATTTTTGTAGGAAAGTTAGGGGATGAGGGTTGTACAGTAACTCTCACAGCAGAATCTTGGAAGGTGACCAAGGGTGCACTTGTTATGGCCAGAGGTAAGAGAGTAGGTACTCTCTATTTATGTAATTGTGTTACTAACAATTCTCCTTCTGTATTATCTACTTCAGATGTGGATGCAAAATTGTGGCACTCAAGGCTTGGCCACATGAGTGAGAAGGGGATGTCAATTCTTAAGTCTAAAGGTAAGCTTTCAGATTTGAAAAGCATGGATCTAGAATTTTGTGAGCACTGTGTATTTGGAAAATAGAAAAGGGTTAGTTTTCTCAAGATTGGGTCTACAAAGAAGAAGCATAAGTTGCAGCTTGTTCACACAGACGTGTGGGGACCGGCTCAGATAGCTTCTAGTGGAGGATCACAGTCCTATGTTTCATTCATAGATGATGCTACAAGAAAGGTATGGATCTATTGTATTAAGAAGAAATCTGATGTATTTGAGATTTTTAAGATTTGGAAAGCTATGGTTGAGAATGAAACAGGCAAAAGATTGAAGTGCCTGAGATCTGACAATGGTGGAGAGTTCTGCAGTTATAAGTTCAACTGGTATTGTTATATGCATGGAATCCATAGGCAAAGGATGGTTCTAAGGACACCTCAGCAGAATGGAATTGTTGAAAGGATGAATAGAACAATCATGGAGCATGCAAGATGTATGAGATTGCATGCTGGTTTGCCCTTAGAGTTTTGGGCAGAAGCTATTGACACTGCAGTGTACCTGATTAACAGAGGACCCTCTACAGCTTTGGATGGTGGAATTCCAGAAGAGGCTTGGATAGGTAAAAAGGTAGATCTCTCATTCCTCAAAGTTTTTGGTTGTGAAGCCTTTGTGCACGTAGATAAGGAAAATAGAAAGAAGCTAGATGCTAAGTCTAGGTGCATATTTATTGGCTATGGCTTAGATGATTTTGGTTTCAAATTTTGGAATCTAGGAACTAACAAGATAATTAGGAGCCGTGATGTTGTTTTCAATGAAAAAGTGATGTATAGTGATCAGCTGAAGAAGCTGAATCAATCTGGGCAGAGCAATGGTGAATTGGATGAGGTGACGGTCCAAAATGAGCTCATGGAAAAAAGAAATAATCACTTGCAGGAAAACACAGAGACTGAGTTGGCAAGATAGGAACTGGCATCGACAGAATAGAAACTGATGTCGGTCATACAGAGACCGACGTCGGTAGAACAGGCACCGATGTCAGTCAGGAAGAACCGACGTTGGCCAGTAACAGGTCTGGAGGTGACCGAGGTCAGTCACTGTCAGAGAATTTAGGTGGACAGCGTGTTGTGAATGAGTCTCAGACACCCATCAGGAGGTCAGAAAGGGTAAGTAAGCCTCTAATTAGATATTCTCCTTCATTTTTATATTTATTGCTAACTGATGGTGGAGAACCAGAGAGTTTTGAAGAAGCAATACAGGTGGAGTCCAAGAGTCAGTGGGAGCATGGCATGGTTGAGGAGATGGAGTCCTTAAGAGAGAACCAAACATGGGATTTGGTTGAGTTGCCAGATGGTAAGAGAACACTGAAGAATAGATGGACCTACAGATTGAAGGAAGGTGAGAATGGACAGATGAAATACAAGGCCAGATTGGTAGTGAAAGGATTTGCACAAAAGCCAGGTATTGATTTTGGTGAGATTTTTTCTCCTGTTGTTAAAATGACTTCTATACAGATTGTACTGTCTTTGGTTGTTGTTGAGGATTTGCATCTTAAGTAGCTAGATGTTAAGACAACATTTCTTCATGGAGATTTGGATGAGGAAATCTATATGGAACAGCCGGAAGGATTTGAGGTCAAAGGTAAGGAGAAGTTAGTGTGCTGAAGAAAAACTTGTATGGCCTCAAGCAAGCTCCTAGACAGTGGTATTTGAAATTTGACAGGTTTATGACTGAGCATGGCTATAATAGGTGTCAATCTGACCATTGTGTGTATTTTAAGAGATTAGATAATGGTAGATATACTATTCTATTGTTGTATGTAGATGATATGCTAGTTGCAGGATCACACATGCAGGATATCTCTGAGCTTAAGGTGAAATTAACTCAAACTTTTGCTATGAAGGATTTGGGAGCAGCAAAGAAAATCCTTGGCATGAACATTAAGAGAGACAGGAAAAATCACAGGTTGATATTGTCTCAAGAGGATTATGTGGACAAGGTGTTGAAATGGTTCAATATGTAGGATGCTAAACTGGTAAGCACACCTTTGGTTGGACATTTTAAGTTGAGTAAAGAACAATGTTCTAATTCACATGATGAGGTAGAGTACATGAGTAAGGTTCCATATTCTTTCACGGTAGGAAGTTTGATGTATGCAATGGTGTGTATTAGACCAGATATTGCCCAAGCAGTGGATGTTGTAAGTAAGTATATGGCCAATCCAGGAAAGGAACATTGGAAAGCAGTTCAGTGGATCCTCAGATATCTGAGAGGAACCAACAGTAGGCACTTGTGCTATGGAGGTTCAGATACTTCTCTACATGGTTATGTAGATTCAGATATGGCAGGTGATTTGGATGGCAGGAGGAGCACCACAGGATATGTTTTCACTATAGGTGGAATGGCGATTAGTTGGATATCAAAGTTGCAGAAGCTTGTTGCCCTGTCAACTATAGAAGCAGAGTATATTACAGCTACAGAGGCTAGCAAATAGATGATATGGATGACACGGTTCATGGAAGAGCTTGGAAGGGAGCATGGGAGTTGCAGATTATATAGTGATAATTAGAGTGCAATTCATTTGGCTAAGAATTCAGCCTTTCACTCAAGAACCAAGCACATATAGCTTAGGTACCACTTCATAAGACAGGTATTGGAAGATGGTGAGTTGAAGCTGGAGAAGATCCATACAGACAAGAATCCTGCTGATATGTTAACCAAGCCAGTTACAAAGGAGAATTTGAATCTTCATTCAACTTCTATTGGTCTTTATGATTGAGTTGAAGATGGAGGAGCTAGAAGATGTTGCTGTACAGGTACTGGTGCAGTTGTTTATCTCCAAGTGGGAGATTGTTAAGGTGTGGAGCCTAAAAGCTTCACATATGAGTGCATTTGACAGTTTCAGGTTTACACAGTCACCAGCATCGGTCAGGAGTGACCGACATCGGTCAGGTGCAGTTGAAGAGACGTCAGCGTGGGCAGAGGATCGGCCGACGTCGGTCATAGGCAAGCAGGCAGGAACCGGCGTCGGTTACCTGTGCGTCTAGAATGCTATTTCTGAGGATAGAACCGAGTGTTTGCATGATGAGTTTAAGTCTTAGTCTTAAGTTCGCATCTCTATTATTAGTGAGATTGTTTTTAGAGCCCTTGTTCAAGAGGATTAACTGTTGGTTGTAAGTGCATGCTCAAGTGTCCTAATTCTATATGTAGAATTAGATCTTCTTAACTTAGTGTGGTTGTAGTAGTTCATTGTGTGTGAATGTTGAAGAACAGTACAAAGTTGTATCAATCCAGGTTGTTGGAGTTGATTCTACTTGAGAGAGAGAGCTCTTGAGGGATAGAGATCTAGAGAGAGATCTTGTGCATCTATGAGAGGTGTGGAAGAAAGAAGTTTCTTCAATTGTATTCCTTCTGTAAAGAGTTTAATACAAGTTTTCAGGGTGGTTTCTTGTATCTCTTGTTCTTTGCTATTATCTGATTCTAGTTACTTATCTATCTGATTTAATTTCATGGTTTATTGCTTTCATAAGTGTAATCATATTGTTGGTTGATCCCCAACAAATCATGCCTTCATATTTTCTAATATTAAGCCACACCACCTTATATATATATATATATATATATATATATATATATATATATATATATATATATATATATATATATATATATATATATATATATATATATATGGTGTAAGGGCTCGAGACCCTTTAATTCTTGAGCACTGATAATTTTTTTTTTAGGTTTCCATACTCTCTTTAGAGATATGAATCTTGTCTCGTGGATAAGTCATTTGGATGCATTGATAGGTTATATAGCCTAGAGTTGATTTGTCTTTGTTATCCTTACATACCATAATAATTTCTTTCAAATCACCTTGAACAAGATTTGATGAACACTATATTAGATTTACTTTAATTGTTATTAGTATAGGTGAAATATCAAAACCTAGGACCCCCTTACAGTTATTGCATGATTATGTTAGACTAGAGGATTTAGAACTCTTCTTAGCATGGTGTATTGTGATAAATCATCCCCTAATCAGGTCTAGCAGATCCCCATATTATTCATGCTCACACTTAAAAAGTTTGTTTCCAATCAGAAGTGTAGGTATGATCTATCTTCTCTGAGCTAGGATTGATTTATAGATATGATGCATTTATGATTGCATACATTTTAATGAAACCATTGTAAATATAAGCCTTAAAGGATTTATTTCACTTATTTATTTATTTTATTATTTTTATTATCATATATTTTCAATGTTGGGTCGACTGTATTGGCACAATACTAACTTCTCTACGTAGGTTTAACACATAATCATATCCAAATGACTCTATTGTTTTTGTGCAGGTTCTTTTTCAGGTATAGGCTACTAGATCAACTCAATTGACATAGTATAGCTTTTTAGACTTTTAAACATCCATTCCAAACTACTAGGTTGATCTAGTCAACCATCTACACTTTCAAGCATCAAATTTAGACTACTAGGTCGACCCAATCGACCCTGTACATTTTAGGCACTCAACAATAGGCTTATGCAAAGCTTAGTTGACCTAGTTAACCTTATTAACAAGATTTACAAGCATTCAACAAGGTTATTTGATAGTAATCTCACTTCTCTACATATTCAAACCCACTAAAGTTCTTTTTATCCTTTCTCTCTTTCCTTACAATCTTTCTTTTCATAGTTTACAGTCTTTAAAACTACCCCTATATAGCTAACTAGATCGACTCTGTCAATCTAGTTCTGTATTCTATGTGCTATTTAGATAACTAAGTCACGCTTGTCAACCCTTTTCATTTTCAGACCTTTTGGTTTTGTAGTACAGATGTGATACTGTTAACTCTATTATGTATTCTATGCATACATTATCGATTGAATCGAAACTGTATTGTGTTTTAGAGTTAGAATTAACTCTTATATGCTAGTAATTAGCTCACACTTTCATTTTTTGTTCTTTGCATGTTTATAATAGATCACATAGTCGAATTAGGTGGTTCTCAATATACCATTTAGTTTCAATATTTTATATTTTATGCACACATGATAATATCATAAAATCTTAAACAAGCATTCTAATAATTCTCTACCCAAGGCCTATCTACTTGGATTTCATCACTAAGGGGGAAGCTGACTTGGTTTTCTAGCCAAGTATAAACATGTGGTTAATGGTATATTATGGCTAAGCACCTGACACCTTTATCTCTATGATGTGTGAAGTGAGGGGGTAGGCCCCAATACCAAGTCTATACTATTTCCAATATAGATCCCTTTCAGCCCAAACATCCTAAAACCATCCTTAGATTGCTTTCTAGTTCTTTACTTATAACCAACTTCCTATCATATTTAAAAATATATTATAATAATATAACAACATTTAGGTTGACCACTTAGTTAGCTTTTACTTTCCAAGTTGATTGCTTGCTCTTTACTTAATTATATATTATATTGCAAAAACTTGCATTAGCTAGTGTTGGTGCAAGGTTTTGTGTTATGTTCCTCAATTGGATCAACCTCATTGATCCAATTGATTGTATATTTTATTTAAATTCTTGATTTAAAAAATATTTCAAAATCATTATTATTTCAATACATAGTCATTTCAATTGACACAGTCTATGATAAGTTGTCTATTTTTCCATATCTATTATTCTTGGTTGACCCTATCAACCTTGTACACTTTTTTATCCTCTGTCTACTGTGCTTGGTCAACCTAGTCAACCTTATATAGTTTGTAGGACTTATTTCATATTCTATGTTGACCCAATAGAATTTGTACTATTTTATGCCTTCCCTATTTATAATTTTAGTTTTGTGTTTTTCCTTGTTAGCATTCTATTCATTTCTCTCTAGTCATAATGAATTCTCCCATCAGAATATTCTTTGACAGTTTGAATCCATTTAGATATTATATTGGATGTTCATTTTTCCCTCTCTTTTTATCCTAGGAGTACCATCACTCATGGGGTACCTCTCCCCCTCCTTCATGCATGACCTATAACATGGTGAAAATCACACCTCAAGATGAAGTTGATGGGTCTGATCCTTTCTATACTCACCAAGATACTTCTCATCTTCAAAATATTCAAACTAATGTGGGAGTAATTGACACAAGTTTGATCCATAATCCCACTAATAATACATCTTCTAATAACCCTCCCTCTCCACCAATTTGGGGAGTGGTCCTACCAACACCAACCCACCTCTTGATATAACTCAACTTCTTACCCAAGTTATTTAGCAAATGAACATAATGCAAAACTATAACACCAATCAAATGATGAAACTTCAACAACATTTGATTAATATGGATAATCAACCTCTGGCTATCCATCCTCAAGCTAATCTCAATTACATTCCTCCACCTCTTAGAGATGCCTCAGACAAAGTTATTCCTCAACCCATAATGAATAACAAGATGCTTCAAACTATTCAGAATGAGCCTTTAGTTCCATTCATTGTGTCCATCAATATTGGTAACATATCTCCAAATATCAAGTATGATGGGACTAAAGACCCTACTTCATTTCTCAAAGCTTTTGGCCATCTTTACAAAGATTGGATCCAAACTAATACCTTCACTAAAACTAAACTTGTAGTCAAAAACTTCACTAGTGATGTATTAGAATGGTATAACTAATTACCCCAATATTATATTTGTAAACTTGAATATTTGGTCAATCCTTTAGTTAAAGAGTTTCAACACAATGATCTTCTCAAAAATTATCTTAGCCACTTCATTAATGCTAAGCAATCTCCCACTGAATTAACTCATGACTTTATCAAAAGATGGAAATCATTGGCCCATAAAGCTGACCATAACATGATTGATGATAACTTGTTTAAACTCTTTATAATTTCTTTGTCTCCTCTTAAATATAAGGTTCAAACCTTTTCTCCCCAAACACTTAATTAATCTCTTTATTGAGTTAAACGTCAATACTTTCTCATGAAGAAATTTGAAACTAATCCTAAACTTCTAAAAGGATATTTTCAAACATATACCAATGTTATCATTAGTAATATACCACAAACCAAACTGGAAGTTACCAAAGCTGACATTACTTCATCTTCTCACACACCTCTCTTGGTGCAGCAAATGAAATAACTCTTACCACCCTCTAAGCCCTTCACCTATCCTAAAAATCCTCCTAAATGGTATGACCCTATTCAATTTTGTTGGTTCCATGCTGACATTGGTCATTCCCATGAATATTATAGAAGGCTCACTAAATTTTGTCTCCTATATGCTTAGTGACTCATTTAATCATAAATACATGATCAACCTTCATCATCAAGAGTACACCATTACTTCTTAAAAATGACAAGTTTCCAAAGATTATACCTCTAATAACAAAAAATATTTTTCAAATAATCAACCAAATACTTAGGATGTTGGTGCCATTGATGCCGATTATGATAAATATTACAATAATTCTCAATATGTTAACATTGCTAAGGTCAATTATCATTACAAGCTAGCTCACAAAGATCCAGTTACCAAATCAAAGAAGACATATCTATAAGAACAAATTATCAAAGATATTACAACTAATAATCTAGCATCGTAAGCCCATGAGGAACCACTTCCTCCTTTTGAACCTCTAACCACATCTATTCCTTCAAAATCTACTTTGCCTCCTAAACCTCATGTTGGTTCTTCTAAATCTCATTGTAACTTTCTTGAAGAACTCAAATCTATACCTTATAAGATTTCACTTAGGGAGTTTGTTAGTACTTATCCCTATCATCATAAGTTATTTATGAAAAAACTCCAAAAAATTGAATACCCATCCTTTATAGATGAAGAACCACCTTCTATTGAATCTCAACCTACCAACATCACTACCATTGAAACTATGTGTCCTTATTCCAAGCCTTCCATTGAATTTCTTGAAGAAGACATGATCACTGATGAAGTTTTTTTTCATGTTTATGATCTGCCACTTGTCATCAAAATAGCCATTAATACTACCCTTATCCATAAATTTCTAGTTGATGAAGGCTTTGGTATTAATGTGACATCTTTATGGCTGATCCAACAACTTGGTTATAATAAGGATCATCTCAAAAAAACCCATCTTACTTGCCATGGTTTTGATAAGACAAATCAAAAGCCACTTGGGTGTATTTGGCTCCCATCAACCATCAAACCTAAAAATGTTCAAACTAAGCTTATGGTCCTTGATTTACCATTATCTTATAATATTCTCCTTGGTCACCCATACACTCATCGAATGAGGGACATTACTTCTTATAATATCCAATGCATTAAATTATTACACAATGAAAAGTGATATAAGCATGAAGCTAATCCTAACTCATGGATTATTCATCTTCCTAATCCCAAATCTTAGTATCGTATTCCTATAATTCCTAAAATCAATAGTGCTCCTTTACCTGAGTTCATCAACATGAACCCTAATTTACAAGTTACTCTTTTGTATTCTGATGATGATGAACCCAATGATTTGTAACATACTTAAAATAATACCAAGTTACCTCCATACATTTCATAGTGGCTTCCTCCTCTATTACTCAGGGACTATACTATTCCTTTTATCGATGAGATTACTGATTTTCCCCCTCCATGCAATACTCAAGATCCTTCTTTATCAAAATATTCCTTCACTCAAAATTATTTTAGAGTGGCCATATATTTCAATATTCTCTCATCATGTTTCCTTGTACATTCAATAATATAGGTATTTCACCTTTTGATACTTCCCCTGACTCTTAAGCATGTACAATTTCTCCAACATATGATGATAATTACATAATCTCACAACCTCAATATTGAGACTTGGATGTCCAACATTATAATAAAACCTTAGCCCAAATTAATGATTTCAATATGGATGTCCATACCATTTATATTGATCTTAACTTAGATCCTAAAGTTCATGTTCCTCCTACCAATTATCCTCTTATTAATACTTCTTGGGTGGTAGAGAAAATTATACCTTTAGAGCTTCCAAAAATTCCTGCATCTCCTTTACCACCTATAGATCCCATCAACGCATTTGATCCTTCCCCTATCACTAAAACCAACAACACTCCAGTCCCATCTAATTCATATACTTCTCCTACTCTTGAGATTACACTTGATGCCAATGTAACTAATGTTTGTTAGATTCATTTTGAGTATGATTGCCATGGTAATAAAATTCTATATCTCAAAGTAGATGTTGAGTATTATGGCCCTCTTCCCACCTTACCTAGTGATGAGGCTATTCTTGAAATACTTCATGCTCGAGAACCTCAACTTCCTTGACAACATCATAAACTTAGGAATTTTAAAACCAAAACCCCTTGTTTCAATAACTTTATTGCTAGCATTGATCTTATAACTAATACAATTTCTTATTTACCTAATGCACCATACCATTTTCAAGACAACAAAGCCATGCTTATCAAAGAAAATACTCACATTAAATATGGTACTCCATCTTATTCTTGACCAATTATAGTATCTTGTGAACGCTTACCTATCAATCATGATAATTTTAGCTTATTATTTAATAATTATCATGAGGTTTTTACTTGGTCCTATGAGGACATGCCTAGTATTGAACCTAGCATTGTGGTACATAATATCATTACTTATCCTGATGCTAATCTTGCATGTTAAAATTAAAATAAATTTCCACCCAAGGTTTCCACCTTATGTCACAAGGAAAGCATCAAATTACTCAATGCTAAATTTATCAAACTAGTGGACTTTTCTAACATTGTTCCCATTCAAAAAAATGTCACTATGGTCATTCACATTTGTATTGATTTTTACAATCTTAATTTGATTTATCCCATGTATAACTTCCCTTCACCTTCAATAAATGGATGGATTCTCAGGTTACAATCAGATACACATTGCCCCTAAGGACCAACATAAGACCACTTTCACCACAGAATGGGGCACTTATTGCTATGTCAAAATGTCTTTCAGCCTTAAAAATGATAGACCACTTACCAACAAGAAATGACTCACATATTTCTTGATATTATCCAATTTGTTTTTAAAACTTATGTGGATGACCTCATTTATAAATCCAAATATTGTATAATTCATATTTCTGATCTTACTATCATTTTTGATCACCTTCTTAAATACTAGGTTAGAATCAATCCTTACAAATGTGTCTTTGGTGTCACATCTAGAAATTTTTTAGGATTTTTATTCTCTCAATATGGCATCAATGTTGACCCCACTAAGATTAGTGCTATCATCAACATGCCCATTCATAATTTCATTCCTAACATTCATACTTAGGCAAACTTGGGGACTTTAGATGACTCATCCTCGAAATGGTTTACCACATTAACTCCATAAATTCTCTTCTCAATAAATGCACCACTCTAGAATGGATGAACCTTTATCAAAAATATTTTGATAACATGGAAGAGTAATTTCTTCACCAACCTACACTTCATCCTCCTTCTAATGATCAACCCTTAATTCTATATACTTCTTCCACACCCATATCAATTGGGTCAATGCTTGGCCAACAAGATGATAATATAAGAGAGTATGCTATCTACTACATTAGCCAAGGCTTCATCAATTATGAAACAAATTATACCAAAATTGAATGTGATTGCCTCTCCATCTATTTCATAGCTAAAAATCTTTACCATTACATGCTTTACCAATCTACTTATGTCATCATTTGTTCTAACACCTCGTGTCACTTATTCTCCAAATCTTTTCTTCTTGGAGATAGAATTGGCAAATGGATGGTCCTTCTTATGGAATTTGATCTCCACATCATCACTCAAAAAGCTAGAAAATGGCAAGTCATAGCTGATTAACTTGATGCAATTATCATTCCAGTTACCTCTCCCCTTCAAGAAAGTATTCTTGATGATAATATCCTCTATATTAAAGGTCTTAATCAAGATATTTATCTCAAAGATTATTTTCATAACTTTACACTAATATTGAAGTAAATAATCTCTATGAATCTTCCATTCCATCTAATACTACTAAACTTAAAGTAGTTATCGAAGAGCTTCCTTAAATTAATGTTGACTTTCTCAAAGATACTTAGACCATCCACTTTGATAGTGCTAAATGCCTTCAAAGAGTTGGAGTAGGTTCTATTCTCACAAGCCCTCTTAGTAAGATCATTCCTTGAGATTTTCACTTCACCTTTGATGTCACCAATAATATGGTTGAGTATGAAGCCCTAGTCTTAGACATGAGAGTTTGTCTTGATCTAAACATTTAATACCTACATGATTTAGGTGATTCTTAGCTTATTTTCCTCCAGGTCAATAGTGATTACAATGTAAAAGTGAGAATCTCATTTCCTATATCAAATTTCAACCATTTTTTATAAGTATTTCATCTCTTTCACTATTGAGCCTATCCTTTGATATCAAAATTCTATTACCAATTATCTCACTTCCTCAGCATATCTCTTTCATCCCCACCAAGTTCTTTTTGATCCTACTTTTTTTCTATAGATAAAAAATACCCATCCTCTAATCAACCACTAAATTCACTTATTTACCACATTGAGGCTTTTACTATTTGACAAAGCCCATGGTACAAAGACATTATTCAATTCTTGGAACATCAAACTTATCCTCCTAACTTAAAATATCATGAAAAGACATGCATTCGTAAACAAAATTTAAAGTATGTATTTCGACACAACATTCTTTATTATCATAATGCTAAAGGTATCTTTCTCCATTATGTTATGCAAGATGAGGTCCCTCCTCTTCTTGAACAAGCACATGGGGTATTTATGGTGGCCACTATAGTGGACATGCTACTACATGAAAATGCCTACATATGGATTACTTTTGGCCTAATCTTGAAAAAGATGCAATAAAATTCACTAGAAAATGTATTCCTTGCCAAATTCATGATAATCTAATTCATTCACCTCCATTCGAGCTTCAAACTACTGAATATCCTTGGCCATTCTCCACATGGGGATTAGATCTCATTGGAAAATTACCTCACTTCCAAGATGGGCATGCTTTTATTATCATTGTTACCAAATATTTTACCAAATGGGTTGAAGCCATGTCCCTTGTTAATGTCATTGATAACACCATTTTAAAATTTATTCTCAATCAAATTATTTTCCATTTTGGTGTTTCCCATATCATTATTTTAGATAATGGTGGTAATTTTAAAAATAAACATGTCAAACAGATTTGTGCTAAATTCAATATCAATCACATTTTCTACACCTTATCATCCACAATGCAATGGTCAAGCTGAGACCACTAACAAAATTCTCAATGAAAGTTTCTAAATGATAATTCATGAAACCCACATGGATTGGTACATTCATCTTTATCTTACTTTTTGGGCCTACTTGACTAGCATACGTACTGCCACTAGGACAATATCATTCTCTCTAGTATATGGTTCTAAATCAGTTCTTTCATTATAATTTGAGATTCCCTCTCTTCATATATCTCTTTATGGTATCATTCCTAATGATGAATTACATAATTCTCACTTTCATGCCCTTGATCTCCTTGATGAACACCATCTTTCTACGTTGTAACATAATCACCAATACAAGGCTCTTATTTCCAAACAACATAACAAACATGTCAAAATTCACACATTTAATGTTGGTAATCTTGTCCTCAAATTAGATTACACCCATGCTAAATAAGGCAAATACACCCAAGAATGGTGGGGTCCGTATTTAATCAAATATATTCTTGGTCTAAGTACCTATTGCCTTCAAACCAATGAAGGCTACATTTTTAAAGAGCCCAACAATGCATAATTCCTTAAGAAGTACTTTGCCTAAACATTTCCTTATTTTCATACTTTCTATCTATATCTATCTAACATTTTTTATATGTTACTTACATAGATCTCTCCATTTCAAAAGTTCTCTCTTTTCACAAACCTTTAGTTCTACCTTTTTCATCTTTTCATTTCCCCTTTATCTCATGAGTTGCATTGTAAAAGTATGTATAAGACCTAGTCTTCCTCATGATGTACCATAGTCTTGTTTATTTTCATACTCTTTTTACACACTCTTGGATTTATATTTTATGAGTTACAGTGTAAGGCCATGGATAGGACTTGGCCTTCCTCATAAAATTAACATCATGTTATTCATTTTCTAAAAATATGTTTTTGATCCTTGCTCTCAGCTTTAACTTTTGCTTCTTTTGATAGATGGAATTTGCATAATAATCTATGTTAGCATGATTTCCTCCATTTTTCTCATTCTTATGATAAGAAATCACACTTTACTATCATTACATCCCTTATTTTTTTTACCCTTTGTCACATTTTTTGATATTTGAAGCAATTCAAATTGTTCCATGTGTCACTTCTCTTGATTTCCTTTCCTTTCACTCCACATTGGATAAAATAATGTTGGAATCAAGATAACACTTTTATTTCACCTAGATTTTCAAGACTCTTAGACCCCATGATCTTTTAAGTGATCTCTCTTAGAAACCAAGTCCCAAGTATTCAAATGAAATTCATATTTATCACCCAACTTTAGCATACATTTTTCACTACCATATGCCTATCTTCCAAAAAAAAATTCAATTTTTGTTTTTTTGTTCACTAACTTCTACAGGTTTGCCTAATGTTCTTCACATTAGACACCTTCACTTATATTACATTATAGTTCTTTATCTACAATAGTAAGGTGAATAAAGGTATGTGTTTTTAAATTTTGTCCTTTTCTTTATCTTATTTTTTTTTCTTATTGCACTTTATTTAACATTAGTGTTATGTGTTATCATGTTCTATTTCTCAAAGCACCATCCTGTGTTTCAATCACATGACATGTGATGAGCTTTGAATGGGGAATATATATACACATAATATCTTAATTTTTTTATTGGTTATTGATAGTTTTTATCTTTTAATAACCCATTGAGTCTCAATATCCTTGAGTGCACACATTGAGGGGTACACCAGGAAAGGGGTGGGAAGACCATTGGTTCTTCACAGGATTGTTGTCCCTTTTGCCACTTGTTATCTACACACTTGTATCCTAACACCATTAACCCTAAGATTGTTCTTCTCTACTATACCCATTCCAAGCATTTACCACACTTTATCCTCTTTTTCCTCACCTAAATTCCCTTTTTTTAGTTGATTGTGTTAGGTTGACCCTGTATAGTTTTGAGATATTTTCACTTAGGAATTAGGTTAGCCTTTGGTCGACCTAGATTGGGACCTAGTGAATTATGGTCTAAAAATGTGCTAGGTCAACTAGGTCAACCCTATTGGATAGGTTTTTGAAAGGGTCAAAGGTCAAATATGCCTATAAATATAAGTTTATTTCCATCATTTATTAAGAATCAAAATAATAAGTAAGAGTGAATGAACATCTTCTTATTGATCATTCTACTTGAGAAGTAGAGCTTAGGGTTTCATACTTTCTTTGGGGATATGAATATTGTCTTGTGGAGAAGTATTTTGGATGCATTGATAGGTTGTGTAGCCTACAACTGATTTTTATTTGTTATCCTTACCATAACAATTTCTTGAGAAGCACCTTAGCCAAGGGAGAGATTGAGGATCGATGGTTTCATCTTCAAAGGTAAGTATTCTTAACTTTATTTCTCGTTTGTCAGAGTAGATAGATATACATTTATTATTATCTTATATGCGTTAAGATTATATATAAATTGATTTGAGTATATGAATTCTATGCATGTTTAGTTTTATTATTTCTAACCCCTACTTTCTACCACAAGCTTTGGTGAGCACTAGATTAGATTTACTTTGCTTGTTATTAGTACATGTGAAATATCAAAACATAGAACCTCATTAGGGTTATTACATGATTGCATTAGACTAGAGGCCTTAGAACCCTACTTTACATGGTGTATTGTGATAAATGATCCCTTAATTGGGTCTAGCAGATCCCCATATTGGTCATGCTCCCACTTAACAAATGTTTTCCCAATCGAAAGTGTAGGTATGATATATCTTCTTTGAGCCAAGATTGACTTATAGACATGATACATTTATAATTTCATACATATCCTCCATAAGAATTTTGACCCATACCCACTCATGAGTTCATAGAAAATATGGAAATCCTATTTGTATTTTTCCCCCACTTTAATCCACCACCTCTTTGTCTTTGTCTTCCACTACTTATCCACTATCTCTTTGTCTTTATGCACTTTCCACTAAACTCTAAAATAGATTTTTGACTTTAGGCAAAACACATGAATCAATGGGTATCCATAGAAATTCAACCCATCCCTTCCCCATGTGATTCACATCTCATTTGAGATTCCTTGTGTGCCATGCCATATCATCCACAGTCTACATCCTCTATTGCATCATCCCTTGCATCACTTGCCACATCACCATGGATAATGATAGTGAATAATGACACATGAATAGTGCATTGGTACAATGTGATTCCCTTACATCAACTAATTTAGCTTATGAGAATGAAATATTTTAATAGTCTTCTACATATGTCACATTTAGAGAAAGGGGGCATTACATCCTCCCTTCACAAAGATTGTTTATCCTCAAGAAATATAGTTTACTTCCTAGTTACAAATGCTAGGATCCCAAACCAATTTTGGGAATTAGAAATTCCCAATTATTGATCCTTCATATGATATAGTTGTCCTAACATAATTCTATCTCACTACTATAATATAATCATGGACTGGAATCCACACACTAAGTGATGCTATAGAAAACATTTTCCCTAGACACAATACAACATTCTCATCTATACCACATACTTGGGCTGCCCCATACTTTGATATATTATCCATGTATAGACCTTCACATAGCATAAAAAAAATTATGAGAGACAAACTCTCTCTCAATCAACTCATCAATTTTTCAACCATGTTCCAAGGGCATTCTATCCAACTCCTCTACAAAATTAGCATGCTCTTCTACTAAAACCTCTAAAATGATGGTATGAAAGTATTATTGCTACACCTTATTTGATGGACTAAAGAAGTCCTCCATCATTTGAAATTCTTCTCTCAATGTGAGAGCATCCATTTTGGAATTTTCTTCATCAAATTTACAACCTTTATTTCCTTTACCTTGCATATGTATTTCCTTCATGGGCTTCTTACTAACCTCTTCTAGAACTGGATCTTCTTTTTAGAAGAAGCTTTTCTCCTCCTTAACAATCTCTTGAAGCTCTAGTTCTAGATTTTATTATTTCTTCAAGATTGCTTCTTCTTTTGGAATGATTCCTTTTACTACTAAAAAATCATGAAATGACAAGGCTACCTTAATTATGTTTGTAAGAGTCTGATAATTGTTATACAAACTACCTAACTTAGAACACATGGGATCTATTTCTCTTTTTTCTTCTTTTGGCAAGAATCTAGGTTTCCAATCTATTTTAGTCACTCACACTAAGCATTTGCAACAAGAGTTAGCTTCCTAATAGGTTGCATGATCTTGGCTTTGATACCACTATAATATCCCCCTTGGGAAAAATTAGAACCTTTTTGTATTTTGTAATAAAACTTACAAAATGGTACAACCATACAAATTGAAAATTTTAAATTGATAACAACCAACTATATTATTAATGGATATATTTGTTTACACTAATAGCATTGAACAATACATATAACTAAAAATTAAATTATAATACTTCTTGTAAAATATAATTCAGCTCTAATGTGATTCTTGAATGAAATCACCATCAATAGATATGGAGGTTCTTACACCACTAAAACTATCAATCTTGTGAGCATTTTTGTCCTCCAAGATATCCACACTCCAATGGTTTTTTTCCTGGGAAAGGAAGAAGTTGAACATAAGTTTAATTCTAAAATTGGGGGGTTTATGAGATGTAAATATTAATTTAAAAATGAGAGATATCCTTATAGAATTTATAATAAGATAGGAAAATTAAGGAGGAGAGAGAAATGTGGTGCCACATTTTCATGTGGGTCAAAATACACACTATTTGGCATGATTGGCATCACACATAAGGGTCAAAGAGAAATGAATCAAAGGGTAAAAAATCATCCACCTCATTTATCTTTGTTTCCCACTTTCATGTGCTTCCAAACCCCACTTCCACATGCTTCAAAAAAGGACACCTCACTCACACATGTGAGAGCAATCATTAATAATAACTTTGTCATATTTCTCCCATGTGCACACGTACTCCCAAAACTACTTTTTGACTTCTCCCCACACTCTAATCATGAAGATACATTAATAATGTACCCCATATCTTTCCTTTGTCTTTTTCCCCCAAGAACAAAGACATGTGATGACTAAAGATAAAACATTTGTCTCTTAGTGGAGTGGGATGCTTCACCCTCATCACATGTACTTGATCTCATGTGAGATCCCCCATGGGACATGCCACATCATCCACAAGCCACCTCACTTGATCCATCATTAGCTACATCATTATATACATCACCTACCACATCACCATGAATAATGATAGTGAATAGTGACACATGAATAGTGCCTATGAATAATATCTTATGAATAGTGACTTGACACAATATTATTCCCTTACAAAATTTGATTTAGCCTACAAGAATGAAATAGGCTAACAATCTTATACATATGTATCATTTAGAGAAAGGGGAAATTACATCCTCCCTTCCCAAGATTGCTTGTCCTCAAGAAATCTAGTTCACTTCCTAATGCCAAATACTAGGAGCCCAAATTATTTTTCCTGGTTCCCATCCAAATATGAGTATCTAAATTTTATTTTCTTGTTGATCTTCAATTATCTATCAAAATTACTCAGTTGTGCCTAAATATGCATTTGTAACTTCTCACTTTCTTAGAATATTTTCTTCATGGATGATGATCTCTTCATTCTACTTCTATTGCACTACTCTAATTTGATCTTCCAGGTCATCTTATTCCTCACAATCACTTTCCAAATCTAAAAGGTTAAAGCTATCATGAACACTCTTTTCCATAAGTGTTGTTTGGATCTCTGCCACATACTCAGATTCAACATGCTCTTTTTATGAAATGGCATTAGTGATTAAATTAATTTTATCATTTGATTTCATTCCACTAGTGTTAATAAGGAAGATAATAGTCTCAAAATTTTCATTGGTTTGTTTTGAATTTGCAACCAAGGTGGACATTTTGACATCTTCATTAAAAATATTCCCAACATATGTTGATACATGCATTTAAATGGAGTCATTATATAGATATTCCATACATAAATCTTGAGATAAGGTCTTTCCTCCATCAAAAATTTATGCTATGGACTCTTTTTCTTCTTCCTGCTCTTCCTTAGCACCTCTTGAGGCTCTGTAATTTATTCCTTGACCTTATTTTTCTTTGAAAGCATTATATTTATTTTTAGATCATTCATCTATGATAATATATTATTATAATACTTTTTAAATCCTTGCTGTAACTCTATCATTGATTCTTCAACTATTTTCATCTTCTGCATAAAAATTAGTTTTTCTATCCTACATGCTGGTAAGATCAAGGATCTGATACCAATGTAATATCCCCAAATAGGATATTTTCAAATTTTTTGGATTTTGTAAAGAATCATACAAAATTAAACAAACCATATAAATTAAATATGCAAAATTTATAATATCAACTATAATATTTATACTGAAGAATACATACAAATGAAGTAGTGAACTCACAATAAGTTCTTACAACAATTTTGACACTAGATCTACAACTCTAAAGCACATTTACAACCTTTGAGTGATATATTCCTACTAAACCAAAGGGTTTTCATCCTATGATTCAATAAATCAATGGGTTTTCATCCAAAGAATATGGTTGAATGAACAAAAGATCAAATAATTTCATGAAAGACATGAAAGAGAGATAATTTGGCAAAAGATGATTTTCACAAAGGAGAGAACATGATAATATATATAATTTACAAGAGAGAGAGAGAGGAAAAATTCATAGAGAAAAATAAATGTGCCACCCTTATAGTGGGATCACTATTGATCCATAGTGCCTTGTTTGTCACTTGTGTAAGGTCAAAGAACTAGTGGAAGACATCCCCTATCTTTACCCAAGCATTAAGATAATAGATCATCCATATGAATTTATACCCACACCTACTCATGAGTGCCTAGAAAATATTTATATACTCTTTACCCTTATCCCTCACTTTTATCCTCCACCTTTTTGTCTTTGTCTTCTACTACTCTACCATCTCTTTATCTTTATGTACTTTCCACTAAAGTCTAAAATAACTTTTTGACTTTAGGAAAAACACATGAATTAATGGGCCTCCATAGAAATTTGACCCATACCTTCCCCATGTGACTCACATCTCATGTGAGATCTATCATGGGCCATGCCATATCAACCATAAGACACATACTTTACTACATCATCACCTGCATCACCTACCACATCACCATGAATAGTGACATGTGAATAGTATATTATGAATAGTGACTTGGTACAATATTATTCCCTTACATCACCGAATTTATTCTATGAGAATGAAATAGGCCAATGGTCTTATACATATGTCACATTTAGAGAAATGGGGCATTATATTCACACACAAGCCAACACGTAGGGGAGAACTACATAAGTCTGAGTCCTTATTCAAAGTATTGGATATGTGGGTATATCTTATTGATAGATGGGTTTTTGAGGTATTTTAACAATGGGAACCCACTAACCCATTTTTAATAAGGTCACTATGAAGGTGAAGAAATAGGGTTTTGATCATTTAACAAGGAGTGATAATCCAAGACCTAGATTTGAATGCACTAAATAAAAGGTGATGATGAACCTAAAAGCATCTAGGTTACCAAATCCATTTTCATAAATTATTAAGTACTAGACACCTATGTTTGATATATATAGTAGCATAAATGTAACCATCCTAGGATAACACAAGTGTCTAAGGCTAGAAAGGCACTCAATCTAGAATTTGATGACTATTATAGGATTTACTTACAATCTACTTCTTGCTTGTTCTAAATCTAGATATATATTAGCATTAGAACTAGTTAATTATATTATTTCTTTGTCAATACAATATCTATCATAGTTGAACTTAGCATTATTAACATATCTTAGCATAATAAATTTAGTATATGTTCTATCTAATTTTTACAATTAATCAGCCTATTATAAATATGTTTATCACCCTTGTGCTTATTAATTTATATATTATTAATCCTCTCTAACCCATATTATTACCCACATCCAAATTTATGGTTAAACAACAAATTCTAAAAAATTGTTTTCTACTCCAATAAATTTTTTATTGGAATCACATCTAGTTAAGACTATTCCACATAGAGCATAAATACATAGTTCATACACTCCACATTGGATTCCAAATAATCCTATAGTTCATCATGTTACACAAAATATAAAACTTGATACAAATTATCACCGAGATAGAGGCACTTATGTTACATAGCCATATCAATTTTTAGCTTCTAAGTTTAGACCAATTTTTTCATAGTGGTATAACACTCTCCATTCATGAGAGACCACCCTTTCTCCATTAGAAATATGAAATTTTGATTGTGAATATATTTTTAGACTCATTGGTTAGTATATTAATTCTCATGCCATTTTATGTATTAAAAAATATAAAAAAATTATAATATTCTATATAATTTAAAAACCAAGACTTATGCATGATATGTGTAGTTTATTTACATCAATCATTTTTACTTCAATTCATCCAGTGATTATCTATGTATAGTTTATTCATAATTATATATGAATGAGTGCATAACTTATAGGTTGTCATTTATATATGAAATTGTAGGTGGTGATGTTGTTGGTATGAAATTTTGACTTGCTCAAACACAATTATGAATTCACTGATTCATGTGGATAAAGGTAATCAATAACATATGGGACATAGTGTACCCTCATTAATTTTAGGATTGATGCTTGTTTAATCTAGGAACTAAGAATTTCAACCAGATATTTAATTTTAGAGAAATAGTTTCAACCACAATAGGTTCAATTGATATAAGCATTCATGTTTATTTACTTGCTTGCTTACTATTTAATTACCTAAATCCTATTGCTTATTTGATTCAACTTGTGAAACAATAAGTTTTCTTAACTAAAAATCCTATCAAAACCTAAACCAAGGTGGGGAAATCATCCAAAAAAGGGTAAATAGATAGAGTGGGTAGGTAAGAAAATAAGTGTGACTTTGATATAAATGAGCTTCTTGATGCCAAGGAATTGAAAGTATGCCTAACCATAATTATACCACTGTATGCCTAATCTATTTTTTACATAAATGTGAGCCACTTAGTTGGAAAGCTTATAATAACAAGTTTAAAATCCATTTGTTCATTGCATACATTATAAATAAAGCTACTAGTAGTTTGTAGCTATTGCACACAACAACTAGGAGAAGCCTAAATAAAACATAAAATAACTAAATAAACTAGTTATGATACTTAAAACACAACATAACTAGGACAATCATATTTAAACAAGTACATTAATAGTCTTAACACTAATTAACTAGATAAATCAGAAGATTAGATACATTAAATGAATAATACATAATCAAATCTATATTCAACATTATAAATGCATTATGTTACAATCAATATCCCCTAGAAAAAAATTAAGTTTGAAGGCATGGGAGAAAGACTTGTGTAATCCAAGCTAATTCCAATAGCAGTTTGATGCCTCAAATGCCAACCTTGGATGTGAAGTTATGGTGAAAGCACCAAGGAAATGCAGATGCAATCCTAGCACAATCTAAAGAACATTTAAACCCTAAAAGTCTCAATACTTTCATAATGGTAATGAAATAATAAATTTGGGGAAATCATGGCCTTATCTCTAGCTTAGCCCACTAATAGGGAAATTATAAATATTCAGTGATGATTGGGGAATGTGGTTGAAATTTTGATAGACTTGCCAACTTGGCCATGATTTATGATTAGAATCCACACCTATGTTTTAGTTTGAATTTTGTCTTTTAGCTCTTATTTGTCTCTTAACTAAGATACAAATTGATCTTTTGCCATCAAATTGAGCACACAACCCATTCATTGATTTTATGACCTTGATAATCAGATGGGTTTTCAACATTAATACTTAAACTCCTCTATTAATTGGGCATGTCTATATGGCCATCAATATTTGATTTTATCTAATTGGCTAACATTATTTCCACTTGGAATTTTGTCATTTCTTTGCTTGATCTTTGCCTATGATTTTATGTTCTCAGGCCCATTGTTGCCACATTGAAAATTGTCACTTTCCCACTCTATGAACCACTATCTAACTTTTCCCTACTGGTCTTGATATCACATGATAATGCCACATACAAAAATCCTACTAACACAGAGGCTTATAATTTCATGTACTAACCTAAGATTATAGAGGAGTGGGATGTCACCACATGGTGAAATCCCACCAACCCGGAGGCTTAAATTTACTACTAAGATGTATAGATATCCCCAAGACTATAGAGTAGGAGGATGCTACCACATGGTGTGATCCTACTAACCTAGAGTCTTGGAGATACACAAACCACCTGAAGACTATGGATTAGTGTGATTATACCATGTCATGCAATCCTACTAACCTGAAGGCTCAGAGATGCACAAAATACCTTAGGACTATGGAGTAGATAAATGTCACCAAATGGTGATATCCTAATAACCTAGAGGTGTAGAGGGCCTACTGATGTATTTATCCACCTAGGTCCTTGAGTCTCAAGAAGACATAACATGTAGTGATACCAAGACTTCAGGGGCCTAACACTTTTTATCTAAATGTCTAAGTCCAAAATCCCTTGGGTACTCAAGTGAATGGGATTGTGCTACATAACATGATCCTTCTAACTTGAAGGGCCCTGGTAAGAAACTCATGTAAAAATACAAGGCAACAACCATCATTTAAAAAAAATTAAAATTAAATGATTAAGGAAAAGCTGAAAAAATATCTAAGGCAAAAAATTAAATCCAAATGAAGGCATGATAACACAAAAACATATCATCAAAATAAGCCCATTTCCATCAATTTAAAGCTTATTCATCCATTCGATTAATAATCAACTAAGTTAAAATCATGTAATGTAAACACTTGTCCAATTTAAATGAATATGAAGTAATCTAAAACCATAAATTAACATGACTAAAATTCATAAGACTTAGGCAAGTTTGAGTATTTATCAATAAGGCTTCTAGATGTGTTATTTAGACCAAGCATTTGCAATGAAGACTTAAATATTTAGACTTATAAAATATCAATTAAGCATTTAAAAAGTATAAATTCAATCTATAAACCTAAAAACCAAAAACCAAATTGGAACAAGAGGGTTCCCATATGAAAGTGATTGAAAATGGGAAGTGTTGTGTAAGAACACAACAAATGGAAAATTTTGAAAGGATAATGTTGCAAAATCATTTAGAATCTAGAATATCTAGTTAAATCACTCTAAAATCTAAACCACAACCCTTCACACCTACACACAAGCATAAAATACAAATAATTCCTTAGACAAGATCAACAATATAAAGGCACTAAAGTCTTCTTCAACCTATGGCATACTAAGTTTCAATTCAACCTTAGACCATCAATGTGTGTAAAGGTGATTGATTCTTTATAGCTCATGAATTCAAATAAAATAATTTAGACCTATTTAGTCAACAAGAATTTCTAAGTGGGAAAATATTTGGAAATTTGGCTTGGGGTGGAATGGCATGGGTACTGATCTTATAGCATCTAGGTGTCTATATCCATAATAAAGAAGCCTCTGGTCCCACTCAAGGCCTTGCTTAACTACCATCTAGGTTGGAAAGCCTATGATGGAGATTGATTGAATCATCCTTTTGAGGAAAAAATTATAATTTTTATTTTTATTCTATTTCCTTTAAATTTTTCCTTTAAAAAAAAGAGTTTATAGTTTTGTCCATTGAGGGTTGGGAACCAAGCCATGGGTATAATGAAATTCTCAAAAAGCTTAAATTGCTAAGACATATTCAAACTAAATTAGTGATCCAATTTTCTTCAAATGTTTAATTAAGTGAAATTTATGACTTATACAAGAAAAGAAACATTTCAAAAAATCCACACATTCTATTTAGAATCAAAAGCCTCTAAAATTCAAGATATGTACAAAATGAAACTAAATCAACTTATGTAATTTTTCAAACATGTCTTTTCACTTTCTAACTTTAAAGGCTCAAACAACTATCTAAATTATAATCCACCATTTGAAGTACCTTATCCCACTAACACAAGGAAAATGGAGTCCACACTATCTACTCTTCTACTTAGTTCTTTTATTTTAGAATAGGGTTCACTACTACAATGGGATGCCTAATAAATGAAATATGATAAAATGTTAAAGCAAAGCAGGGCCAAAATAGGCCCACACAAAACAAAAACCAAACCAGATCAAGGAAAGACATAAATTATGAAACCTACTCTAAAAAAGGGTAAACTAAGATATGACAAGGGAAAAGAAAGAAATAACATAAAAATAAAGCTACAAAAATAAAGAGAAGTGTATTTACAAGAGGTTTTTCCAAGCAAATGCATGATTGAATCATTTAGACACCTAATTTGTTTGGGATTTAGAGAAGGGAAAATGGCATAGATAATTTATTTTATGTGTCCTCTAGGGTGGAAAACACTATCCCTTAAGTATTTCTCAATGTTCATTTCATGCAATTGAATAAAAATTAGATTATGCAGTTCAACATTATGCCTACAACTACTTTGTTTAATGCATGAGGGATAGTGTGAATAAAATACCTTATCCCAACCATGGAAATATGAAGAGGAGTCAGGATGGGAACTAATACGTACCAAAATGTCTTGAACATCCAACCTATTAAGGGTATGCAAAGATCTTGGTTGATTTATATCACATTCAACTCACATCTCCATTGGCATAACTTCATTCAAACCACTATATTCTTGATCTTCCTCATTGAATTCCTCCACTACTAAGAAGAGTGTATAGATACCTTTAATTGGTTTCAAGGCAAGGTTAAAATAGGGATAGAATGAATCAACCTAGATTTATTTCAACTCATTTTCATCAAAGGAACAACCCACTACAATTTAGCTTTAATATTTGTGGCACAAACAATCCAACTCATCTTTGATTTGCTCCGATTCATTTTCCTCAAATAATGAGATGGAGGCCAAATTAATACTATAAATATGATCATCCCCCTGAATTGGCCTTTAAAATATATGATCAAGATCATATGAGAAGGATGATTCAAATTTAAAATATGCATCCTCCACTTGATACTCTAACTCTTCAAATGGTTCTTCCTTTGGCTAAATGCATGAAATATCATGTTGTTCTCCTTCAGACTCAAAAGGATTTATGTACATGTATTTGTAATGATAACTATCCTTAATTACTAAATAAGAATCAATATAATAATAAGTGTGAGATTCATCTACTTAAGTATTTTGAAAATAACCCATGATATTAGAAATATTTACTTGATGATCTTGCCAATCACAAACAAGGAATTCTTTTACCTAAGGATATATAATGGTGATTTTGGGAACAAAGGGTTCATTAACTACCAATTCATGAATATTTTGATCATCTAAGACAATAAAATGCATTATTTGATCTCTTACTTTTTCTTCTAGCATATGATGATTGGACCCTTCCAAATTCAAGGCCTCATTATCTTTATCCTCATTTGAAGTGCATTCCATTGTTGTCAAAACTTTAAGATTTCTTCCTTAATGGCTATAATACATTCCTCCACTTTACTTATGTCATAAATTGGAGGTGTATAAGATTTGAGATTAGCTTTATCATATCAAAAACCTTACTTTACAATGATGATAGGGTTTTTATCATTTTGATCAATAGGTTTAATATTTGGCATGGAGGTTAGGTCTTCCACTAGCTTCTAAGTTGTTAAAAAAATTGATTTGTAAGACTATCACTACTAGTGATGGAATTAGGTGCCAAAATTAAAAACTAGTCATATGCTTATTATTCTAGAGTGAATGGAAACAAACTACATACTACATTGTCATTTTGGACATTTAAAATGTGCATAACAGACCTAAAAGAAATAAGGTGTTCCTTAGAAGTTCTATTATGATTGGTTTGAAATCTCATAAGGAAGTCAAAGGGTTATTAGGAAAGTCATGACAAGCACCAAGAATATTTATAACCAACTCACCAAGCCAAGACATGGTGATAACCCTAGGATTTAATGAATTAGGGATAGGCTACAAAAATATGGAATAATATGAGTAAAAATATTATCCCTAGGGTTGTATTCCTCCTATGTCTCAACAAGTGAAAAAACAAGGGTAAGAACTTAAATCTAGAACTTGTGATCCTTATAATGGGGTTTAGGTTGATTTCAAATAACAATAGTCAATATAAAACTAAAAAGTAAAGCCCTCCTTCTAGTGCCATTTTATTTTAGTCTAAAATTGTGACTCACTCAAACACAATTATGAATTAACTAATCTAAGTGAATAAAGGGATTCAATAGCACATGGGACACAATGTCCCCTTTTTAATTTTAGGATTCATGTTGATTCAATCTAAGGACTAAGTAGTTTAACTAAATATTTGCTCTGAGAGTAGTAACTACTACCACCAGTGGTTCAATTGATATGAGCATTCATGTTAATTTAATTGTATATTTTCAAATTAATTGCCTAAATGCTTCTACCTATTTGATTCAACTTATGAATCAATAATATCTACTTCATTGAAATTCCTATCATAACCTAAACTAAGGTGAGGCAATCATTCAAAATAGGGTCAAAGGAGAGAGAGGGTAGGGAATAAAATAAAGGTGTATTTGATCTAGACGTGTTTCTTGATGCGAAAGAAATGAAAGCATGAGTGAACAAAGTTATATCACTATGTTCCTGGTCTATTTGGTGCACAAACATGAACCACTTAGTAGTCAAGATTATAAAGACAAGTGTGAAATCCATTTATTCATTGTATCCATTTTAAACAAAGCTATTGGTAGTATCTAGATATTTTACAAAATGACTGAGAGAAGCCTAACTAAAACTTGAAAGAACTCAATAATTTATGATAGCTACTACACAACATAACTATGATAATAATCTACAAATAAACACATTAACAATCCTAACACCAATTAACCAGTCAAATCATAAGACTAGACATATTAAACAAATAAAAAATAATAAAATTTGTATTCAACATTATAAAATAATTCTATTACAATCAACATCACTTGGAAATAAATTAAGGATGAAGGCATGGAAGAAAGGCTGGTGTGATCCAAGCCAATTCTAGTAGTAATTTGATGCCTCAAATGCTATCCTTATACATGCAATCAAGGTGAAATTACCAAGGAAGGGTAGGTGAAATCATATCACAATCCTGACAATGTTTTGACCCAATTTTTTTTGACCTTTGTGCAATGACAATGTGACTCCCTTAAATAGGCAATATAAGAAACTCATGGCCTTGTCTTCTAGGGCAACCCACTAATAGGGTAGTTACAAATATTAAATGATCATTGGGGAATGTGGTTAAGATTATTATAGAATTTCCATCTTTACCATGATTTGTAATTAGAATTTGTGCCTCTATTTTATTCTACATTTTGTCTTTTAGCTCTTCTTTATCTCTTATATAAGATGTAACTTGATCTTTACCATTGAATTAAGTGTACAATATATTCATTAATTTCATGACCTTAATTGCCAAATGGGCAATCAAATTTAATGACCAATATATTCTATTGACTGGGAACTCATATATGGCTATCGATCTTTACTTTTATCCATTTAACCAACATTATTTTGATGTGGCATTCTATCTCTACTTTGCTCAACCTTCACCTATGCTTTTATGTTCTTGGGCCCACTATTTCCATGTGATAACCTATCATTTTACTACTCTATGAATCACAATATAGCCTTACCCTACTGGCCTTAGGCTCATGGGATTATGTCATGTCATTCAATCCCAATATCCCAAAGGACTAAAACTGCACAGACCACTCGAGGACTATGGAGTAGCAGGATGTCACCAAGTGGTATAATCTTGCTAAACTAGAGGCCTATATATCTTGTTTATCTTTATAGAAAACCCTAGGATTACATATTAGTGGGATTTTATAACATGGTGAAATAAAACTAACTTTGAGGACCAAACCTACACATACTGCCCCAAGACTATGAAGTAGTGGGATGTTTCCATGTGGCATAATCCTACTAACCCAGAGGCTTGGAGTTGCAAGGACCACCCTAGGACTATGGAGTAGCAGGATGTCACCACATGGCATAATCTTACTATCATATATGACTAGAGGGTATATTAATGTACTAATCCACCTAGGATCTATGTCTATAGGAAGATGTCATATGGTGTGATCACTCCTAAGGGATTGACACTTTTTAGCCAAACAAATAAGTCTAAAATCTCTTGGGCACCCGAGTGAATGAGATGGTGCCACATGACACAATCCAACCAACTTGGAGGGCCTAGGAAATAAAATACTATGAAAAGACAAGGCAATAGTAAACATTTTCAAATTTTCAAAAGCAAACAACTAAGGTAAAAGTAAAAAAAATGATTACAATATAGTATTAAAGCCGAATGAAAGCATGATAGTAAGAAAACTTAGCATGAAAAGAAGCCCAATTTTTATAATTTAAATATGACTCATGCATTCAATTGATAATTGACTAAGTTAAAATTGAATTAATATAAACACTTGGCCAATTTAAACAAAATTTGAAACTATCTAAAACCATGAATTAACATGGCTAAAATTCATAAGACTTTAGGCAAATTTAAGTATTTATCAATAAGCCTTCTAGAGGTGTTATTTAGATCAAGCACTTTTAATGAAGACTTGATTATTCAGACTTGGATAATATCAATGAAGAATTTAGAAGGCATAAATTCACATATAGAAACATATAAACCAAATACCAAACTAGAAAAAGAGGGTCCCCATATGAAATTAATTGAAAATGGGTCATGTTGTGCCAGGACACAACATATACTATTTTAGATTGAAAATATTTACATAGACAAAACTACTCCAACCCAAAGAGTCATCAATTATGCTATTGTTTGGTTACAATATACTTGTCTTAGTGAACACAAGCTATATTTTTATAGATTCAATCTAGACATAGGACTTATAAAACATATTTAAATGCCATCAAGTTCATTGGGTAAATCCTTTTACATAGGTTGTATCATTATTTGAATATCCCTATTGTTCATACTTAAGTTGAATACATTGAGAAAAATCTATTATTTTAACTCATTTTCACTAACATTATTATCTTATTGGATACTTGAGTTTATTAATATCACCAAGTTACAAGTTGATAATGTAGATAAAATTTCACTTATTCATGCATGTTTTTCATGTTTGTCTCTTTGCTTCATGTTTGTGTGTACTCCCTTCTCTAGATTGTGGAAATTTGCCCATATCTTTGTTTGTGGCTCTAAGCCTTACTAAATTATTATGTGTGAGAGTGACATTTGAACATTTCCCTTGTATTTGTCCCCTTGGAATTATTTATTTTTTGTGTGATTTTCCATGTGATCTTTGTGGATACATCATGTCCATGACACATGTCTCATTTGCTCAGTCTACGATGCCATGATTATCATGCATCTTACTAGTTTGTAATGTCATGATCCACATCATGCATATTCATTGAGTAATTAAATTTAGTTAAAAATAATTAGTTTTGATTACTTAGTCACAACATTTCTAATATTTAACATCTATCTAGACATGACACTATGCATGTTTAGTTCTACATGTATCATACACTTTTGTTTTTCATAGATTATCATATATGATGCCATGAAATCCAATGTTCTCATTAATAATATAAATTTAAATTTTTTTTTAACATCATTTTCATAAGTTTTTCTTTTAAGCTAATTTATTGTGTAGGATTCACAACTCACCTCTCAAGAGGGGGCATACATAGTAGCTTGTCTTAGAGACTAAACTCAAACAAGCACTACAAAGTAAAAATATAAAACTATTTTTACATAATTGATCATAGTCATACCCATATTTTATCAAGAAATTTAATTTAGAGAACAATGGTCCATTTGGAAAGGGGTTCATGCCAACCATGTCCAAAAAAACACACTTTCATCCCAACATTAATAAAACATTTTGTTCAGAATTTATTACAATCAAAGTAGTTACAACATAGTTTGTAACAGGTACCCAAAATTATTTCATATGAATACTTGGGTTTTATCTTATATTTTTCTAAGATTTTTGGGGATCATGTGAGACATGTGTTCCAAACTAGAACACAAGGTTTTTGTCTAAAAATCACTTGAAATTAATCAATTCTAAAATATCTATACACACAAATATCAGATCAGGGGCATGTGTGTGACATATGACCACCTCCTTATTTATTTTTTGCACCAATTTATAAAAAATAAATGATAATGCATTCCATTATCTATGTTTTACACACCAAAACTAGATCATTCAAGTTTTAAACCAAAAATGAACATTATTCATTTGGTAGTGGTTGATTCACTTTTTTACAATAGTTTTGTGCCATTCCAAACTACTATACTACATTGGGTATGTAATTATGTATTGACACATACACTGAGTTTTTAATCACACTCTTATTTTAATGAGTATTGGGGCATCCATAGTCTAATACAAGTGCTTCAATGAAAATGAAATCTTTAAGAGTCTTACCCTCTCCACTCACCAACTTTGCATTAAAAAACACAATAGTTTATGTACCCAATTAGGTGTATTCATTCCTTGTTATTTTAAATCTATAATTTTTTTGTCTTTTGATTTTAGACTTTAATATTAATTAATTACTAATTTATACATGTTTCATTGTAGGTTTTGCATGAAACCCAGATCAATGTGGGATCTATATTTTAGACTATTCTTAAAAGGTAAATTTAGGTATATAATTTTCCTTTTACTCTAGTAATTTCTCTTTTTTGAATTAATATAAAAATAGGGGGAAAATGTAGACACATAAATTAACATTTAAGATTAAATAATGAACTTATGACAATTATTTTTAACACCCAACCTATGCTCAATTCCACGGTCCTTGATCACCACTCCTTCACTTCTATGTCGATGACACATACCTCAAAGTAATCATAGATCATTAAATATTCCTATTCTTCATTATAAATAGCCTAAGCTCACCCTTCGAATTATCCACAATTCCATATTATTTATCTCTACTTCTTATAAAAGTCACTATTTCAAGACTACCTTGCTTGCTAGTAGTGTTTAAATCTGAATATTTCATCCTCCCACCAAATAATGACTATTTTCTCAAATTGAAAAAAACCTAACAGGTCATCCTACATGTTTTTCAATACCCATTTTAAGTAAGTCCAAAAATGATCACTATAAATACACACTTTCTTATGAAATTTAACACAAGAGGATCATGATTGAAAAACACTAGAATATCTAACTACAAATTGAGGAAAAAACACACATTCTTCCTATCTGAGTTATTACAACCCATAGGGACCTAACCTAGATTTGCATACCATTTCAAGGTCATGAATCATTTTCAAATAACATAATCACACAATAATTTCCCCAACACATAAAATTACATTGTAATTTCACACACACCACCATAGCATAGGATAAATACATGGATTTTGATCCCTCTTCAGAGTATTGGTATGTAGGCAATTCTCAACAAAAGGGTGTCTAGGTCAAGAACAATTTAACCACCAACCACTTCCCCCATTTATTTTATTTATCCACAATTGTATATTGAGATAGGGTTTTACATGAGTAATAAGGTATACAATGACACCTACATCTAATTGATCTCTCACACATAGTCACATAGAACCTAGAGGTGAAGGCACATAGGTCCATTTTTACACATAGGAAAAAAAACTTATTGGACACTAGGACACCTTAAAGACACCATCACAACCCAACCTCATCTGAATAGTGTGTTCTTATCCCAAATTTTCACAAAGCCTTATTCTTGATTACAACACAATCATACAATTATAAATTCATTTCTAAAATCTTAATCACAATATTGTGTATCCAAGTATAGATAATTCATTTATTTTATCTTTATTTTTTTAGTATATTTATATAAATAGAAAGTTCCCAATCACAAATGCTTAATTTATGATTATTTTATACATGTTGGTTTTACATGTCAATTATTCATAATTAAGATTTAATAATTCTTATCTATCAAAATTTTAATAAAACATATTGGTGAGCTTGTTTATTAGTTTAATATTTAAACCCTAACCATAGATGTTTCTAGGGTTTCTCTCTTTATTTTCATTGTTTCTAATCACTATATTAAGGTTTTGATATTTGGTAAATTATTTGTTAGTAGCAATATTCTAAGTTGATATTTCATATTTTGTTAAATCTAAGAAATATGTTTTCACCTATCTTAGACAAAATGCTAGACTAAGTTGTACTCAAGTTGATTTTTAAGGATTTTATTTGATAAAAACATAATTGAAGAATCAATTAATATATTTTATGACATAGACAAAAGACGACTAAAAGGGATTCTTTGAAATAATCAAGATATCCAAAATGTGTTTTTAAAAATTGTTAGAGAATATCAAGAAATCATGTGAATGTTAGTCCTCTAACACTTCTAATGATATGGGTTCTTTACCTTTCCACACATAACTTGATACACATTTAATACCAACATATAATATGGGGGTAACCTAAGGGTTCTAATAGATTAATATGCCTATTCCTACTCAGTCATTGGAAACTCCACCATTGGTTAACACCCACTCTATTCTTGAAGCACAATCCCTTATGAATATTATTTTAGATCTATAAAATAAGGTGTTACAAATGGAATAAAGTGTTTTGAAGTATATTATTTTCAATAGTACCAGATAAATAAATATGCATTGAGAAGACTAAGTAGAGATAATTTCATCTTACCATTTCCACACCTCCTAATAATAGTTCCACTCTTTCTAATCCCAAAGTAAAAAATGATCCTCTTTAAGAATAAGGAAATGACAAATATAATTTATTTGATTCACAAAAAACCCTAAACAAAGGTTTATTTAACATAGTGGAATCAACCGAAGAAAATTAAATTGAATATCAATATGCACAAGTTGACACATATCATAAAGTAACATGGTTTAATTTAAAAATGATTGAATAGGAAATTTATCCAAAAAAATAAAAAATAACACATACAATATCATGTTTAAAAATATAGAAAATGAAGTTCCCACCTTTTTATTGATAGTTAGTATTTTTAGGAAGAACACACATAACCGTTTAGTGGTAATTTAAACCTCAGCTAATGTCATGCTTGTGGGAATTTGTGAAAATTTAGGTTTGAATACAATTACATCTAAAAATATATTTATCTAATTAGATAGATCAAAATTATGGTTAATTGGAGAGATTTTAAATTTTCACATGTAACTAGCTTCTAAGTCTAGAGTCCAAAAATACATTGACATACAATTGATGGACATTTCCAAGGCATATGGTATATTTATTAGAAAATATTTCTCTAATATGTTGAATGGTTACATGGCCAATGATTTTATCAAATGTGGTTGTCTTGAAGAGGTGTGTATATTCAAATTAGAGTGGATATGGAAACCAAGACATAGTTAATTATCAAATATAATTCAAGGCATAAAAAAATTGATATTATTTCCATTAACGTAGGAATTTAAATGCTCAAAATTGTACCCACTTATAAGAATAAAGAGAATTTGAGTGATAGTTATCCAAGACTTTAAATGCTTAATTTTGATGGAGATCATTCTTAGTAATGATCTAACATTGGTATTTTGTTACTAGACACACATGAAAAGCAATATATGACATTATCACGTACAATTCACATGTAATAATAACCTTGTTGAATATGAGACTATGTGTTTAGGTCGTTAGTTTGCTTCAAATCATAAGATAAAAAAATATCAAATGTTTAGAGATTTCATGTTGGTGATTAATTAGGTTAGTAAATTTTAGTGCAGGCTATCATATCTAAGGAAATATATGCACAAGGCATGGGACTCAAATGATTCATTTGATGATTTAACTATTCAAAAAATTTACAGGGAAAATAATCTAACTAATGATTATCTTAAAATTTTAATAGCTAGCTTATTTTTCCTAAAATGATTCTAAATTAAAAAAAATCAAGTGAATTGATATTTTCCCCCTTCATTCCAAAAAATGTGGAAAATTTTCATGTTTTAAATTATGATTATATGATTATTTAATTTATAAATATATATAGTGTCTTTAAATCATAGATCATTGATGTAAATGATAAATACTATTCCACATAAAAAATGATTGATGATGAAGGCATATTGAGGCAAAAATAAAATAAAAATTTCAAGGGAATGGTGTCTCTTGAGAGATTGCTTGATCAACATGTGATATATAAAAGGCACAAATAAAAAATATATAGTGGTAATGGTTTTATCCTATTGCATTTAATATCCACCAGAAAATATCCAACATGTCAATATTTGCTTCGACTAGTAAAAATCATAGAAATAAAAATGAGATATCTCTTTATGAAATAAAAATATGAGATCTTTTGGTCATATGAGGATATCAATATTTTTGATCCACATTGTTAAGCATGGGATATACTAGAGGGGGGGGGATGAATCAGTATATCATATATCTTATAAACTTTTACTTAATCAAATTCCACTTAACCATTCATTCAAGATATGCAATAAAATTGAAACAATAAACACCACACAAGATAGAGAGAGACACCAAATTTTAACATAGAAACCTAATGTGGGAAAAAACATAGATAAAAATCTCAAGTATATGAAAGAGCACCAAATCAAACTATAATATTCAAAAGCACCAACTTGTAGGAGCACCAACCCCTTTGATGATCACCAACACAATAACTATTTATGAGCACCAACCCAAAGGAGCACCAACCCCTTTGCTGAGCACCAACACAATAACTATTCATGAGCAGCAACCCATAGGAGCACCAAACCCTATTATGTATACGACACAACTATCTCTCTATGTTTCTTTCTCAACAAATGATAGCACATTATAGTATCTCTTTCTTTTCTCTCCTTTACTTTTCTAAGCTAGATACGATAATTACAAACCATGCTCTCTTCCACACATTATAAATGGCTTCCCAAGCCTTTATTTATAGCTTACCATATGAAATTTGGAATTAACCCTTTGTGACCCTTCAATCCTCATGGAAAATGGCACCAAACTTGCATGACCTTTTGAATTATTTCAATTGAAGAGTCACATGATGACCCTTCATAAGAAAATGCATCCTTTCCCTTTTTGTCTTTATCTTAGTGACTTTTTGTATTCTTCAAAGTGTCCTTTCATGAGAAATTGTTCCCTTCCTCTTTTGTCTTCACTTGGTGACTCTTAGAATTCCTCAAGATGACTCTTCATGGGAAAATTCATCCCATTCCTCTTTTGTCTTTACCCCATGACTCTTTGAATTCTCCATAGGCCCTCTTTTAACTTTATGTAATAAAAAATATATTCATTAATATTAAATAAATATTAACACACATTAGCCAAGATATGAACATTAAAAACACCATTAAATGCTATGGAGACTTTGTCACCAATGCTATACCTTTGACATCAATGACAATATTTATAACAATCTCCTCGTTTGTCATTGATGGAAACCTTAAACTAAAACTACCACAACCTAAAACCTGTACTACACATTCCAACCTAAATATATAGCCAAACTAAAAAAACATACAATAACTCCCCCTTACTATATCATCCTGTACCTACACCTATACTTATTTTTTCACTTTCCCCCCTTTGAAATCAATGGTAAAGGGACTATCCTAGAGCTAACACTTAGTTCCCCTTGAACTAATGTTGATCCTTAATGACAAGAAGTAAAATAAATTACTCCCAACTCCTCTTGCAGATCTTTGAATGTGTCTTTTGATCATGCCTTTGTGAAGATATCTAATAACACATATAAATTATTATCTATCCTTTGAGCATCTACAATCAACTCATTTGAATATTTTCTTCTAATCTCATAACCTTCTACATAAAAATTTAATGAGTATTCCTGATCACATATTTGACTTACACTTAGTAGATTATGCTTAAGACCTACACATAATACATTCTTAATCTTGGTTCTTCCATTATCCAAACTCAAAGTACCTTTTCTGGATTTCTTGGTAGTAGTTTTGTCTCTAAATTTCACTGTGCCACCATTGATATTATTTAGAGTTATGAACTTGCTCTTCTATCCTATCATATGCCTTGACCATCTACTATTAATGAACCATGGATATTTTTCATTTCTTGCATGCAAAGCTGTCTGAACTAACATAGAAACTTTAGGTTGTTTCTTCTGCCATGAACCTATCTAAACATTCTTCTTGATGAATGGAAACTTGAAACTTTGGTCCTTATTGATTGACTAAAACACACTTCTATAATATCGACTTATGTGTTCAAAATTATTACATTTGTAACAAACTATGGCCTCTTCATCAAAGCTTGATAGAGGAGCAAAAGAGTTGTGGCTTCTTCTTGACTCTGCATGAATTTCCTTCTCCTTGTTTCTAAAATTATTATCTCTTTTCCAACATTCTATTTTCTTATGACCATATCCATTACAATAAAAATAGTAACCATGATAATAAAACTTGTTTGTGTATCTTTGTCCTAATTATCTTTTATAGCTCTGTTCTTTCCAGCCTTCTTTGTTTGAGATATCCTTTGTATTCTTCACTTCTTCCCTTTTTGTTTCCTTTTTTGTAAGAGATTCACCATATCTCTTTTTCTTTTTAAATCTGATACCTATCTTATCTGATATTGACTTTTGACTTTCCAATATCTTATTTAACATGTTAGTGCTATCCTCAAGTTTTGAATCATTGACTAATTTATCATTGAATTTTTTCTCAATATCTTCTTTTAAAGAGGTAATTTAAATAACATACCTTTCATATTATTCACTTAATTTTTACAACTGTGTTAGATATTTTTCATTTTTTTGGCTTCTTCAAAGTGTGCTTGTAGATCTTCAATAATTTCCTTTGACTCCTTTTCATTTTTCTCAATCTGGCGCTTAAATCTTTGATTCTTCTCAAGATCTTCTAATTCTTATAAGGCACAAATGATTTCTCCTTATAGATTCACCTTAGCATCATCCTTTATTTCATCATGTTCTTCTTGATTATCTATACTTTTGCTTGTGGAGACATCTTCATGTATGGTCATGAATAGATTCTGTTCTTCATCTGAGTCACTGACTCCACTGTCTTCAGCTAAGCTAAGATCTTTAGAATATAAAATATTCTTCTTGAATCTCTTCTTTTATTTTCCTTTGAATTTTTTTCTTGTATGTAGACTTTCCTTCTTCATTGTCACCATTATTCTTATTTGGGCATCTATCTACAAAATGTCCAATCTTACCACATTTAAAACATTTAAATGGCAATTTTACTTGATGTTTATTTGTGGCCTTTTTAGACTTGTAGATGAATAGAGCTTCATTTTCATCTTCCTCACTACTAGAGCTATCACTTGATTCTTGAATCTTGGCTTTCTCTTTCTTTGATATCTTGAAAGCAGCTTCCCTCTTTGAGGGTTTCTCTTATTTGGTCCACATCTCATATGCCATAAGAATACCATGTATTTCATCCATCTTTAGCTTTGAAAGATTCTTCATCTCTTTGATTTTTGAAACCTTTGCATCATATCTCATTGGTAGAGATCTCAAAACCTTTTGTGCCACCGTTGACTCTTCTAACTTTTATTTAAGACCTTGAATCTAATTTATTATTTAATCAACCCACAAAAGATAACTCACTATATTTGCTTCCTCTTCTATCATCAAACTCTCAAATTTTATTTTTAAATTTTTAAGCTTAGCTTAATGAACCTTTCCATCATCTTTGTAAATATTCTCAAGATTTACCCAAGTCTCATGAGCAGATTTGCACTAAATAACTTTAACAAATTTTGATTCACATAAACCACATAAAATAACATTTAAAGATTTAACATTATTTTCACTTGTCTTCTTTTCTATTAGAGTAGTTACAAGTGTTTGTTGCTCTTCCTATTCCTCCAACACTACTTACCAAATATCGAATCTAAGGGTCATCAAGTAAGTCCTCATCTTTATGATCCAAAAGGTATAATTTGTCCCATTAAACAAAGGTGCCTTAGTTTTATAAAAACCTCCATGTGATCTAGCCATCATGTTTTCCTTGATATACCTTCAAGTTGTAAGACTTTTTACAAATGAACCTAATTTGATACTAATTGTTAAGCATGGGATATATTGAGAGGAGGGTGAATCAATATATCATATATCTTATAAAATTTTAATTAGTAAAATTCCACTTAACCATTCATTCAAGATATGCAATAAAATTAAAACAATAAACACCACACAAGATAGAGAGAGACATCAAATTTTAACATGGAAACCCAATATGAGAAAAACCATAGAGAACAATCTCAAGTATATGAATGAGCATAAACTCCAATTATAATATTTGAAAGCACCAACTTGTAGGAGCACTAACCCCTTTTCTAAGCACCAACACAACAACTATTCATTAGAACCAATCCATAGGAGCACCAAACCCTATTGTGTATACCACACAACTATCTCTCAATGTTGCTTTCTCAATAAATGATAACACATTACAATATCTCTTTTGTTTCTCTCCTTTACTCTTCTAAGCTAGATAGGATAATTACAAACCACGATCTCTTTCACACTTTACAAATGGCTTTCCAAGACTTTAATTATATCTTACCATATGACCTTTGGCATTAAACCTTTGTGACCCTTCAATCCTCATAGAAAATGGTGCCAAACTTGCATGACCCTTCAAATTCTTTCATTTAAAAAGTCACATGGTGACCCTTCACAAGCAAATGCATCCTTTCCCTTTTTGTCTTTATCTTGGTGACTTTTTGTATTCCTCAAAGTGTCCCTTCATGAGAAATTTTTCCCTTCCTCTTTTGTCTTCACTTGGTGACTCTTGAAATTCCTCAAGATGACTCTTCATGGAAAAATACATCCCATTTATCTTTTGTCTTTACCCCATGATTCTTTCACTTCTCCATGGGCCCTCTTTTGAATTTATGTAACCAAAAGTATATTAATTAATATTAAATAAATATTAACACACATTAGTCAAGATATGAACATTAAAAACACCATTAAATGCTATGGAGCCTTTGTCACCAATGCTAGACCTTTTACATCAATGAAAATATTTTTAACAATCTCTCCTTTTGTCATTGATGACAACCTCAAACTGAAACTACCACATCCTAAAACCTGTAATGTACATACCAACTTGCATATATAGTCAACTAAAAAATATATAGTAACTCCCCCTTACTATATCATCCTATACCTGTTCCTTGTACCTATTCTAGTACCTATATTTATACCTATTTTGTTACTTCTCCCCCTTTGATATCAATCACAAAGGGCCTATCCTGGAGCTAACACTTAGCTCCCCCTCAATTGATTCTAATCTAAAATTTCAAGAAGTAAAATAAATTACTCCCAACTCCTCTCACAAATCCTTGAATATGTCCTTTGATCATGCTTTTGTGAATATATATGATAACACATAAATTATTATCTGTCCTCTACGCATATGCAATCAACTCATTTGAATATTTTATTCTAATCTCACAACCTTCTACATAAAAATTTAATGTGTATCCCTATTCACATATTTTACTTACACTCAATAGATTATGCTTAAGACCTACATATAATATATTCTTATTCTTGGTTCTACCAGTATCCAAACTTGAAGTAACTTTTATAGCTATCCTAATAGTAGTTTTGTATTCAAATTTCACTATGCCACCATTAATCTTATTTAGAGTTATGAAATTTATCTTGTCTCCTTTCATGTGCCTCAAACATCCACTGTTAATGAACCATGGCTATTTTTCATTTTTTGTATGCAAAGCTATCTAAACTAACCATAGAAACTTTAGGTTGTTTCTTCTGCCATGAACCTGTTTGAACCTTCTTATTGATGAAGGGAACTTTAAAACATTGGTCCTCTTTGACTGACTTGAATACAATTCTACAATGCCAGTTGATGTGTCTAAAATTATTGCACTTGTAACAAACTATGGCCTCTTCATCAAAGCCTGATAGAGGAGTAAAAGAGTTGTGGCTCTTGCTTGATTCTGTATGAGTTTCCTTCTCCTTGTTTCTAAAATTATTAGCTCTTTTATGACATTCTATTTTATTATGACCATATCCATTACAAAAAAAAAAATAGCCATGAAATTAGAACCTACTTTTGTATCTTTATCCTAATTATATTTTGTAGCTCTGTTCCTTTCAGCCTTCTTTGTTTGAGATATCCTTTGTATTCTTCACTTCTTATCTTTTTGTTTCCTCTTTTATAAGAGCTTCAACATAGCTCATTTTCTTTTCAAATCTGATACCTATCTTATCTACTGTTGAATCTTGACTTTTTAATATCTTATTTAACATGTTAGTGCTATCCTCAAATTTTGAATCACTGACTGCTTTATCATTGACTGCTTTCTCAATATCTTCTTTTAAAGAGGCAATTTCAATAACATACCTTTCACATTTTTCACTTACTTTTTACAACTGTGATGTTAGATCCTTTTCATTCTTTTTGGATTTTTCAAAGTGTGCTTGTAGATATTAAATAATTTCTTTTAAATCCTTTTCATTCTTCTCAATTTTGTGCTTCAATCTTTGATTCTTCTTCTCAAGAGCTTTTAATTATTCTAAGGCACAAATTAGTTCTCCTTAGTTTCATCTTTAATTTCATCATGTTTTTCTTCTTGATCATTTGTAATTTTTATTATGGAGACATCTTCATGTATGGTCATGAATAGATTCTCTTTTTCATCTGAATCACTAACACTGTCTTTGACTGAGATAAAATCTTTAGAATATAAACTCTTTTTCTTGAATCTCTTCTTGTATTTTCTTTTGAATTTTTTCTTGTATGTAGACTTTCCTTATTCATTGTCACCATTATTATTATCTAGGAATCTATCTATAAAATGTCCAATCTTACCACATTTAAAACTTTTAAGTGGAATGTTTACTTGATATTTACCTATGCCCTTTTTAGGCTTGTGGATGAATAGAGCTCCATTTTCATCTTCCTCACCGCTAGAGTTGTCACTTGATTCTTGAATCTTGGCTTTCTCTTTCTTTGATATCTTTAAAGTAGCTTCCCTCTTTGAAGGTTTCTATTATTTTATCCACATCTCATATGCTATAAGAATACCATGTAGTTCATCTATCTTTAGTTTTGCAAGATCTTTCATCTCCTAGATTGTTGAAACCTTTGCATCATATCTTATTGGTAGAAATCTCAAAACCTTTTGTACCACCATTGACTCTTCTAAAGTTTCTCCAAGACCTTGAATCTAATTTAATATTTGATCAACCTACAAAAGATAACTCATTATATTTTGTTTTTCTTCCATATTCAAACTCTCAAACTATCTTCTAAAACTCTGAAGCTTATCCTATTGAACCTTTCCATCACCTTTGTAAATATTCTCAAGCTTTACCCAAGTCTCATGAGTAGATTTTCATTGCATAACTTTAACAAATTATGATTCACATAAACCACATAAAATATTATTTATAGTTTTAGCATTATTTTCACTTGCCTTCTTTTCTATCGAAGTAGTTACAAGTGTCTATGGCTCTTTATATCCCTCCAACACTACTTGCCAAATATTGAATCCAAGGGCCATCAAGTAAGTCATCATCCTTATGCTCCAAAAGACATAATTTGTCCCATAAAACAAAGGTGCCTTAGTTGTATAAAAACCTCCATGTGATCTAGCCATCATGATTTCCTTGATCTACCTTCAAGCTATACATTTTTTTATAAAAGAACTTGATCTGATACCAATTGTTAAACACATGATATATTGAGAGGGGGGATGAATTAGTATATCATATATCTTATAAACTTTTACTAAATAAATTTACACTTAACCATTCATTCAATATATGCAACAAAATTGAAATAATAAACACCACACAAGATAGAGAGAGACACCAGATTTTAATGTAGGAACCTAATGTCAAAAAAACCATAGAAAACAATCTGAAGTATATGAATAAAAACCAACTCAAACTACAATATTCACAAGCACCAACTTGCAGGAGAACCAACCCATTTGATGAGCACCAACATAACAACTATTTAGGAGCACCAAACCACATGAGTACCAACCCTTTATTGAGCACCAACACAACAAATATTTATAAGCACCAACCCATAGGAGCACCAACCCCTATTGTCTATTTCACACAACAATCTCTTAATATTGCTTTCTCAACAAATGATAACACATTAAAATATCTCTTTATTTTTTCTCCTTTGCTCTTCTAAGCTAGATATGATAATTAAAAACCATGCTCTCTTTCACACATTATAAATGGCTTCTCAAGCCTTTATTTATAGCTTACCACATGACCTTTGGAATTCACCCTTTATGACCTCATGGAAAATGGTGCCAAACTTTCATGACCCTTCAAATTATTTCATTTAAAAAGTCACATGGTGACCCTTCATAAGCAAATGCATCCTTTCCATTTTTGTCTTTATCTTGGTGACTTTTCATATTCCTTAAAGTGTCCTTTCATGATAAATTGTGGCCTTCCTCTTTTGTTTTCACTTGGTAACTCTTGGAATTCTTCAAGATGACTCTTCATGGGAAAATTCATCCCATTCCTCTTTTTCTTTACCCCGTTACTCTTTGACTTCTCCATGGGCCCTATTTTGACTTTATGTAACCAAAAATATATATTTTAATGTTAAATAAATATTAACACACATTATCTAAGATATGAACATTAAAAACACCATTAAATGCTGTGAAGCCTTTGTCACCAATGCTAGACCTTTGACATCAATGACAATATTTCCAACACACATGTCATAAATCACACCATACCACTCAATGAAGTATTAAAAAATTATATTAAAAATAAAAGAATATTCAATCCTATCCTTGAACCCCTTATTTGCAAATAAGTTAAGAAATTTCTCTCAATAAATATCAATTTCAGAGTCACACATTCCACTTGGGTGGCCAACTTAGAATTTATCCATAAAATAATGGAGAAAATAATATTTGTGTTTATTTTATAAATTTGACTAAATAATTAGATAATACAACTACCCTTTTCTATCACTTGATAAACTCATTCAAATGGTGAGTTGCTTTGATATGATTATGATGCAAAGTATCACCATGTAATAAAAAAGTTAATAATAGTGTTTTAATGAAAATTTTTGGTCTTGTGATAATGTTATAATTATTATAGGGTCCATTAGGTGGTGTTAGAGTCATTAGACAATCTTGAGTTAGTGTGTTCATAAGCCTTTGGAATTTCTTACCAAAATGGCTAATTTAAAAAATTGAATTTCTAAGTCTAGCTTGTTGAAAGTTTTAGAGTCTTGGGTGAGATGTAATATTATAAAGTGTTGTGTTGGGTCCATATAGGTACTAGTAATGTGTAATAATGTGTCTTTAATGTATAATAAATAGTAAAGAGTAATATAAGCATGACTATTGAATTTGTAACTACCACCTGTTGAGTTGTGGAGCTAAAAGCTACATCAGATGAGCAAATGCAGAGGTTGTTGGAGTTACACAGTCACCGACATCGGTCAGTATCGACTGACGTCGGTCAGGGGTCAACTAGAGGCTGTCGATGTCAGTTATGGATCAGCTAACGTCAGTCATATGTAGACTAACAGGGACCGATGTCGGTCACCTGTGCATTCTAGAAGTCTATTTTTGAGGATGAACAGAATGTTTGCATGAAAAGAGTAACTGTTAGTATTGAGTTCGCGTTTCTATTTTTGGCAGAACTAATTTAAACCTTTGATTAAAAGGTGTATCTAATGGTGGAGAATGCATAGCTCATGAATCCTAATATTATATAATAGGGTTAGATCTTCATAGCTTGTATGAGGGAAAAAGGTAGACAATTCAATGATTGAATTGTGTTTGTGACTGAGAGGTGACCGAGATCGGTCACTGTTAGAATAGATTTTGGGTGGACAGCAAGCTATCAAGGAGTCTCAAACACCCATGAGGAGGAATGAAAGGGTAAGTAAGCTTCAAATTCGTTATTCCCCTTCTTTACACTACTTGTTACTCACTGATGGTCAAGAACCAGGAAGTTTTAAAGAGGCAATGCAGGTAGAATCCAAGAAACAGTGGGAGCATGGCATGAATGAGGAAATTGATTCCTTGGGAAAGAACCAAATGGGAGATTTGGTAGAGTTGCTAGATGGGATGAAAGCACTAAAAGATGAATGTATTCCCAAGTTAAAGAAAGGAGAGAATGGACACTTGAGATAGAAGGCTAGGTTATATTGTCTTGAGCAGGCTGTAGGACAATGGTGTTTAAGGTTTGACAGGTGTATGCCAAAGCATGGCTTTAGTCAATATCAATGTAACCATTGTGTTTACTTTAATAGGATGGATAATATTAGCTAAATTATCCTGTTACTGTATGTAGTGTATATGCTTTTTGTAGGGTCACACATGTAGGATATTGCTGAGCTAAAGGTAAAGTTAGTTCAGAGGTGTGCCATGAAGGATTTGGAAGCAACAAAGAAATTTTTTGGCATGAGTATTTATAGAGACAGGGAAGATCACATGTTGATTTTGTCTCCAGATGATTATGTGAATAAGGTAGTGGAGAGGTTCAATATGCAGGATGCAGAACTGGTGAGCACACCTATGGATGGACAGTTCACAGAATAGTGTCCCAAATCACATGATGAGGTTGAGTACATGTGTACTAGACCTAATATTGCCCAAGCAGTGGGAGTTGTTAGCAAGTTTGTGGTCAATTTGGGAAAGAAGCACTGGAAAGCATTTTAGTGGATTCTCAGGTATCTGAGAGGGACCAGCAGTAGGTTAACATGCTATGTAGGGTCAAGCACTTCTCTACATGGGTATTTAGATGCAGATATGGCAGGTTACTTGGATGATAGGAGTAGCACCACAGGGTATGTGGTGGTTGGTCTTCAAGATTGAATTTGAAGAGGGATACAAGCCAAGAATTAAAATTAGATGATGTACAGGTATAGGTACAGGTACAGGTGCAACTAGTTATCTCCAAGTGGGAGATTGTTAAGTTATGGAGCTAAAAGCTTCACTAATGCAAATGGAGGAGGTTGCTGAGTGTCAAAGCAACTGACGTCGGTCTGATCAACTGATGTTGGTCATCTTCAGTGTTCACAGTAACTGACATCGGTTAGGGGTCGGCTGACATTGGTCAGATAGGAACCGACGTCGGCAACTTGTGTGTGTGCGTTTGCATGCGCTTTTAGAACTGGTCTAATTTTAGACAGACAATTAGTTTGCATGTAAAAGACTAATTTTTGTCTTGAGTCTACATTTCTAATTATTGTAATTAGGAAGTCTAATTATTGTTTTTATGGGATCTATTTAAGAGACCCATGGGGCTGTATTGTAATCAAGGACAAGGAAGAGATCCTTTTGATTGTAAGATCAAGTTGATCTACAGGTGTGCAAGATCAGGAGAGATCTACATGGTAAGTAAGATCAGTTGATTTGCAGGTGTGCAAGATCAAAGAGATCTACTTGGAGTACTTTGAGTACTTGGTGTACTGGTAGTAATGTTACTGATTGGTGGAGGGTACAACTCTGTGTTTGAGTTGTGGTTGTAATTGGTTGAGTGAGAGAACTCTTGAGGGAGAATTACTGGTATGCCCAAGAGGTGTGGGAAGAGTGTGATTTCTTCATTGTATTTCCTTCTGGAAGAGTATTAATACAAGGTTGTATTGTCTCTCATATTCTGTGCTATTTTTGAATTCTAGTTACATATTAATTCTAGTTTAATTCCGTGTTTAGTTGCTTATACAAGGTAATCAATTGTGCTCTTAATCCTGACACCACCTATGTGGCAATGGTCTTGTAAAGAAGTTATTCTTGTATATTTGAGTAGTATTAAGTTAAAAAATGCATGTAGTAAGAATATAATATGGTATAATTTAAGGAGGATAAATAACCTTGAGGGAGAGATGAGGCAATTTTGATAAATAAGGAGTAAAAGATCAAGTGTTGAGAATAGACTACCTATCTTATAATATTTCTACACATGACAATGTATATACATTGAGAAAATTGAATAAAGAAAGGAATTTCATGAATCATTGTTGATTTTAAGTGGTTCATTATAATGTAAGTATTATTTTATTATTTATGTTTACATGGATTTATAATGATCATTGTTGGTTATCAAGTTGGTAATATACATCACAGTCCAAGTAGGAATAATTCTGTGGTGGTACTGTCAAGAAAGTCAAGTTAAGAAGTATGTTTGGTGGTTGTTTATGTTATTATTGAATATTTTTAAGTCATATAAATATAATATGGTTCATATTTGTTAATATTAATCCATTTAAAGCTCAAAATTCCATATAGAGATGTAAGATTTGATTTGTAGCACTCATAGTTCTATCATCTTACATATTTGCACATTTTATTGATAGTTCAAGGTTTAGGAATAATAGGATAGGTTTTAATATGATTTAACATAACCTAATAATTAATTATGTCACTTAATAAATCATTATTCATATCCAAACTTCAAATTTCATCAACATAGTCTTATTTCTAGATTCAGAAATATGCAACCTAGCTTATTGGAGGCTTATTGTGATTGATCAAGGAGAAGTAATTAGTAGAGAATTTGAAGAGAGACTAGACAAAAATTATTCAAGTTTTGGGAGTTATTTAAGAGATATATATTTCAAAATAACCATTTTTTTAGCCTTTCAACCTATTATAGTCTTGGATAAACCTAAGTTAGGGTTTCCACCTTGAAACTTGAATATTTGAAGATTCTACCCTTGGAATTAATTAAAAATTTATAATATAGTGTATCTTGACATAGTATAGAATATTATTTGGGTTTTGGTTTGGTAAAATATGTATAATTAAAAAAACTATGGCTAAGTACTACATTAGACCTAGGAAAGTCTTAATTGGCAAGGAAGTTATGAGAGAAAAGATAGTTCCTTTAAGAGTTGATTATTGAAACTTTGTATGAAGCACAATGGGGATACAAGGCATATAAAATTATGTCTTGTTTGTTTTAAAGTGTTGTGATTTAGTCTAACCTACAAGGTTTTTGTAAAAATAAGGATATTATAAGAGGAGTCATAAAGAAGGAAATTGAATTTCAATGAGGAATGCAAATTTGGGAGAAAAGGATTATGATGGTATGTCCATGAAATTTCCAAATGACTAGGTTGAAGGATATATGAGGTTAATTTGGAGGATCAAAATCCATGAGAGCATGTTTAGGATTTTAAGCCTATGAATTCATAAAAGAGAGATAAATTGATCAAGAGAGGTCAAAAAATAAGGAATGTACTAGTAGGATAGAAGCTAGATCAGAGGTCATTGAATCCATCCAAATGCAGAATCAGAGACATTTAATGAGGTATGAGTTTTTAGGCATTGGGTCTACATCAAGTGGTATTAGAGTGGGTAAGTTCTTGGATTAAGTTGGTGTTTTGAATGATTTAAGGTTGTTATTTGAATTTGTTAAATAATGTTATGTGAGGTGATAATGAAGGTTGTAGGAGTACAATAAAAGAGTTAATAAGTGTGAGTATCCCTTAAATAGAGATATCAAAATCTCGAGAGAAGAGAAAAGTCCCAATTGAGGACAATGAAAGAGGAAGTCTCAAGTGAATACTAACAATGTATCTAGGTGAGGTGCAAATAAAATAGAAGTAAGTTAGAATAGAATTGCATAAAGGAGATGCAATATAAGAAGATAATAATAAAGATCATAACTTATGGGGGTTTAAAAAAAGATAATATGAAAGAGAATAAGATAAAGAAAGAGTTAGAGCTTAAAGAGAAAGTGAAATATTTGAGGTAGAGTCTAAAAATTATAGAGAAGGTGATGCTCATGATAGAGAAAATGTAGAAAGAAGAGAGATAATGGTATGATAGGGTTATGAATAAAAATAAGGTTAAGCAACCCATAAAACTAATCATGGAGAGAAGGAAGAAGATTATCAAGAAGATAATGAGAGGCAAACGATATTGTTATGTAAGCAACTCAAGGAGGAGATGAAGTTTAGGATACATGAATAATTTGGTATAGAAGAGAAAGGTGAACATCACCTTAAGGAGGATAAGGAGAGGAAACAACTCAAGCAACCTAAGAAGGAGGAGATAGAGTCAAGAAAACCTCAATTGTTTAAATCTAATGATATTTTTTAATGTATGAATACATGTATAAGAGTGAAGGAGGAAGAAATCCATTTGGAGGATATCAAAGTTGAAGTCAAGGAGGAGAAAAAGCATGAGAAATATGCTTATGATGAAGAATATCTTGATTGGACAACCATGTATAGATGGTACCTCATGGAAGGCATAATATAATAAAAATTGAATCAAGAGGAGGAGGGTAAAAGACATGAGGAACAAAATTCTGAATTTGCATTACTTGAATCAATTAAAGAGTTTTAATAAGAGATGATAGGTGATTATGAGTTACTAGATAATCAATATGACTGACCATTTGTATATGAGAGATGGGGATAATTATAGGAAGAATTTATAGCCTTAAATCAAGCCATAAATGATGAAGAAAAGGATAAAGTATGTCTTAGAATAACATGTGCAAAGATGAGTGATGTGAATGAGTCAATAGGGAATCCAAAGAGAGACACATGGATGGGTATGTAGACTAATTTTTAACATTATGGAGAGCTACAAGTTATTAAGAGATCAAACTAATGAAGAGAGAATAAGGTAAGAAGGATATACAAATGCAAAATGAATAAATAGGATATGATTTGACTTACCATGGGAAGGTAGAATGTCATGAGAAATAATCTAAAAAATATTTCAAGGAGAGTCTAAAAAATATAAAAGGAAAAACGTATGTGTAAAAATCTATTGGAGTAATAAGACAAAGGAAGAATTAGGGTTAAAAAGGAAAACCAGCCAAGAATGCATGAACCAAACATAAAAAGTGTAGAAGAAAGCTATGGAAGAGAAGCTAAATTTAATCATGAGGATAATAAATTTGAGGCATAATATGAGAAATATAATATATAAATGGATGAGATAGAATATGTGATAGAAAAGGAGTTGTATAAGGTCATACACTTCATGGCGATAGAAGATGAGTGTACAAAGAGACTAGACAAAGTAAGAAGGCAAAGACAAAGGCATTAGATGAAGATAAATTAAAAAGAAAAGAGGAAAAATAAAAATATGAGCTTATAATATCATGATAGGAATAATTGGAAATCAAGAAATAAGAATAATAAATCACATTTGAGTAGGAACTCAAATTTCTCCCACTTGGGGAGTTTGATGTAGAGCATCACCATTTAATAAAAGAGTTAGTCTATTTACTAGTGTTTTTATGACCAATTTTGGTCTTATGATCATGTTATAAGTATTATAGGGTAAATTAGGTGGTGTTATAGTCATTATAAAATATTTATTTAGTCTGTTTTAAAGCCTTTTAGAGTTTCTTTCCAAAATGGCTAATTTAAAAATTTGAATTTCTAAGCCTAGCTTGTTGAGAGTTTTAGAGTCTTAGGTGAAATATAATGTTATAAGTGTTGTGTTGGGTCCATATAGGTATTAATAATGTGTGATAATTTATATCAATTTATAAGTAATATTCAAGAGTAATTTAATCATGAATCTTTAAGTTGTAACTGCCACCTACGTGGCAATGGTCTTGTAAAGGAGTTATTCTTATATGTTTAAGTAATATTAAGTTAAGAAATGCATGTAATAAGAGTAAAATATGGTATAAGTTAAGGAGGATAAATATAATATATGGAGAGAGGAGGTAGGTATGATAAATGAGTAAAATATCAATATTTGAGAATAGACTACTTGCCTTATCATATTTTTATGCATGATAATATATATACATTGAGAAAATTGAATAAAGGAGTTTAATGAATCATTATTGGATTTCAGTGGTTCATTAAAATGTAAGTGTTATTGTATTATTTTTATTTATGTTTATATTTATTTCTAATGATCATTTTTGGATATCAATTTGGTAATGTTCATCATAGTCCTTTGAGATTAAATTCTGTGTACACACAATGCAAGTAAGAATGATTCTATGGTGGTATTGTCAAAAAATTCAAATAAGGAAGTATGTGTGGTGGTTTTTTATGTGAATATTAAATGGGTTTGAGTCATATAAATATAATGAGGTTCATATTTATTAAAATTAATTCATTTTAAGCTCATAATTCCATATAGAGATGTAAGATCCAAGTGAAGCATTCACACACAGTCTCATAGAACACTCATAATTCTATCATCTTGAATATTGGCATGTTTTATTGATGGTTCAAGGTTTGGAAATAATTAGATACATTTTAATAGGATTTCATATACACTAATCAATAATTATGTTACTTAATAAATCAATATTCATCTCCAAACCTCAACTTTCATAACACAATCCTATTTCTAAATTTAGAAATCTGCAACCTAGTTTATTAGAGGCTTATTGTGATTGATCAAGGAAAAGTAATTATTGGATAATTTAAAGAAAGACTAAATAGACATTTTAAAAGTTTTTGTAGTGATTTAAGAGAGATATATTTAAAAATAACCATTTTGTAGCCTCTCATCCTAGTATAGCCTTGCATAACCCTAAGATAGGGATTCCACCTTGAAACTTGATTATCTAAAGATTCCAACCTTGGAATTCCTTAAAACTTTGTAATATAGTGTATATTGACATGGTATATAATATTATTAGGGTTTTGTATTGGTGTAGTATTGATAAGTAAAAAAAATCTAATTGAGTAGTGAACTAAGCCTAATGGAGACCTAATTAACAAGTACTCTGTGAGAGAAAAGACACTTCCTTTGAGAGTTGAGTGATAAAACTTTGCATGAATCACAAATGGGATAAATGGTATCCAAAAGTGTTTCTATTGTTTTTGAAAGTGTTGTGGTATAGTCTAACCTACAAGGTTTGTGTACAAATAGGGTTACTAGAAGAGGAGGAACAAAGAAGGAAAGTGAAGTTCAATGAGGAATTCAAACTTGGGAGTTAAGGATTATGATGATATATAAATGAGAGTTATAAATGACTAGGTTAAGATCCATGTAAGGTTTAATTAGAGGATCAAAATCCATGAGATCATGTTTAAGATTTCAAGCCTATGAATTCACATAAGAGAGAGAAATTGATCAAGAGAGGTCAAAAAGAAAAGAATGTACTAGCAAGATAAAATCCAAATTAGAGGTCATTAAACTCATTCAAATAAAGAATCTAGGCTAGTTAATTAGGTAATAAGTTGTAGGCATTGGGTCTACATCAGATTCCCTTTCTGGATGGATTTTAAAGTTACATTTTTTAGTTGATCATAAAGATATATTAAACATAAATTTCACCATGAAATGGGGTAATTTTATTATAAGAGAATTAATTTTGTCTAAAAAATGCATGTTACACATTATAACATGCAATGAATTTTGTCTTTGAAGTTATAGTGGTAAAATGTATTATTATTTACATGGATGACTGATGTAAGAGGATCCAACAAATATGTATATATGATATTATAGTTAGTCTTAGAAGGTCTAATATGTGTCAATAATCCTTGAATGATGCATTTAGTGTGTGTCTTAGGTAATTTATAGGTCTAATGTTTTCCCTTTGAAAGCTAAAATTTGAACTTTTAAAACATGCATATGTACAAATTATGGATAAATTGTAATACTTTATGATTTATTATGGTTCTAGCGATCTAAAAGAGTACCATAAATATATAGGATGTGTGTGTATATACCTTATTTAAAATTCCATAGTAATCCTAAAATCAATAAAAATAAAATGTAACTACATGATAAAGTAAGAAAAGTCAGTTTACTATTTTAGGATTAGGCAACTTAAGGAGAATCTTGAGCAAGATTGGTATATTCTAAGCTGGGATAAATATTCATGGAGGAGATAAAAATGAATCCATAATTATGGGAACATATAAGGGAATAAATATACAAACAAATTGGTCATATACAAGGTACACTATTAAGACAAAGCTAGATTATGACAGTTTACCATTGTTGGAATCTTGTAATTTACATAATTTGTAATGAAAGAAGAGGTATTTGGAGCTTAGATATGTAATTAGTGTATATATTATTTATATAATATAATATAATTTATTTAAGGAAATAAAATACATTTAGGGTCATACAGACCTCTTTATACACATGTAGACTAGATTTTGAATTCAAATTCATGTTTACAATGACTTGTTTGACAAGTAACATTGTGCATTGTGTTGAATTAGTTATTGGAAAAGTTGAAGAGGGGATATAGGAAGGTGATAAAAGTATTTTAAATAATAAAAAGTCATCCATTGCTATAAACAATCAATAATAAGCTCTTAGCTTCTGTATGTGTAGTAAAACCCTAGTTTCAAGGTTATGATAAAAAAGGATAATAACTTTCAATTTAACCCTTGTAAATTCATCAAAGTTTTTAAATATATATTAAAGTGATATTATAAAATAATATAAGTGGTTTATAAATTGGAAATAATCTAAAATTGCATTTATGATCGACTGTGTTTCCTAAGAACCCTAAAATCTTTGTATTTTGATAGTGAGAATAGAGTTTTGGCTAGATTATTTGAAATTGACTATCAAAAGGTCAAATAAAGGTTGGAAAACATTTTATATGCCTACACAAACTTAATAGAAGAGTTATTTTCATTGAGTAAATAGTATTTTAGGTTTTGACCTATTTGAGCACTATTAGGTCTATAGGCCTAAAATAGGGGTTTTGGATTAGTTTGTAAATTATCTTACAAAACCAACACTTTGACTGGTTTTGTCATTATGAGATCATATATGATTGTATATAGTATTATTAAAAATTAGCACTCCTTTTTATCATCAACTTCATTCCTTTTAAATATCAAACACATAATAGTGTATGACTATCTTAAGGTCTATTTTGTTTTAAAGAGTGTGTCAAGTGTGTTAAGTAGATACTAAAGGAGGGTATCAATTGTGGAATCAAAGAAAAACTATTTTTCAAAATAATAGGATCCTAAGATTGATCAAGGTAGATAAACAAATAGTTTGATAGAATGGTAGCAAGGGAAAGTGTTGGATAAAGGAGACCACTTCCCCAAGCTATCTAGATTAAAGAGATCAAAAAGATTAATGTATGATCGTAATCCATATAACTGAAATAGATAAGAGGTGTAGATGTTGGTGGTTTTAGTGATAGGGAGGATGAAGGACCTCTAAAAGAAGAATCAGTTGTAGAGATAGAAGGAGAACTGACATAATAAAGGCTTATTAGAGCAATCATGGGAGTAAGAAATAAGCCTAAATTGGAAGTGCCAATATATGATGGTAGCTTGAATGAATAAGACCTGATTGATTGGATAAATACTATGGATAAGTAATTTTATTATGATAATGTGTATGAGGATAAGAGCGTCAAGTTTGCAATGACAATGTTAAGAGGGCATGTATCTCGATGGTGGGATGTCGTACAAGAGGAAAGAAGAAAAAAGGAAAGCCCAAAATCAAAATTAGGGATAGAATGATTGAAAAATTGAAAGGTAAGTTCATTCCTAAAGATTATCAAACTATTCTCTTTAGTAAATTGTAGCATGTAAAACAAAAGGATACATTTGTAAAGGAATATATTGAGGAATTTTACAGACTAACTATAAGAGAATATCATGTAGAGGAGGATCTATAGAAAGTGGAAAGGTACATAATGGATTTAAATTTAATATTCAAGATGAAATTGGTTTTCTTACACTTAATTTAGTTAAGGAGACATATCCATATGCCATAAAAATATAAGATAAGATAGCAATGATGCATTCTCAACATGCAAGAGGAAAAAGTAGACCTCTTAGAGGTAGAGGGGAACATGAAAACATAAATCCATGGCAAGAAGATGAAATTAGTCCATAAAGGAAATAATATACTACAATATGAAGCTATTCCTTTAGAGGTAATAAGCCATTTGATATAGGTAAAGGTAGAATTAGTGGTTTCATTAGTAGATGCTTTAAATGTGGAAATTTTAGACATAGATCATATGAGTGTCCTAATCATCCATATTATAGTCAAGGAAGTGTTCATGTTGATCAAAGCAATCAAGAGGAGGATACTGCATCAACTATTTATGAGTATGCATTAGAAGAAGGAGAATCCTTGCTTATGAAGAGGATTATAATCATATCTACCAATGAGATCAAGGAGCCACCTCAGAGAAAGATAATTTTCAAAATTACTTGCAAGACAAATGGAAAATGCTACAATCTCATCATTGATAATGGTAGTACAAACCATATTATGTTTACTAAGATGGTAAGTAAGTTGAATTTGTAAAAGGTAAGCCACCCTACCCCATATAGAGTTTCTTGGTTACAAAAATATAATCAAATACTTGTAAATGAGAAATGTAAAGTACAATTACAAATAGGAAGTTATAAAGATGCATTCATGTGTTATGTAATGCCTATGGATGTGTGTCACATTATCCTAGGAAAATAATAGAAATATGACATGAAATATATGCATGATGGAGAGATAAAAACTTATAGTTTTGAATAAGATGAGGTAAAGCATACACTTTTACCATTGAAAGATGATCATGTATCTAATAGGGATTATTCAAAGGTGCTAATTATAGGTAAAAATAATTTTTTACAATAATTCAAGGAGGATGAGGTAAGCATTGAGTTAATTGACTAGTCAAAGATAACCCCTACAATTAATGAATAACCTAATTTGCTTTTGAAAACTCAAATTTTATCAATGGAATAGATGGATAAGTTATTTAATGGATTGTCTAATGACTTGTCTTTGATAAGAAGTATGGATTATCTTGAAAAAGTTAGTTATTTAAGGTAAATTAACATGGATGTAAATAAGGTCAATGAACTTTCATGTGGACATCAAATATAGGAAAAGGTGAAGTTGTCCTTAATAAAAACAATGAAGAAGTTAGGAATGATGATATTAGTGAAAATGAAAAACAATGTTTGGAAGATAGTAACCTCAACAAAGGGGATGTAAACATGGAGAAATATATATTTAAGAGAAAATAACAAAAATAAATAGTATAAGTGAAATTGATGCACTAAAGGGTAAACTATTCCTTGAAGATTAGAATAAGGAATTTCAAGATTCCAAGGAATAAATTTATTTTCCTAATTTGTTTGCCATATGTGCAGGTCTAGTCAAAGAAGAAAACTTGAATATGACAAACTTGGGATGAATAGACAATGGAATACCAATGAAGAAGAATATAATAAATAAATATGAATAAAATTATCTAATAGGCCATGGGATCATGGAGGACTTAAATAAATAAATAATAAGAGCATTAAGTGGAAAGAAGACAAAAATGTAAAATCATCTACAATAAAGACTCATGAAAAGGAAATAATTAAGACTTCTTTTTGTACCTGGATGGATTGATGTAAGAGCATCCTAAAAATATGTATATATGGTCTTATAGTTAGTATAAAAATGTCTGATAGGTGTAAATAATCCTTGAATGAGGGATTTAGTGTGTGTCTTAGGTCATTTAGAGGTCTTAGAGTGTTTTCCTTCCAAAAGCTAAAATTTGAATTTTTGAAACATGCATATGTACAAATTACGGATAAATCATAATAATTTACGATTTATTATGGTTATAAAGATATATAATATTTACCTACATAGATAGTATGTGTCTATACCTTATTTAAAATTTCATATCAATCTTAAAATAAATAAAAAGAAAATGTAACTACATGATAAAGTCAGAAAAGTCAGTTTACTATGTTAAGAACAAGTAACTTAAGGAGAATCTCAAGCAAGATTGGAATATTATAAGATGGGATAAATATTAATGGAGGATATAAATATAATACATAATTATGGTAATGTACAAGGGAATAAAGAGAGAAAAATTTGGTCATATACAAGTTACACTATTGAGACAGAGCTAGATTATGACAGTCCGCCATTGTTAGAATCCTATCATTTGCACAATTTGTAATGAACAAAAAGATATTTTTAGATAGGAGTATGTATTTAGTGTATAATATATATATATATATATATACTCTATAATTTATTAAATTAAATAAAATACATTTAGGGTCATACATACCTCTTTATACACATGTAGACTCTAGTTTACATTCAAATTCTTGTTTATAGTGACTTGTTTGACAAATAAAATCATGCACGGTATTTAATTAGTTGTTGGAAAGGTTTGATAGGTGATATAATAATGTGATACAATTATTTTAAATAATAAAAATTACTCCATTGTTATAAACAATAAATAAGAAGCTCTCGACTTTTGTATGTGCAATAAAACCCTAGTTTTAGGGTTATGATAAAAAAGGGTAATAGCTTTAGATTTAACGCTTGGAAATTTGTAAAATTTTGTGGATACATATTTAAGTGATCTTATATTATAATATAAGTTATTTTTATTTGTATATAATGTACAATTTCATTTATGGTTGACTATGTTTCCTAAAAACCTTGCATTCTTTGTATTTTGATAGTGAGAAAGGAGTTTTGGATATAATATTTGAAATTGAGTATAAAAATGTGGAATAAACGTTGGAAAACATTTTATATTATTATAAAAAATTCATATAATATTTATTTTCATTTATTAAATGGTATTTTAGGTTTTGACCGATTTGAGCACCATTAGGTCTATAAGCCTAAAATAAGTGTTTTGGACTAGTTTGTAAATTGTCTTAAAAAACCAATACTTAGATTGGTTTTTTCATTATAAGGAGATACTATATGATTTTATATAATATTATTAAAAACTTATACTCCTATTTATAATCAAATTCATGCCTTTTCAATATCAAACACACAATAGTGTATGACTATCTTAAGAAGGTCTGTTTTGTTTCAAAGAGTGAATTATATTAAAGAGAGTGTGTCAAGTGTGTTGAGTAGATAATAAAGGAGGGTATAAATGATCTAACTATATTTTGTATTCACATATCATAAAATGTTTATCATTTTCAAAATGTGTTTTAAATATACAAGAGGTGTGATGTTATTGAAGGTAAATTACTAGGATATATCATCACCTATATATATATATATATATATATATATATATATATATATATATATATATATTTATTGACTTTGATATAACAAGTGTAATTTTGAAAATTTCACTTCCTAATATTAAAAAGGAGATGTAATAATACTTTATATATTTTTTTAAATAATTATGTTTTTTCCATGATTGTAATACTTTTTAATGTCATGTTGAAACAAGATGCGAAAATAGAGTGGACACCTCAAGCCAAGTCCATATTTCAAGACAAAAAGGAATCTATTATGAAATCCCTAATATTTATCCATATAAACATCATTAGAGATTTTTACCTCTACACTTTTTATTTCAATCACACTATAGAATTTGTACTAACTATTTTATAAAATTTTGGAAAATGAGCGAATTAATTAATTAGATAAGATAAACTATTGTGTAAAATTAAAATTATAAAAATATGAAATAAATGACACAAACTTATTTGGAACTTACTATATTTATTAGTATTATAAAATAGAAAGGCACTAAATAAAAAAAAAATTACCTATAAAAATGGAGTACATGACTATGATAGAGACTAAAAAATAGGTAATGTGACTATGTTGCCTAACTATGGATTTGAAACATGGTCTTGTAGGATCTCTAGATATAAGTGATGTAACTTTACATGAAACCTGTGTGTTTTCATCCATAGGGAGTGTCAGTGTTTTTTAGGTGGTAGAGGTATGATATTTCTATGAAAATTTCAACTTTACCTAGGTGTTTTAACACTTATGATAACTTTCAATATTTTTCCAAAAACACTATATATCTTCTTCTTCGCTTCTAACCTTAGGTTAATAAACCAAGAAAATAAATGTAATCATGGGGTAAAAAGGGGTTAGTGGTTGAAATTTTTCTTGAACTCAACACCCTCTGTGTTGAGTGTTACCTATATACCAATGCTCTGAAGAGGGGTCAAATTCCATGTAGCTCTCCCATGTTACAGTGGTGTGTTTGAAATACTTATGAAAAAAGTAAATGATTTTACAATAATAGTGTGATTAAGTGATTTAACCATGACCTGTGACCTTAGAATTGCACTTAGACTTTAGTTCAGGCATACTAGGGTTGTATATAATTAGATTAGGGAGAAATAGGGAATTTTCTCTCAATGTGCCATTATAATTCTTATGATTTTCAATATGGAATCCTCTTGTGCATAAAATGACTTGAAATGTGTACTTATAGTTATCAATAGGAAATTATTTTAGATGGGGCTTGCTCAAATTATAGGATCACCATACATGAATTTTAATTAGATCAATTAGCCTTCATTTGGAGGGAAGACAAGACTAGTGGAATTGGACACACCTGGGGAGAGTTATTGTCTAAATAGTGTACTATTGTCCTAGGAGCACAAATAACTAATATAATGTTATGGAATAATTCATGGATAATCCAAATCTATTTTTGTTAAGGAATAAGGACATTCTGTGATCATTGGTTTACCTATGGGAATGGGTTACTTGCATGAAAAATGAATGAAAATGGTCAAAAGTCTATGGAATAAGGCATGAGAAAAGTGTATGCAATCAAAAATGCATCATGTCTATAAATAAATCCTAGCTTGGATAAGATAGATCATACCTACACTTTTGATTGGGAATACATTTGTTAAGCAAGAGCATAACCAATATGGAGATACATTAGACCTGTTTAGGGAAACATTTATCACAATACACCATGCTAGAAATGGTTCCAAAGCCTATAGTATAACACAACCATGTAAAAACCCTAAAATATTCCTAGGTTATATATTCACTCTATTCTAATAAAAAAATTAAATCTAATCTAGTGCACACCAAAGCTTGTGACACAAAGTGGGGGGTTAGAAATAAAACAAACTAAACTAAACATGCATAGAAGACATATACTCACATCAATGTATAAAAAATCCTAATGCATGGAAGAGAAGCATAAATTCATTATCTATCTACTCTTACAAAGGAGAAATAAAGTTAAAAATAATTACCTTTGAAGATGAACCCACCGAGCCTCAATCTTTCCCTTGGCCAAGGTGCTTTGCAAGAGATTGTTTTGGTATGTAAGGATAACAAAGATAAATCAAATCTAGTCTACACAACCTATTTATGCATCCAAAAGACTTCTCTACAAGACAAGATCTGTGTCTCCAAATAAAGTACATAACCCTAAGCTTTATTCCTCAAGTAGAATGGTCAATAAGCATATGTTCATTCACACTTATTCTTCTTCACTTCTCTCTTCTCAAGTGGTTGGAAATGAACGTGTATATAAAAGTAGATATTTCCCTAAATCCTTATGAATATGTCAGTTATAAGGGTTTAACATAGTTGACCCTATATTTTTTAAGGAGATAAATCACTAGGTCCTAAGTTAGGTTGGTTGAAAGGCTAACAAAACTCCAAGTGAAAAATATACCTACACAATATAGGGTTGACCAAGTCGACCTAGTACAATCAACTAGTGAAAGGGGGTCAAGGCAATAAAAAATAGGATAATGATATGACAAATGTTTGAAATGGATAATACTAATAAGAATCAACTTAGGGTAAATGGTTTTAGGAAACAAGTGTGTAGATGGTAAGTGGAAAAGGGACAACAATATTACAAAGTACCAATGGTCTACCCACCCCTTTCTTGGTGCACCCCTTAAGGCATGCACTCAAAGAGATTGAGGATCAATAGGTTTCTGTAAGATGTAAAGCATTATTAATTGATAAAAGTTTAAAAATATTATGTGTATACATATGCCCCACTCAAAGCTCATCATGTGTCATGTGAGTGCAATATAGGATGGTGCTTAGAAAAAGAACATGATAACACACAATGTTGAAGCTAAGTAAATGCATTAAGTAGAAAATAAGATAAAAGAAAGTATCAAATTGAAAAACACATATCTTAACTTACCTTGGTGTTGTAGATAAGAAATTAGGCTACGAGATAATTGAAGGTGTCTAATGTGAATAACATTAGGTGAACCTATAGAAGTTAGTGCAAAAAATAGCCAAAAATCAAATTGTCTAGAATATAAGCATATAGTAGAGACAAATATTTAGGAAAATTTGGAAAATTAGGATTGGTAAATCAAAGTTAGATAAAAAAAGATTGATGGAAAATGAAAGATAAAAATGATGGAAAATGAATGACAAAATGATGGCAAATGAATGACAAATGATTGTAGAACACATTAAATCATATTAGAAAGCATGGAAAACATAAATGGTAAAAATGAATGTAGAAAATATTAAATCATGTTGGGAGCATGTAAAACATAAATGGTAAAAGGAATATCAATGAAATAAAACTTGAACAAAGATATGTAAGAAAGTGACAAGTAACTCCATGTAAGATAGGCAAAAATAAAAACATGAAAGATTGAAAATGAAATGTAATTGAAGATGTGAGACAAACATGAAGAAGACATATATAAAGAGAAACATGCAATAATGGAAAATGACATATATAAGATAGGTAAAGTTCATAAAAATTAAACAAGAATATGATAGACAGATAAAAATCAAAATCTCTAAAGGATGAAAAATCAAACTCAGTGCTTGTTCTGAGATGCAATGCAAAAATACACAACCACCTAATGACATGGTGTAAGAGTGTAATCCATAGTTACTAAAGCATTTTGTTTTTATCTAAGGATAGATAAAATTGAAACAAAGTAATTATAGAATGCTTTTAAGAGGTTAAGAATAAGGAAGTAGATAATAGGGAAAAAAATTTAGAATCATAATTTGTCTGTCAAGGGCTGAAATGAAATGGGTAGAGGAAATAATGAAGGAAAAACCAAAGTAGAGAAAATCTTTATTAAATTCAAGACACTCAAATTAGGTTTGTCAAAACAAGAGGAATTTTTACCTTAAGTAATCTCAATAACTTCTCTTATCCACATAAGTATTAGGTCAACAAATGCAGTATATAGATCATCCCATGAAGGCTATATGCATGAAAAGTAAAATGGACTTATCTTCTGACAATGTGTTCCCCATTTCTCAGGACCCCTTATAGAGTTGTCAATCTACTGTGAAGATTGGGTACTTGTGTGAGAAAGTAGGTATCACTATAAAGTTTGTTGAATTCCCTTATTCCAATCTATTGTCCTACCACACCCCAAAGGACCTTGGCTCTATGTGAGGCTAAATGTGGAGTTTGAACTTTTATTAGAGATAGGATATGTGCTTAGAATTACATCTTTTGGTGTGATATTTTACTTTTGAGATTTTTATGTTACCTTTTTTATATCATTGCCTTTTATTTCAAATGATTTTGCTTTTAATTTTCTTGATGGATTTTTCTATTCCTCCTCCATAAAAATTTGGAAAACCAAACATGGATGCTAAAGATGACTTTCATTTGAATACTTGGGACTTGGTTACTAAGAGAGAAAACTTCAAAGAGCATGGGGTCTAAGAGTCTCACAAATATAGGTGAAATTCAAGTGTTATCTTGATTTTCACCTTATTTTATCCAATGGGGAGTGAAAGGAAAGGAAATTAAGAGGAATGTCATATGGAACAAATTTGAATTAATGGTAATTATAAAAAATGTGACAAATGGAAATAAGGGATACAATGATATAAAGTGTGATTCCTTATCATAATAATGAGGGAAATGGAGAAAAACATGGTAACATAGATTATTTGTGCAAATTCCATCTATCAAAAGAAGCAAAAAACTAAAGTTGAGAACACAAATCAAGAACTTGTAACCATTGCAAAATACATTCAAGAGAAAAAAATGACAAGATGGTAATTTTATGAGGAGGGACGGGTCCTATCCATGGTCTCACAAAGAAAATCATAAAATAGAAACCCACAGGGATGCCAAAAATCATGTATGTGAAAACAAATGAGATAAACAAAAGATGGTATTTTGTGAGGAGTGTTGGGTCCTATCCATGATCTTACAAAGCAAATCACAAAAGATAAACCCAAGAGGTGAATGCTAAATAAAGGGAAAAATAATCATAAAGTTATTAATGCAAAGAATGACATAAAAAAAATGAGAATAAAAGAAATATATGACGAAAAAAAATGAAATCAAATTCCAAATGTAATGTGCAATAAAACAAAAGAACATAAAGGAAAATAATGATGCTAGTAAAGTGAAACTAAAAGAAGTAAAATGCATAAAAACAAAGCAAAAAGAAATAAGAAACAAGAAAAACAAGCAATATCTATGATAATGTCTATATCAAATATTATCATGTGAAATACAAGTCTATGGGTCTTGGAAAGTTTCTTGAAGATGAATTTGTTTATTATTATGAATTTTAGAATAAGAGTGGACACTACAGAATGCCCCAAAGGGCAAGTGGATGTAGGTATGGGCATCATAAGATACCCCAACATGTGAGTTGGAGTGAGTTAACATTGAATCATTAGAATGATTTACGTTGGGTTGCTAGGTGTATTTGGAGATAGGTAAATGTGTTGGTTTGTTAGATTTTAATTAGGTTGTTTAATGTGACATATGGTGTGTAGGAGAGGTATGAGGAGGAAGAAGAAGTAAAAGATGACCATGTATGATATGCTTTGGAGTAGGCATTTGAAGTAGGTACTCTTTTGGTTTATGTGGCCTAAGAGGTTGAGGTTCAATGGATGCCACAATATGTTTAAAGTTGTTCATGTTAGCTATCCTTTCCTTATTGGTTTAGAAAGAAGGATAAACTATGGTTTGAATAAAATTAGCAAATGAGGGGTGGGTATGGGAGAATTATTATTGTTAATTAGGTAGTTGATGTTGATGTGATTGTGGTTCTTGAGATTGAAGTTGAGAAGCTTGAAGATAGTCTTTAAATGTTGTTTTGTGAGAGTATCAAGATTTAAATGTGAACCAAGCAAGGAAAAAAAAAGAAGTGGATGAAGATTATGACAAGACTCATGATAATGACCTATAGTATCGTGCCACCAAAAATTTATCAGAATTGTACCATTTTGGAGGAGGTTTGGAAGGATCAAAGCTCATGGTTTTAGAGGGTGGTAATTTCTTCTTAAGTTGTTCTAGACTCAAGGGAGGGTGGGTTGGGTTAAAATTGGTTGAATTGGATGCTCCACTTTGAGGTTAGGGAGGCTTGGATGAATCAATGTTATGAGAAAATGATTGGAAATGTTATTTAATAGTTGTTTGAGGTGTTTCAAATTGAGTCATAAGAAAGTCTTGCCTTTTTGCTAGGTCTAAGGCTTCTTCTAAAGTTTTAGGTGAAAAGATTCAAACTTTGTATTGAAGGAAAGGTTTAAGAGACGTGACAAATAGTTTGAAAATATTGTCATCATCCATGTTATGGTCCAATTTATGAGTGAGAGAATTCCATAATTTGATGAAAGTATAAGTAGATTCATTGGGAAGTTGCTTGACATTGATGAAATAACTAAGGTAATTTTTAGGAAGGTCATCATGTTGGAATTCCGTCACTAGAGCATTAGCTAAATCATCTAGTTGTGAGATGTAATGTCTAAGAATTTGGATGTACCATTCAAGTGTATCACTAACAAAGGTTTTAACTAAGATATTGGTGGCATCAAAGCTTTTAGTTTGGACCCATTCCCTATAAAGCTTACCAAAAGAATTAATAAAGATAGTAGGGTCTTTAGTCCCATTATATGTGGTAGTTGAAGAAATGTTTCCAATATTTATGGATGCAATGAATGGAGATAAATGTTTATTTTGAAGATGTTGAAGCATTTTATTATTCATTGGAGGTTGGAGGATTATATTCCCATTGGTATCTCTAAGAGGAGGAGGGACAAAATTTTGATTTGGCTGAGACATGATGACTTGAGGTGGTTGACTAGTCATGTGTAGTAAATGTTGTTACATCTTCATCATTTGAGAGGTGTTAGTTGCTTGCATGATGTTTATTTGTTGTATTACTTGTGAAAGAAGTTAAGTTGTATCAATAGGTGGGTTTGAAGGTGGGCTATTAGTGTTGTTATCAAGATAATTGTTAGTGTTTATGTAAGGAGGATTATTTGTAAGTGGAGGATTCCCAACATTAGCAATAGTTATCTTAAGTGTGGTAGAAGAATAAGGAAGCTTGGTAAAGCCACCATTGTTGTGAGGAGTGTCAATAGTATTATCATCAAGGTTTTTGAATAATTGGGAACCATATAGATTATCAATTTGAGTGGTTTCAACAATGTTACTTTGGGAAGTGATAATGTTAGGTGATATTTTTATGGGTGTAAGAAAAGGATTGTGAACATTAGTTGTAAGAGGTGGAACATAATGTGAGGTTCTAACATTTAATGTAGATGGGTTGATGAGTTTATGAATTCTAGGTTTAGAAGGTGTAAAAGTGGTATAAGGTGTATGATTGTCATAGTTTTGGGATTTGTCTAATAGGATTATCTAGATCGACTATACGATATGGGATAGATTGATATTGAGAAGATTTTTATGGAGAGATACACCATAAAGAGTTGTCTTCTATAGTGGATAGGTGGGGTAAGAAAGAACAACCCATATATATTTGTAATGGTTGAGACTATGAAGAAATATTTTGATAAAAGGCTTCATGATTCCAAGTAGGAGTGGATATCAGAAGGCTAGGAAGAAAAAAAAGGGATAAAATTGGTTAACAAGGGAAAAAAAATAGTGGCTAAAAACTATATAGGGTCGATTGTGTCGACCTAGTAGGTTAAAAAATTCACAGGGTCAGCAGGGTCGACCTAGTAGGCTAAAAAATGTATAGGGTCAGTAGGAATGACCCAATAGGCTAAAAAAATGTATAAGGTTGGTAATGTCGACCCAGTAGGCTAACAAAATATACAAGCTTGACAATGTTGACCTAGTAGGCTGAAAAAGGAAAAAAAATTCAAGTACTGTTTAAAGCAAGGAGTGAAAGAAGCACATAATTATATGGGTCATTGAGGTTGATCGAATTGAAGCACACAACACAAAACCTTACACCAACATTGGTTAATGAATTTTTTTGTAATACAAAGCACAATTAAGCAAAGAGCAAGTAATCAACTTGGAAAGTAAAGAGCTAGCTAAATGGTCAACCTGAATGTTTATTAGATAATTAGAATATGTTTTTAAATGTGATGGAAACTTGGTTGTAAGCAAGGAGCTATAAGGATATTTAAGGATGGTGTCAATTAGTTTAGGATGAAAGGGATATGTAGTGGTAATTGTCAGGAACCTAGAACAATAAACATGCTCTGATACCATGTGTCAGGATCTTGCTCCACCAAATAGAGCACATATGATTACTTCTTGTATTAACAACTAAACACGAAATTTAACCAGAATCAATAAGTAACTAGAAATATGAAACAACACAGGAATTGAGAGACAATACACAATTGTATTAATAATCACTCAGAAGAATATACAATAAGGAAGATGCCACTTCTTCCTCCACCTCAAAGGTTTGCCACACCTCAAGATCTTCCCTCTCTCTCTTGGTCCCAACAATCAACTCCAATACAGAATTGATGTTCACCTCTCCAACCAGTCAGTAACACACTGCCAGTACGTCAAGTACACAACTGTAGTCCAAGTAGATCTCCTGCTCTCTGTTGCTACCTGCAAATCACTAGACCTTACTCACCATTGTAGATCTCCAAAAGAAGCCATGCTCATTTGCTAACTAAGATCATACAAATATGAAGAACCCTGCTGATTCTCCAAACTAGTACCAACCTTGGTACTGTGGCACTAGGAGGAACACACCATTGCTCTCTTCTCTCAGAAGGAGCTTATAATATTGCTCTCTTACTCTCTAGCTACAAGTTTACACTACAGCCTATGAGTCTATTATATAGATCTCATGCATATAATAATTAGACTATCCTAATTACAATAATTAGACACGTAACTCAAGACAAAAAATAGCCTTTACATGCAAACACTCGATTCAACAAACTAATTGTCTGTGGAACAAGCAGTTCTAGAACTACCACAGGCGACCGACATCGGTCCTTGTCTGCCTGGAGGTGACCGACGTCGGCCAACCTCTTGCCGATGTCAGTTTCCTTCCTATCCATCCTACCGTCATCGGTTGCCTTGTGCACTATACTCTACCGACGCCGGTCTCCCTGGAACTCAGCAACCTCCTCCCTGTTTGCACTAGTTGAAGCTTTTAGCTCCACATCCTAACAATCTCCCACTTGGAGATAAATAGCTACAACTGTACCTATAACTGTACACTATCTAATTTGTACCCTAGCTTGTATCCCTCTTCAAGACCAATCCTGAAGACTAACCACCACACCTTGTGATGCTCTAACCTTTGTGCCTTTGTCATCCAAGTAACCTGCCACATCCGCATCTACAAACCTATGTAGATAATAACTTGACCCTGCATAGCATGTCGATCTGCTGCTGATCCCTGTAAGAATCCACTGAACTGCCCTTCAGTACCTCTTCCTCGAATTGACTCCATACTTTTTGACAACTCCCACTGCTTGGGAAAACTCAGGTCTACACTAGACCTCATGTGATTTTGAACACATGTTCTAAGCTCTGCTTGAATTGTCCAGCCCTTGGTGTGATTTCCGATTCTGCATCTTGAACCTCGCCAACACCTTCACATCAGCTTCTTATTTGAGACAAAATCAACCTGTGATCCTCTATGTCTCTTATGCTAAAGAATTTCACTGCTACCAAATTCTTCATAACATACCTCTGAAACTAACTTTACCTTTTAGCTCAAATAACTCCTTGCATATGTAAACCTACAATAAGCAACCACTCCACATATAGTAACAAGATGATGTCATGACTCATCATCCACTTGGTAAAGAAAAGAACACAATAGTTACACTCACATTGACTAAAGCCATGCTTAGTCATCCACCTGTCAAACCTGTACCACTGTCCTGAAGCTACCTCAAGACCATGTACCTTGGCCTTCTATCTCACTTATCCATTCACTCTCTTCTCTAATAAGGGAATCCACTCCTCTCCCAATGCTCTCTCTTAGCTGACAAATCTACCAAATCTCCTACTTGGTTATCTTCTGAAGAATTCATGCCATGCTCCCACTATTTCTGGATTCTACCTACATTGCCTCTATACATCTTCCTGGTTCTCAACCATCAGTAAGCAATAATAAAGAAGGTGAACAACAAATATGAGGTTCACTTACCATTCCTGACCTCTACATGAGCATTTGAGACTTGTTGACAGCTTGCTGTCCACCCAACATTCGTTCTAGTGACCGATCTCGGCCATCTCCTAGCCTGCACCCGATCGATGTCGGTTCCCTGCGACTGCTTCCTCACCGACGTCGGTCCTCGTGACTGATGCTAGTTTTTACCTGTCCCTATTTTGCTGACGTCAGTCTGCACATAGCTGACATCGGTCACTGTGAGGATGCCGACATCAATTTTCTAACTGACGTCGGTTTTTGTGTTTTCCTTGTGAGTGAACTTTTACCCGCGAGCTCCTTTTGGGTCAAAACCCTGTTAAAATTAACAAAGCCCTGCTCAAAATAAATTAGTTTCCTCCCTTGATCTCTGTCTGTTATCTCCCCATGAAAACCAAGGCTTTCTAGTTTTTTAGCTTGTCAAAGACATCTAACTTCTGCTTCAAAACCTACATTCTCCTTCTACATATGTGACTAAGCCTACGAAGCGACATCTCTATAAAAAAAGGTGAATCAGTAATATAAGTAGATAGATAAAGGATACCTACTTTCTTACCACCATCTAATTCAAGTGTATCCGCTGTGAGAGTTACAGTGCATCTCCCATCACCCAAATTTCTTGAAAAAATTGGACTCATCTCCAAGACTGGTACCTGCATGACTTCCTTCAACCACTGTGTGTCATCCGTCTGCCATTTCAGCTTCACTTCCCCTTTGTCAATAATTTGACAAGGCTCTCCAACCCCTAAATAAATTTCTCCAAAGTCTCCAAAGACATACCCATGAAAATATGCTCTATTTCAGGCTGCATGGAAAGAGGCAAAAGAATCTATAAACAAAGATTCTACTTTATCTAGATCAACCTGTGCAACGTCACCTGCAACATCTACTTTTACACGCTGATCTTCTGTCGACCAACAATCTCTTTTTACCTGCTCTTTCTTTCCATCAATCAGACCATTCATGCTATTCAGTTTCTCCATTCGTAGCTTACTATCTTCTACCATTGCTATACTCCCACTCAATCTGAAACCCCTGTGAGTGTCCTATAATCAAAAACACTACCAGATCTGAAACCACATGTTAGTCAACCCAACCAAAAGCTCTGATACCACTTGTCAGGAACCTAGAACAATAAACATGCTCTGATACCACGTGTTAGGATCTTGCTCCACCAATTAGAGCACATATGATTACTTCTTGTATTAGCAACTAAACATGGAATTTAACCAGAATCAATAAGTAACTAGAAATATGAAACAACATAGGAATTGAGAGACAATACACAATTGTATTAATAATCAATCAAAAGAATATACAATAAGGAAGATGCCACTTCTTCCTCCACCTCAAAGGTTCACCACACCTCAAGACCTTCCCTCTCTCTCTTGGTCCCAACAATCAACTCCAATACAGAATTGATGTTCACCTCTCCAACCAATCAGTAACACGCTGCCAGTACGTCAAGTACACAACCGTACTCCAAGTAGATCTCCTGCTCTCTATTGCTACCTACAAATCACTAGACCTTACTCACCATTGTAGATCTCCAAAAGAAGCCATGCTCATCTGTTGACTAAGATCATACAAATATGAAGAACCCTACTGATTCTCCAAACCAGTACCCACCTTGGTACTGTGGCACTAGGAGGAACACACCATTGCTCTCTTCTCTCAGAAGGAGCTTATAATATTGCTCTCTTACTCTCTAGCTACAAGTTTACACTACAACCTATGAGTCTATTATATAGATCTCATGCATACAATAATTAGACTATCCTAATTACAATAATTAGACATGCAACTCAAGACCAAAAATAGCCTTTCATGCAAACACTCGATTCAATGAACTAACTGTCCGTGGAACAAGCAGTTATGGAACTGCCACAGGTGATCAACGTCAGTCCCTGTCTGCCTGGATGTGACCGACATCGGCCGACCTCCTACTGATGTCAGTTTCCTTCCTGTCCATCCTGCCATCGTCAGTTGCCTTGTGCACTGCACTCTGCCAATGCCGGTCTCCCTGGAACTCAGCAACCTCCTCCCTGTTTGCACCAGTTGAAGCTTTTAGCTCCACATCCTAACAGTAATGATATAGGCTTTGTATTGGGGCCTAACCCCTCACTTCACACACTATAGTGATAAGGGTGATAGGTGGTTATCTAGAATATACCATTAACCATACTTTATACTTGATCAAAACATCAAGTCAGTCTCCCCATTGGTGATGAAATCTAAGTAAGTTGGCCTTGGATAGTCAAATGTTAAAATGCTTGTTTAGATTTTGTGATTTGGTCATGTGTGCATAAAATAGAAATTAGTAAAACTAAATGGTTAATTTGAAACCACCTAATTAAGCTATGTGATCTATCCTAATCATATAAACAATAAGAAAAGAAAATGTGAGCTAATTACTATCATATAAGGTTAATTCTAACTTTGAAACAAGGTACAATGTTGATACAGTTGATAGTGTATGCATAGAATACATAATAGGGTCGACAAGGTTGATCTTATATTATAAAAACAAGGTCTAAAAATGAACATGGTTGATAGAATCAACCTAGTTATCCAAACAACACACAAAACACATAACTAGGTCAATATTGTCGATCCAATTGGCTGTGTAGGGGCAATTTTAAAGACTATAAACTATGATAGGAAAGACTATTAAGAAAGAGACAAAGAGGTAGAAAGGAACCTTAGTGGATCAGAGATGTAAATAATGAATATTAATGTTTAAGAACCTTGATATATGCTTATAAACTTTGCTAACTAGGTTGAGTGGTTCAATCAAGCTTTGTATAAACTTATTGTTGAGTGCTAAAATGTACAAGGTTGACTACATTGACTGGTATGCTGAAATTAATGTTTAAAAATGTATAAGGTCAACTGGGTTGACCTAGTAGTTTGAATTGGATGTCTAAAAATCTAAAAACCTATACCAGGTCATTTGAGTCAATCTAGTACCCTGTACCTAAAAACTTATGCATATAAATTAGAGATGGGTTGATGCAGTCAACCCAATATGGTAAATATATGATAAAAATTATAATGAAAAATAATGGAAGAATGAAGTAAAACCTACAAGGGTTAGTTCACATCAAGTTCACCAAAATGTATGTAATAAGAAATGCATCATGTCTATAAATCAATCTTGGTTTAAAGAAGATAGAGCATACCTACACTTTTGATTGGGAATACATTTGTTAAGTGAGATCATGACCAATATGGGGATCTGTTAGACTTGATTAGGGGATCACTTGTCATAATACATCATGATAAGAAGGGTTTCAAAGCCTACAATCTAACATAATCACACAACAACCATAAAAGAGTCCTAGGTTTGATATTCACTCTATTCTAATAAACAATAAAGTAAATATAATCTAGTGCACACCAAGGCTTGTGGCATGAAATGGGGGCTTATAAATAAAACAAACTAAACTAAACATGTGTAGATGACATATGCTTCCATCAATGTATATGGAATCCTAATGAATGGAAGAGAAGCACAATTACATTATCTATCTACTCTTACAAAGGAGAAATAAAGTTAGAAATATTTACCTTTAAAGATGAATATGTTGAGCCTCAATATCTCCCTCGGCCAAGGTGCTTCACAAGAGATTATTTTTGTATGTAAGGATAACAAAGATAAATCCTTTCTAGGATATACAACCTATCTATGCATCTAAAATACTTATCCACAAGACAAGATCCATATCTCCAAAGAAAGTATGAAACCATAAGCTTTATTCCTCAAGTAGAATGGCCAATAAGCAGATGTTTGTTTGTACTTATTCTTATTCACTTCTATTTTCTCAAATGGTTAGAAATGAAGTTGTATATATAGGTGGATCTTGCCCTAGATTCTTCAGAATATGTCAGCTATATGGGGTTGACCCAATTAAGCCTACATGTTTTTAGAAGATAAATCATTAGGTCCTGAGTTAGGTCAGCCGAAGGGCTAATAAAATTACAAGTGAAATTTATCCCAAATAGTACAAGGTTGACCCAGTAAACCTAGTATAGTCAACTACTGTAAGGGGGTCAAGGAAAGAAAAAGAAGAATAATGATATGAAAAATGTTTGGAATGGGTAAGACTAAGAAGAATAAGCTTAGGGTAAATGGTTTTAGGAGATAAATGTGTATATGGTAATTGGAAAAAGGGACAAAAATCTTATGAAACACCAATGGTCTTCCCACCCCTTTATCGGTGCACCCATTAAGGCATGCACTCATAGAGATTGAGACTCAATGGGTTTTTGAAATATGTGAAGCATTAGTAATCGATAAAAGTTTGAAAATATTATGTGTATATAAAAAGTGTGTAAAAATGGTGGTCACAAGTGCTACGTTTTAGCTTAAATGTTAAATTATGTGTGTACACTAACAAGGAAACTTGACAAGGAAGAGAAAACCATTGCATTTATAACTGTAATTTTGAGATATGAAGAAATGAAGTAATCAACACTAGAAAAACAAGCATATATCAAAGTCAAGGTGACTAAAAAATTCAAGAAATACATTATCCATAAAAAATTCATGACATAGTGCCTAATCTTATAGTGAAGCTTATGCTTGGATAGAATGATTCCAAGGAGCATAGGTGAAAAATTATGGTCGCGTTAAACAAGTTTGACATTCAAATCAAGCCAAATAAAATGATGAGAGGTAAGGATCTCACTCAACTGATCACATATATCGATCCAAAGAACACTATAATGTAAGTGAACAAATACCAATCTAAACTAGAGGAGTGGTATGATCAAAAAATTCATTTCCTTTTATATTAATGTTTCCCTCCAAAATCAAACAAAATGTAGAGAATATATATTAGATTTATATTTGTTCATTATATGCTGAATAAAAGATATCTATATCATACAAATTATTAAGGCATTTATCTTAGATACATGACCAAGGAAAGAATCCAAGAAAATTATGAGCATGTTCAATGAAAAATTGGGAGTGGACATCCTTCTAGTAATAAAAAATAATATTATTAGAGTAGGTTATTACTAGCCCATAATATTCAAATACATTTTTAACTATGTGAGGACTTATGATGTTTGCCATACTTTTTATAAAAGAGATAAATATGTGGTAACGATTTTGTAGCTAGTGATACAAAAGAAACCTTTTTTCCTAATGGGGATTAGATACTATTGTATTTATTAATATAAACTATAAGAAGGAACATAAAATTATCATGATAGGCACTGAATACTATACATGGTGGATTGCATAAATTTACACAAATAAAAACATAACTAAATAATTAATTAAATTCTTTGAATAAAACATTGTTACATGGTTTTACACACCTTTTTCCTTGGTTTTTAACAATGGACCTGCATTTCAATTTATATAATTTTCATAATGAGCATATGAAAATGAGATTATTATCAAGTTTTCAACAAATAAATACACTCAATGGAACAACATGGTTGAATCCACTAATAGTAACCACATCAATTCCATTAAGAAATACACTTCAAAGAGACTAATATATTTTCATTTACAAGTTGAGGTATGCATTATGGACTAATAAAACCATATATAAACTAACATTAAAATATTCTCCTTTTCTACTAGTATATAGACAAGATCTAGTACACTACATTACATTGCCCACTTATTAGTTCAAGTGGGAATACATGGGAGAAGATAACAAAGCATAATCATTTTTTTTTATATTCTTCAAATGGAAGATGCATGAGATTAATCCCTACATAATTTCAAAAAAATAATAATACATAGTTAAAATATGTTTCAATAAGAGGGAATAGGTAAAATATTTAAATTTTTTGGATTTGATATTCATATGGAATAAATACCAAGAGAATAAGGGAAATAAAGAAAAACTAGATCCATAATGGATTGGTCCATATTAAATTTCTAAGATATTAAAAAATAATGCCATAAAGATAAAATATTTTCAAGGGATGAGTTTTTGATACTAGAGAATGGACATTAATTGAAGCACTACTTCTCAGATGTACAATCCCAATCACATTTGGATTGACTAAGTTTTTAGTAGTTTAGGGTTAGATAAGTTTGCTTTTAGTTGTGTTTGATTTCACAATTTAGTTTTTTCTTTGTGTTTCTTAGAATAATTTGTTTTGGTTAGGTATTACTTCAATAACTCTTACTAGAGACAAAATAGATAAAATAAGTCCATAAATCCATTCCTAAGATATTAAATCACTTTATAACTTCCATTTCATCCATATTATCGAATCTACTCCATAGGAGAGCCTTCTAAAATTCAAATAGTTGGAAGAACTAGATTCACTATGAAAGTCTTGTAAAATTATAGAAAATATTTATATTTTGGAAAAATATTTGTATCATGTTTAAGTTCCTTTTATTATCAATGGATAAATATAATTTTTATTCATAATTTATACATGAATTTAGAAATGTCTTTGTATTAGAAAAGATTCATGAATACACTTCTTACACTTAAATATTGCTTTAAAGGAAAAAATAAGAAAAATAACTATCACTTGAGATTAAATTATTTTAGACATCTCTATACCTAGCTACATTGGTTCCCAAACTTTTAATAAATCCCAAAAATAAAATAATATCATAAAAAAATTATAATATGAAATATTCAAAGAAAAATAATTTTTTTCCCCTAAAAGTGTTATTTGGGAAATCCCCAATAGGGCTATGGATGCTTGGTTGGAAATAGAGAAATGTTTATGGTGCATTAAAAGGTAGCTATATCAAGGATATAAACACATGAATAACATTATGTAAATGACTAATCCTTCCCATACTTATCCATCTCCATAAAATGCATAAAAAAATAAAAGAAAAAATAAAACACTTCAAAAAGTTTTGATCAAGTGATTTCTCTTGAGCCACATAAAAATAATTGAAGGTAAGGTTAATAACTCACTTCACACACTTTTGGATGTTTAAAGATGTCAAAAATAACTATGTTGTGTGATTATACTCAAACTAATTTTACACACACACACACACACACACACACACACACACACACACACACACACACACACACACACACACACACACACACACACACACACACACACACACACACACACACACACACACACACACACACACACACACACACACACAGACATACATATATGTGTGTGTGGATGCATGGCCACACACACACACACACACACACACTCAATGCATGACTCACTTATATTTTTCAAAAGTAAAAATAGAAAATGTTGAGTTGTAAAAATTTAATAGTCTTTTATTTGAAAATATTCCATTTGTTGTGACCAACACCCTCATTATTTTTGAATAAATGGATACCTACATTTTAAAAATTGACATACCAACCTATTTTAAGGATTCATCCTTGTCTCAATTAATCCATATATATGAATCAATTCATAAATTAGAAGAGGATAAATTAAAATTTTCTCCTTTAACTAGTCTCATGAGGTCTCCACAATGCATTCAAGTTTTAGTTTTCATTACAAAAAAGAATTGAGTTTAATCAAATGATCACACACGTAGTATTGTATGTACCCTCATGAACCCTTTAAAACATATATTGTTTAACTCAATATACCCTAAGTTTTGGATCACATTTCATATGAAGACATATATTTATTTGTAAAATGAGCTTGATTACATTAAAAAATAATAATTAATAAACCAACACATCCACGAGGACCTTATTCACTTTAAAACATTAATCGAACTCATTGACTACACTGAGGAGCCATGTGTCTTGGTTTGTATCTCCACTTGTTAGATGAGCATATATATTACTTTTTATATTTTTAAAATTTATGATCATGGGTTAGATTATTTTTTGCGTGTATTTGATGAAGATGTACATATTGAAATATTAAGTGAAAAATATAACCTAAAATATATGTGGAATTCATTATGACCACCTTGGAGATAAAGGATCTATGTGAATCCATGAATGCGTGATCATCATAAAATTTCCATGTGTCTTCTTTTTGAACCTACAGTTTTATTAAATAATTAACTATGTTTTATCAATGTCCTAATATTATGGTGTCAAGTTATCGTGTTTGCATATAGGTAAATGTGTACACATCAAAAATATATAAAGTGAAATTGATATATGTAGTCAATAAAATTTGGTCATAAATATATGATAATGTAATTTTTGGCCTTATTTGAACCCCATATTGGTCTTGCCCCTACTTAACAAATGTATTCCTAATCAAAAGTGTAGGTATACTCTATCTTCTCTGAGTTAGGATTGATTTATAGACATGATGTATTTTTGATTGAATATATTCTGGTGAACCTAATGTGAACTAACCTTGCAAGATTTGTTCACTTATTTTTCATTATTTTATCAATATTTTTATCATATATTTGCCATACTGGGTTGACTGCATCAACATAGTTTTAAATTTTGTGCACATGTTTAACATATAGTTGCATCTACATGATTATGTTCTTTCTATGCAAGTTTTTTTTTAGGTACAAGCTACTGGATTGATCTAATTAACCTAATATAGGTTTTTAGACTTTCAGACATCTAGTCCGCACTACTAAGTTGACCCAATCAAAGCTTCTATAAAGCTAGATCGACCCATTTGACCTTGCTAACAAGATTTATAGGCATTTATCAAGGTTATTTAACAATAATCTCATTTATCTGCATCTTTAGAATCACCAAGGTTGTTTTCTATCCTTTCTCTCTTTTCTTAAAGTCTTTCCTTTCATACTTTATAGTCTTTAAAACTACCCTTGTATAGTCAACTAGATCAACCCTGTCGACCCAATTTTGTATTCTATGTGTTATCTAGATAGCTAGGTCAACTTTTTTGACCCTATTCATTTTTAGACCTTTTATTCCATAGTATAGAGAAAACACTATCGAACCTATTCTATATTCTATGCATATAGTATTGACTATATCAACACTGTATCATGTTTTAAAGTTAGAATTAAATTTTATATGCTTGTAATTAGCTGACACTTTCATTTATTATTACTTGCATACTTAGAATAGATCACATAGTCTAATTAGGTGGTTTTTAATTTACCATTTAGTTTCACTATTTTCTATTTCATAGACACATGACCAAATCACAAAATCTTAAACAAACACTTTAATAGTTGTCTACCCAAGGCCTACCTACTTAGATTTCATTACCAAGGGGGAATATGACTTGGTTTTTTAGCCAAGTATAAAATGGCTAATGGTATATTCTGGGTAATCACTTGACACCTTTATCATTGTAGTGTGTGAAGTGAGGAGGTAGGCCCCAATACCAAGAATGTACCATTACCAATACATATCCCTTTCAACCCAAATGTCCTAAAATTATCCTTAGATTGCTTTCTAGTTCCTTAATTATAGCCAACTTCCCATCAGATTTAAAATTATATTATAATAATCTAAACAACATTTAGGTTGACCATCTAGTTATCTTTTACTTTTCAATTTGATTGTTTGTTCTTTGTTCTATTATGTGTTGTATTACCAAAACTTAAATTAGCCAACATTGGTCTAGGGTTTTGTGTTGTGTGCCTCAATTAGATCACCCTTATTGATCTAATTGATTATTTATTTCCCTTCAGTTCTCAATTTTCAAAATACTTGGAAAATTATTCTTGTCTCACTACATGGTCATTTGAGTTGACATAGTCTATTATAGGCTATCTAATTTTCCTTTTTTGTTGTATTATATTGACCTATTTGACCATGTACACTTTTTAGCCTCTATTTTTTGTGATAGGTTGACCCAATCAGCATTATATTATTTACAATCCCTAATTTCTATGATAGGTCAACCTAGTCGACCCTATACTATTTTTTCACTTCTTATTTCCTTGTTTTTACATCTCTCTTGCCTAGTTTTAGTATTTTTCCTTAATCATGAATTTTTTGTTTGAAGAAAACACTGAGTTGAATTCAACAAATATGATGAGTTTTACCAATCCTCGTAGGGTCTCCCATATGAAAAGTAGGGTTCCTCTCCTAGATGAGAGTAATTTTCACATAGTCACTCACACGATGAAATATGGGACCCCTCCTAATACCTATTCATATTTTAATCCTCTCTTCTCCCTAGAAGACCAATCCAAATCAAAGTATACCCCCAAAATACTCTTCTTTATCTCAAAATTTCATAAACACAGAGGAAAATATATCTCTACAATTTACCATATCATGATTAGTGGTTAATATAAAGATCCTTATTCACCTATTCCCATATTATTAAATGGATTTAAGGGTACAACCTTATTTTATTCTTAGACTCTTCCTTTGATTATGACACCTTATCACACCATGACCTCTTCTTCTTTAACTTCTTCCACCTCCATACCTAGTATTTCCACTAACATGATAAGTTCTACATCTAGTGGGCCTCTTATAAGATCCACTATCCTTAATCATTTTAATAGTGCATCATTTAAAACCCAAGGTAGCCATGCTTTTATTTCTTCCTCTTCTCATCCATTCACTAGTCCATCTTTTTCTTCACAAGCAAAATTTTCCACTAGTGCCTCTCATTCTCATAGTTCATCTCAAGATCCTATAAATTCTAATAGTGGTACCCAAGCCACAAATACCAACTCTAATGATTTAAATAGTTGTAATAATATTGATCAAACCCATCAAATATTTTTACAAACACTCAATCAAATGAATACCTTTAAATATCATAATACAAATCAAATGATGAGAATGTAAAATCACCTTCTCCATCTTCAAATTGATCCTCAACTAATGACTTAGGGCACACATAATAAAAATGTTCCCCCTCCTCCTCTTTGATATTCCCAGTGAAATTTCATCCCTCAACCTCCTTTGGTCAACAAACCATTAAGTATCTTCAAAATGAGCCTCTTACCACTCAAATTGCTTAAATTTATATAGGAGGTATCACCCCTATAATTTCTTATAATGGATTAACTGATCCTACACTTCATCTTAAAACATTTGTAAATATTTATAAAGATTGGATCAAATTGAAATTTTTTTCCACTACCAAGTCTTAGCCAAAACCCTCATGAGTGATGCCTTATATTGGTACAATCAACTTAAAACTCATTCTATTTCTAGTTTGGAGGATTTAGTGAATGCTTTAGTTTAAGAGTTCCAAACTAGTGATCTTCCTAAAAAATACTTTGGCCCACTTCATAAATTATAGACAACTTGAAAACAAAATTTCTCAAGATTTTGTTAAAATGTGGAAAAATTTATGAAACAAGTGTGAACATAACATGGCCGATGATAACCTTTTTCATCTCTTTATTAATGATCTTTTTCCCAAGTTACAATATTGAGTCTGCACTCTCTCTCTCTCCATGTACTTTAGAGGAGGATATTGACCAAGATAAACATCAAGATTTCCTTATGCATCAATTCAAGCCACCCCAACCTTCTATGGGTCCTCATATTTTACTCAAGAATAAAAATCATAATGCTACCAATGATGGTGTCACAGACTCTTATGACACCATTGACACTATTCAAGCTATTGTTCCTAACCAATCCTTAGAACTAGCCCCCCCTTCTCAACAATATACTAGTCCTAATTTATCTTCACCAAATACCATTAACATTCACAAACCCTTATCCTCATCTAAATTACTTAAGTGTCTACCTAGGCCTCTTCCATAAGAACTTAACCCTACCCATCCTATGAAATCCTAATATGATCATAACAAATTTTGTTGGTTTCATGCTAGTTGGGGTCATTATAATGAGACATGTAGGTATATTTGTAATTTATCTATGTATTTTATTCTTGGTCCTAATTTTGATCACAATTCTGTCATTCAAAAGCGTTAACAAGCCTATGACATTGATTTTAAGGCTCACAAATCACATATTAAATCTCAAGCCTTAAATCAGGTTAATGCTCATTTGGCTATCTACAAAGATACTCTTCCTAATAACCAACCTAATCAAGATACCAATGACAAAACCACCCCTTCCACCAATAATGTAGAAAGTCTTGTTGAACAAAATTCTAAAGATAATGTGGTTAACATGACTAATATGTGAAGGGTGGTTACTTTTGTTAACTCTGAACCTATCTATACTCCTCCATTGTCTTAAACATTTTGTTTTATCTAGGATTCTTCTCCAACTCAATTAAATGAGTTGGGGCAAGATGAACTTATAACCTTTGACAATCTAGTTCCAAATTATCCATTAGATAACACTTCCCATTCTATTTCTACCATTCCTCCATATTCTAACAATAATGATAATCAAGCTTCTACTAACACTTCTTCTACCTATTATTAAAATCAATTTGAACCAATTGATTCATCTTTACACCATAATTTACAACCTTATTATAAACATTCTCCTTCTTATCAACACAAATTCCAATGCACTTTGGTTCCTCCTTATGAGGATATTATTAATCACCATGCACTTATTTCTAACAACCTTCTTATAGGTTATGATGAGTGGGATCCCATTATGAAGCTCACTAATCTCCCATCCTGAATTACATTCCTTGATCTTATAAGGACCTATCCACTTCATATAAACCATCTTATTCAAATATTATTCAAAATTAACATCCCTCATCCTCCCCTAATAGGACGTGAAGCAACCTTAACTAGATTCGAGGATATCATATTATAATAATGTGAAGAGATGTCTATCCATGTTGATGAAACAATGGACGCTTATATTTTTTTAAAATTTCCTATCACTTATATGATTCTTAATGAGATTATACTTCATGTGAATGTTCCTCATTTATTCATTAGTGTCCAAATAGGCAATATCCAAGTCAATAATGCATTGATTGATGAATGTTTCAACACTTGTATTACCTCCCTCAATTTCATTAAAACCCTTAGATATTTTGAATGTAATGTCAAGTTCACATGTAGCACATGCCAAGGATATGATTGAAGTAAAATTCCTCCATTAATTTATGTGTGGCTTCCCATTACTATCACACGTATCACCATTCATGTGAAGGTGATGATCTTTAACTTTCATCTCTCTTATAATATCTTGCTTGGTAGGTCATGGACTCACTATATGAGAGAAATTACTTATTTCACCAAAAAATACATTAAATCACCTCATAATGGATTCATTTATAAGATTTAGGGTGACACTAACCCTTATAATTTTAAACAATTCTAAGACCGTGGTGTCTTTAAGATTCTTACTCTTGAGCCTTTACCCAGTGTTACATTCTGTGAGTCTCAACACTTCAATTTTACCATTAATTTGACTCAAGGTTACAAAAAGCATCCCAAACTCATTGGGAACATTATTACTAACCTCTAAGATTATAATGATAATGATCCAAATGAGATCAACCTAAATATTAAATATTCCAATCTCTCAGCTCATCTCATCTCGTAGCTTCTAACTTCTTTGCAACCTCAATCTTGCAAACCTCCTTATGATGATATTCCTATTGTTTTAACTAAGAATCGATATTATATTCACCACACTTTATCAAATGACAAGACCAACCTTACTTATTTTGTTGACCTTCACACACCTCATTATGATGACGGTTATTCCTTAGATGATCCATTCCTAGGTACTATTGTTTAGGCTTGTGATGCTGAGATTATCCATTATCATTCTTCTTTGTTTGAGTATTTTCATGTATATTTCTATATTCCTTCATTTATAGTTCCTAATTTTAGTATTTTTCCTCTTTATCATAGGGTAGAGATGGCTATAATGCCTCCATTTTCTAAGGAACCTCATAAGAGTATGCTCATGGATCATGCTATGACTGGGCCTTACTTCTTTGCTAGGTACCTTGACCCATATAGCTTGCTTATCCTTGAAATGAGTGCAACCCTTATTCAACCTTATATAGATCCCGCCCCTCCATTAGTGGAATCTACATCAAAGGCCATTTGTGCTCCTATTATAGTCGAGACCATTCTTGCTCCCACTATAGTTGAGCATGTTCTTGCTTCCACTATTACTGAGTCTATCCCTATTTCTAATCACATTGCTCCTTTCATTGAGTTTAATCATGTTCCTTCCCCACCACCACCTTACCTTGTTGATAGTTTGATTCATTTACCTTAGATGGATCCATTACCCACTAATTAGGCTAATGAGCCTTCCTAACCTCATTATTTTGTTACACTTCCTCCTATGAGTGCTTCTACTAAGATCATTCATAGGCATATATGTTTCTTCCATGGCACATATAATCATTCATCCACACATTTTTATAATATGAAACAATGTATTGATACTTTGCATCCATCTTCCCCTGAGTCTTTAGATAAACCTATGCCTCCCCTAAAGGTTTTACTTGAATATATGCCTAAATATGGTGAGGTATATTATGTGTAGCACCAATGTGGCACCCATAAAATTGATCATTATCACATCCTTCAAAAACACCTTAAAGATCACCTTATAACTAATCCTATACCTTATACCATTCCTACCATAGGCAATTCTTATAAGAAGAATCCTCCTTCTCCCATGGCTTTACCTCCTATGTTTCCATCCCCTTTTATGGTCCCTTCATCACCTTCTGTGCCTCCACCAATGGAGCTTCCCTCACTTGTATATCCTTCTCCACTTGTGAGTCCCTCACCCACAGATCCTTCTCCACCAATGATTTGTAAATATCCCATAGAGCCCACTCTTATGCATTCTCCTGAGCATCCATTACCTAATTTACCTCCTCAGCTTGATCTATCTATCATTCCTAATTTTTTTGTTAAGGAGATTAGACTAGAAGTATTTTCCCATTCTTCATTGAATATAGATGAGACATTAGTAGTAGTTCACATCTAGATTCATAGAGATCTATTTGATGTTTTGGATAATGTGTGTGGGTAGATTTATTAGTATTTATGAGCATATGCATGGTGATTTTACATTTACATTTGGATTGGACATGTGCTCCAATATTATCTTTATCTATCTATTATATTATTTGACACTATGTCAAATTCTTATTTATCTTACATGGTGACTTTAATTTTTCATCCTATATTGCCTATATTATCATTTATGTTTTCTTATGGATGTATTCTTTATCATTTCTTTCTTTTTCCTTCTTACATTTTCTTTCTTACAAAGTCCCTTCTTATCTCTTTATCATTTTTTGATTTCTTATCTCTATTTTTCAAGGCTAATTGTAATTATGACTTGGTTATACAAACGTGGTTCCCTTTATTCATTATTCCTATTACCATGTGATCAGATAGAAAATAATTAATCTCATTATATACTCCTTTCATCAGTCCACTTTGGATCTCCTTTTTCCCTTTATTCCCATTTTTCAAACTAAGCATATACATGGTTGAGACTTGAGATAACATGCTAGTTTATTATCAAGCCTAAGTGTCCTAGTCAGTCTTGTCTTTGGTTACTTAGCTTCTTTTAGCCTAAGCTTATATATCATTCATGTGTATCACTCTATCTCTCATGATTTGTCATTCCAAGTCTGTATAGAGGAGGAATCTTAAAAAACCTTTAAAAAATTTAAAATCCAAGTCATTTAACAAAAGACAATGATATAAAAGGCAAATACATTTTAAAATTATTAAAACTCAAATCACACTAAAAGACATGATTCAAAGCACTTCTCCTTTTTGTATTTGAAGCTCAAACTCCATAGTTAGAATCATGATAGAATCAAGGTCCATTAGGGTAGGTCAGTAGATTGGAAAAGGAGAATAAAAAAATCTTTTAATGCCACCTACTTTCTCACACAAGTACCCAAGATTTTTAGTATAATGATGGATATGTAAGGGGTATTGAGGAATGGGGAACACATCATGGGAAGGTAGGTCCATTTTAATTTTTTTGTACTAACCTACCTTCATGAGTTGATATTAGTAGCATGCTTATTTGTCTACAAAGCTTTTTGTCTATAAAAAACATGTTTCTTTTGTACATTGATGTTCACTAGTCACTTAGTGTCTTCTTATGTGCTTTGTATGCCTCTTATCTCTTAAGGTCTTATCATAAGATGCTTAAGTTATGTTTTTTACATTCCATTTTTCACTCCATACATTCCTCATATTTCCTCTTGAGAATTTTTTTTTCACTAATCACTCCCCTTGGGATTCTATTTGTGAGTTACATTGTAAGACCATGGAGAGGATCTGACATTCCTCATAAATTACCACCATTTTACCTTCCTATTACCCACATACTTTGTTACTATATTTTCACATTTTTTCCACCTCATTGATGTTTAATTTTTGAGTTGCAGTGTAAGACCACAGATATAACCTGGTCCTCCTCACAAAATTTTCCAATAATACAAGTCATAATCAAAATTATATGTGTCAAATATGAAATAAGATGTGATTGATCACGAAGTTATACATCATTGACATGCTTCCTAGATTGATTTAGTATGTTTTATACTGCATTTCTCTTTCACTTTTATCTTCTTATTTTTTGAGTGCATGTAAGAATTCAACCATTTCTTAAGTTTTCATACTTCCTATCTTGAATTAGTGTGATAAATTTAAGACCAATTTTTTGATAATTTTGTTTTTCTCTTATACTTCCCAATGTGATTTATTATGATTGATTGACTTAATTTATTTTTTTATACCATTTGTCCTTTTACATGATATTCCATTTTATTGCATTATTTTCATACTTCCCAATGTGATTTAGAATGATTTTACTTGTTTTTAATTTGGTGCCAATCTTTTGTTTGCTTTAAAAACAAATTTAGTTTTACCATCTTATTTACCACCCTTTGTTTCTTTATATTTAGCCATTTTCTTGTTATTACACATTTCCCAACTTGAAATAGTGTGTAGTACATTTTTGATTGATTATATTTTACCAAGTCATTTTTACCTATTTATTTTTAACCATGCATGTGTCCTACATAATGCTAGAAAAGAAACCACACCTCATATATTTATTATAACATATAGAAAAAATAGATAAATATATGTGATAAAAATAAATATATCCAAAACATCAACAAACAAAACCAACATACAACCAATATCTAAAATGCAAAAAAATCCATATATATATATCATGAGTTTTGATACAATAAATACAATCATATACAATGCTCTAGCTCTATGTCTAGGCCCCAACCTACCTATCTCATGGCCTAGCCATGCTGCTTGTAGATGCCTCAATTTGACCCCTCCAAATAGAATGCCATAATGAGGTTGTCTAAGATCTCAGTCCTAACACCTACACTTGTATATGACCTACCTAAGTTTCTACCTATGTCAACTAACTAGGGTCACTAGATATGCCACTCTTTCTTACTCTTATACTTGTGTCATATGGGTTAGGGGCATTGCATGTATCACTCTCTCATTCTCCTGTAATTTTGTCATATCAAGTATGCCACCTATATCACTCTATCTTGGGTATATGCTTGTGTTATTTATATCACTATAGCTAGATGTGCATTTCTTTCCTCAGCTAAGGCTTGATATGCCCATGTGTCTCTTACACCCATATCTACTAGTGGTACAACACCTCTTTGTATGCTTATATCTACCTTACTACCTCTCTAGCTAGTCTAAACTAGCTCACATGAGCTAGGGTAAATAGTACCTTAGGATCCTCTAGTGTAGAGGTTCATATGACATCAGTGCTTCATCGTAGACATCATGGATTACTCCCCTCATTGAGGACCTATTGGATCCAAATCTTGTACCCTAGAAGAGGGTTGCTCAGGCCTCCTCCAACTTTGGGAAATGTTGGGACATTTATAGGCATGTGGGTGTGCTTATAAGTGGAAATGAACCTCTAGGTTGAAAGGGTTAGCTCCCTATATTAGATTTTTTGTGCAATGAAACAATTGACCAGTTTGTATGAGTAAAAAGAGTCAAAAGTCTGCATAAATGAAAATCCTAGTCTAAAATGGTGATACACCAAGAATTAATATCCACATGTATGCCCTATACTTATGCACAATAACAACATAATATAATCTATACCTCAAGCTCTAGAAGATTCCAACATAAGTATTTCAATGTAGAGACAAAATGAATGAGATCACATAAGGTAAATAACTATAAAGACAACTTGTATAGTCCAAAAAGGGTTACACATGTGCAAAATCTCATACAACTAGAGTACACTCTACATGACCTATTGGATCAACTCTTTACTCAAAATCATGAAGGACAAAGAACAAAAGGATAAAATATCACTTGCTATCACTTTGTGTCTCTTGCATGCCCAGGAAAATGCCCATAACTTAGAAATAAAATAGACTTATGATTCTTTGCTCAAAATCAAGAAAATGGCAAAACATTCTAGCAGGGATTCATCATACTATCTGTTGATGGTAAAAAAAGAGCTTAAGGGTCCTATTTATATAAAAAGAGGGAGAGAAAAGAGATCTCTTGGGTGCCAAAATATAAGCCTCCAAAATGGTTTGCCATCACCATCTTGGTGAAACTGATTCTAGGTGTTCTCTCATTTAGTTGAAGTTTGTCTTTCTCTTTGACTCACCCTCTTGAAATGACCAGGATCACTGCAAAACCAATGGTGAGATGAACCTCCATAAGAAATGGCTTAGATTGCTGATGTGAACCTTAGATTATTCCTGAAAGCTTCCATATTTTGCATTGTAGACCCATTTAGGTTTTTTGAATGGTTTTACTTATAAAACCTATAAGTCAAGCATGTTGGGAAACCCGATTTGCATTATCCTTGCTCTTTCAAGTTTTTTAATTGCTTCTACTTATAAAAATTTATAAGCAAAGCTATTTTGAAAACTTGATTTTTGTTTTCTTAAGACCCTTTGGGGTTTTTTGAATGGTTTTACTCCTTGATTGCTCCTTCAAGTTCTTTAAGGTTTCTTATAAAAGTCATAAGTCAAGCATGTTAGAAAACCTAATTTGTACTACAAAGTCATTTGGAATTTCCCAGTGACTTTACTTCTTGATTGAAGACTTTGGACTTGAATTTGACATCATGTAGCACATCATCAATTTTAACCTCAATGGATAGTTATCCACCCTAAATTTGACGTCCTAAGGAATGTCACCAATTTGAACCTCAACAACTAGTTGGCAGTATCAAAATTGACATTCTGTGACACATCATGGGAATCCATTTGGGTTAGGCTTATTGTTTTAGGTAATTTTCCTAAAGTAATTCCTTCAAACAATTTGTCCAAAGGAATTCCTTTGGGAATTTTGGATTCTAGGCAACGGCTAGTTTCTTTTAGGAACTTTTCCTAAAGGACACTTGGGAAAGTGTCCTTCAAAAAAGTTTTGAAGGACACCCAAGTAAAGGCACAAGGTCCGCTCAAAAATTTTTGAAGGGCATTTCCAAAGGAAATGGCCCTTCAAAACTTTTTCAAAGGGCACTTACAAAGGAAATGGCCCTTTGAAACTTTTCTAAAGGGCACTTCCAAAGGAAATAGCCCTTCAAATTTTTTTTGAAGGACATTTCTATGGATAAAGGGCCCTTTAATAAAAATATTGAAGGGTGACCTTGGAGAAAATGGGTAAGAGTTCCCTTCAAAACTTTTTTGAAGGGTCACTTGGACAAAAAGTACCCTTTAGAAAAGTTTGAAGGGACACTTGGGCAAAAAGTGCCCTTAAAAAAAGTCTGAAGGGACAATTAGAGGGAAGGCAAGGCAAGAAAGGCCCTTCAAAAAAATTCTAAAGGGCACTTAGAAGGGAAGTGGCCCTTTGGAACTTTTTCCGAAGGGCACTTCAGGGGAAAACAAAATAAGAAAAGCCAAGGCAAACAAGGCAAAAGGAAAAAAAACGAACACGGGAGAAGAGCCCAAACTAGGAGAGGATAAAGGTTAAAGACAAACAACAAAGCAAGTGACCAAACATAAGAATTGAGTGAGGGAGAAATGAAAAGAGCTAAAGGGAAAATACAATATGGTCATCCAAAAAATGGTCAACATTCTATCAATTTACAAGGGAGACATGCCTGCTATGTCATAAGACTAGTCACCTAAATCCTTCCATTGGGCATGGAGTCACACGAGCCAAACAAGAGTTGAAAGAACAAGCCATGGCTGAACACACAAGCTGGAGAGACACATGCACAACCAATAAAAGGGAAAGAAAAAACTTGAAAGGGAAATATTGTGCTCTAAAGCACTAAGAGAAAATAACACAACAAAGAAAACACACCAAAAAAATGTATATACAAAACATGGCTAATAAGGGTCAAAATCAAGGCTTCAAATGGATTCCATTCACTAAAATAGGCAACTCTTCTCCATCCATTTTGGACAGCTGAAAGGAGTTTATTTGCTTGCACTTGCGGATGATGTAAAAACCACTCCACAAAGTATCAAACTTTGTATGTTTGCCTATTTTCACTCTATCTTCATCCCATTCAAGACCAAGTCACCTTCTTTAAACACTCTTGCCCTTGCCCTTTTGTCAAAGGATTTCTTCATGATAACTTGATGGTGTTCCAAAGCTTTGTGTGCATCATCTCTTGCCTCCTGTAGCTACATTAATTTTTTGAATTTAACCTCCATGGGAGTGTTTTCAAGTAATTCCAACTATATTACAAGTTACAAGGTAGGGATATCTTGTGATAAAAATAGCCTAGCTTCTCTCCCATAGACAAGTACAAAGGGAGAATTACCAATTAACTTCTCGAGAGTGATTCTATCTGCCCATAAGGTTGTCTTCAACTTGCTATGCCATGTTCTTTGATTGGTTTCCAATGTCATTTTTATGATCTTGATGAGGTTCTTTTTGGTAGACTCATCCAATCCATTACCTTGAGGGTAGCAGTTGGATGAGGTACTTAAATGAACTCCACTCTTTGTAGTCCAATCAAAATTTTTAGCACTTATGAAAGCAAGTGCATTATTTGAGATGATGACATGAGGAGCTCCAAACCTTGTTATAATGTTGTCATAGAACTCCAAGATGGCATTTTCATTTGCTTCCTTAAAAGCAACAAACTCTACCCATCTTGTGAAGTAGTCTGTAGTAGTCAATATCCATTTGTGGCTAGCACTTGATAGAGGGTTGATCATGCCAATGAAGTTAAGGCCCCATTGCATGAAAGGCTGGTCCACTTAGACAAGATTCAATGGAAGAGCATAAAGCTTTTATTTTCCAACAAAGAAAGCACATTGAGGAAAAACCTTAGCCCAATGATAATAGTCCTAAAAAATACTAGGCCAATAGTAAACGAATCTAATTATTTTTATATCTGTTGTTCTAGGAAAGAAGTGACCACCATCTACACCATTATGGAACTTTTCTAGTAGCATATCAAATTGGTCATTGTTAATGCATATTAGAAACACATTTCTCACATCATTATTAAAGAGAATTCCATCTTAAAGATAATAAGGAATAGCTTGTAGCTTAAAATACCTTCTTTGAGATTTGTTTAAGCCATTGTGACACTCACCATTTTGAAGAAAACCAATGATATCTTGTGTCTAGCTTTGATTTTGCATTTGATTAGCTGGTTGGTTTTGAACTTGATTTACCAAGGCTTACTCTTTTGGCTTTTGAAATTTGGATGCTAAGTGCTCACATCAACCTCTTCCTCTTACTAGGCTAGTTACCGTGATGTCAATGCCATATTCCATCACTTTCATGATCCATCCAACTCTCCTCTCATGAAGATCCTTGCTTGGGACAAACTCCTTGGTGCTAGGATGGGAGACCATGACATGGGTCTTGTTGTTAAAAACCATATGCCTAATTTTTTTCAATCCTCTAATTATGGTTAAAACTTGCTTCTCAATAAAATAATATCTTACTTTGTAGTCTTCTAAGCCTTGGCTGAAGAAAGCAATTGGTTGCTCAACATCTTCATCATTATTTTACATAAGCATAGCTAAGATTGTGTCAAGGTTATAAAAATTACAAATAATGAAATATTTAGCAAAATTCACATTTAAGAGAGTGGGAGATGCTGAAATTTCTTGCTTGATTGCCTCAAAGTTGCCTTTACCTTCCTTTGTCCAAGTAAAAACTTGGTTCTTTTTAAGCATGGTTGTGATAGGCTTTACCATAGTTGCAAAGTTTGGGATAAAACTCCTTACAAATTTTATTTTTTCCAAGAGAATTTATATCCCTTTCTTGTGTTGAGGTAAAGATAAGCCTATAATAGCTTCAATTATTTTAGGGTTAATAGATAATCCTTCTTTTGAAACAACATGACCCAAAAGCTTACCTTCATGGACAATGAAGATGCACTTCTTTGGATTGAGGGACATCTCATACTCTCTACACTTCTCAAACACTTGCCTTAGATGTCCCATATGATCAACAACATCCTTTGAAAAAATGGTTATATGATAAAGGTAAACAAGCAAAAAATTATTAATTAAACCTTTGAGAGCCATGTTAATTTCCATCTGAAATGTAGCTCTAGCATTGGATAAACCAAATAGCATTTATTGTAGGCAAAGGTCTCCCACTTGGTAGTGAGGGATATCTTGAATTGATCCTCTTCATTTACCAATATTTGATTATAACCTGAATAACCATCAAGAAGTGAGAAAATTTGAGAACTTGAAACAACTTACAAAATTTGTTCCATGAAAGGGAGTGGATTATGATTCTTGAGAGACACTTTGTTTAGATCATGAAAATCCACACAAAGTCTAATTTCTCTATTATTCTTTTTAATTGATACAAGGTTGGCTACCCAAGTTGAGTGCTTGATAGGAAAGATAATCCTAGACTCAATAAATTTGGTCAACTCTTTCTTCATGAGTTCTTTTACCTTGGGGTTGATAGGCCTTTGCTTTTGTCTTACTGATTTATCTCCATGATCCAAATCAATGGTGTGATGAGCCAAACTTAGATCAAAGCCTTTCAAGTCCTTGTACTCCCAAGCAAAGATGTAATGAAAATATTTGCATAATGCAATAAAAGCTTGCCTTTCCAACTGAGAATAAACCTTGCCAATCTTCAAAAGTTTGTCCTTGAAAATTAGAACTCTCTCATAGTTATCTTCTTTTGTTGACATGCTCATTCTTTCATTATTATTTTGATCATCCTCATTGAAGAAACTCTCCAAGGTAATCATCCCCTTGGGTATTTTATTTGTCTTCAATTCTATAATTTTCTCTTCATAATGATTATACAACTTCTTTTGATTTATTGAAGAGAAGACTACATCATTTTGTAAGAAGTTTGCAATGTGTTCATCACTTTCAAACACTTGCCATGAAACTTCATTATCTATAATGGAAGGTCTCATAATGATCTTGATATGCGATTGATCCTTCTCTTATTCAACATCAATGGCTAAGTCAAAACATGATCCTATTATAGCCAATCTATTAGCGTGCTTGTTCAAGTCTCTTGGTATGGGCTGGATGTTGAAGGCATCAAAATCTTCAAGTAGATACCATACCCTATGCTTGTAGGAGTTGAGAAAGGGGTTCTTGGATGTAGCTTGAATTATTACTTGATGAATGACCAGCTTGCTATCTCCATAGACTTTCAAAAACTTGATTCCTCTCTTCTTTGCCCATTGGAGACCATGAACTAAGCCTTCATATTCTACCATGTTGCAAGTGCAACTGAAATAAAACCTATAAGAAGAGTAGTAATTATTATTTGATAGGGAAACTAACATGACACAAAATATTTTGCCTAATTTTCTCCTTGAACCATCAAAGAACATTTCCCACATTCCATCAAGCTCATGATCCTCATTGGTGAGTGAAGGAATTAGGAAGTTATTCTCATGCATGCAGTAAACTCCCAAATAATTTTCCTCAATGAAAGTGTAAGGATCAAGTCCATGTGTTTCAATGCTATAATTTTCAAGAAAGAGGTTAGAAATACCTTTAAGAGGAGAAGATGTTTCACTATTTAGGACTATTTTTTCCTCATTACTGATTAGATAATTTTAATATATCATTGTCTCCAAGTATGGATCAATGTGGAACCTTGCCAAGGGCTGAGTCCTTATGGTTACCTTAGTTCTATACCTTGTCTTGAATGCTATAAATTACTAATCATTAGAAAGGTATTCTCCTATCTTTTTTTTAAAGTCCCTAGACAAGTATATATCAAAGTGTGCTAGAAGGTCCACCACCACCATATCTTGCATGATAGGTAAGTTTGGGAAGCCATGTAAAAACACTTTTAGACCTTTTACCAATCATACCATCTTGGTTAGAGTTCCATCCAGCTGCAACACACCTTTATTATGTGGCTCATAGTTCAAACCTATCTTATTAGCCACTACTTTAGGCATAATAGTAGTGCTTGCTCCACTATCCACAATACAATTGTGGACCAAATTATCTCCCACAATGAGTGTGAGGTATAAAGGTGGAGGATTTTCAAATTTAGTAGAAGGATCAAAAAGATGATTTGGAGAATTTGTGAGAGCCACACTATGATTCTTTGAAGATTGAGGAGCGATATGCATGCTTGATAACTGCTCTTACAAAAGCTCCTTTTGACCAGGTATATGTAGAACCTCCCAAAGGAATATGCTTGTCTTCTCTTTAATGAGTCCAAAATATTTAAAGATGGAGTATTCACTTTATCTTACACTTTTAACAGTAATAAAGGAGCTATATCTTGCTATTTTGTAATCTTGGCAGCCGCATTTACATTCTTATTTTATTGAGGAACATGGCTTATAAAAGGTGTAACACTTTGATTGGCACTTTATGGCCTAAGAGAGGCATAAATTGGAGCTATTCATGGATCCTAGCCTTCTCCCAATGCTATCTTATTGGCCCTTTTATTGGCTATAATTGACATGCCTTGAGTCAACACAAAATCATCTTTTACCTAAAAATTCATCATTCCCACACTTGCGCTACTATCTTCTCCATGACTATCCCTTTAGTTGGGACATGATTCTTTTATTGTTGTGTAAGGAGTAGCTTCATCTTGTGTATTCAAAGCATAGCTAGTTACTCTATCATCATGTGTAAACTAACCTTGAGGCTACCCACATTTGTCCACATGATCTTATCCTTGCATGAAATTTGCATGAACTGAAACAATAGCCTTTATGGGAGGAGTAGAATTTGGATTATATGTATTGGTCTGCTTGTTGTAACCTTGTTGATTTTGTCATCTCCCATGATAATTGTATTGGGATGGAGCTCTATATCCTTGTTAAGGATAGTGTTGTGCATTAGGAGGATCACTTACCTGATATTGAGCCTTCTTGAGCTGAGCTCTCAATGATCTAATTTCTTCATCCTTTTCCACAATATTATCCACCATCTTAGGAAAGGCTCTTGGATTCACATTGGCATTAGGAACTTGTGACATGCTTGGAGATTCAATTGAATTATGGGACAGCAAATGAATGGAAACTCTTAGAGGAATCTTCTAGCCTAAATTAAACTATTCTCAGCCTTAATTGCTAGATCATATGCACTTGGAAGAGTGAATCCCACCATTGAATACAACATAAGAACAACATCAGTACCAATACCTTTGAGGTATGTTGGGAAGACAAAACTAGGAGGAGGTCTCATGATTGGTGGTAGCCTATACCATGTTATTTGAAATCTCTCATTGAAATCTCCTATGGGTTCATTTAAACCTCTTCTTATTACATTCAACTGATGTATTAGGGAAGCATGATCACTCTTAGTTTCAAATCTTGTCACCAATAGGTCTCCAAAACTATCCCAACTTGTAATACAACCCCCCTCCAATGTTCTATACTAGTCAAGTGCTTTGCCTTTTAAAGACATAGTAAGCAACCTAATGGCTATGTTGGCCCTAGTAACATTATGGAAATTTCAAAAATTAGAGATGTCTCTTATGTTTAGATGGGGTAATAGGACCCTTCCCATTGAAACTAGGAAGATTTTTGGTAGCATTTGGAGGGATGAGATCATATATAGGAAGCTCTATTGGGTTTTGGGTATTAAAAGTAGGGAAGGGTTAACATCTATCTATCTCTCCCCTTTCCCCCATTTCTCTTCTTCCCATTTGACCCTCTATTTCTTCATTTTCTTCAACTTCTTCCTCTCCTTGAACTTCTTCAACCTCTTCCTCTTCTTCCCCAAAACCTCCTTGCCAAAGATTTAATAGGGATAGTAGTGGTTTAGGGTGTTATTCTTCAAGAAGAGCTTCATCTAAATTGACTTGGTCAAAAAATCTCAAGGGCCTTGTGAGGAACATGTAGGATAATGTATAAAACTTGGTCTAAAACTAGGGATTCACACCCTTTTAGAGTCACCAAATGTTGGGTTAGGGGTATTTCTACTAATTTAGGCCTGTCAAGACTAACATTCACCTTGACTTAGCAATAATTTGGGTCCCATCGGGCATGTCAAAACTGTTGGCTCCAAATTTTGCACCCTAGAAGAGGGTTGCTCAGTCCTCCTCTAGTTTGGGAAATTATGGGACATTTCTAGGCATGTGGGTGTGCCTATAAGTGGAAATAAACCTCTAAGTTGAAAGGGCTAACTCTTTCTATTAGATTTTTTGTGTAATGAAACTGCTAAACTAGTTTGTATGAGTGCAAAGAGTCAAAATTTTGCATAAATGAAAATCCTAGTCTAAAATGGTGACATAAAAAGAATTAGTATCCACATTTATGCCCTATAATAATTCATAATTTAGAAGAATATAGTCTATACCTCAAGCTCTAGAATATTACAACATAAGTATTTCAGTGTAGAGACAAAATGAATGAGATCACACAAGGTAAATAACTAGAAAGACAACCTGTATAGTCCAAAAAAGGGTTACACATGTGCAAAATCTCATACATCTAGAGTACACTTGAGATGACCTATTAGATCAACTCTTTGCTCAAAATCATGAAGGATATATAATATAAGGATAAAACATCACTTGCTATCACTCTGTGTCTCTTACGTGCCTAGGTAAATGCCCAAAACTTATAAATAAAACAAACTTATGCTTCTTTACTCAAAGGCAAGAAAATGGCAAAACATTCTAGCAGGGCTTCACCGTACTATCTATGGATGATAAAATAAGAGCTCAAGGGTCCTATTTATAGCAAAAGAGGGAGAGAAAAGAGATCTCTTAGGCACCAAAATAGAATCCTCCAAAATGGTTTTCCATCACCATCCTTGTGAAATTTATTCTAGATGTTCTCTCATTTAGTTGGAGTTTGTCCATCTCTTTGATTCGCCCTCTTGAAATGACCAAGATTGCTACAAAACCAATGGTGAGATGACCCTCCATAATACATGGCTTGGATTTTTGATGTAAACCTTAGATTCTTCTTGAAAGCTTTCATGTTTTACACTGCAAACCCTTTCAAGTTTTTTGAATGGTTTTACTTATAAAACCTATAATTCAAGCATGTTGGAAAACTTGATTTACACTATCCTTGCTCTTTCAAGTTTTGTAATTGCTTCTAATCATAAAAATTTATAATAAAATATCTTTTTAAAACCCAATTTTGCTTTGCTTAAGACCCTTTCAAGTTTTTTGAATGGTTTTACTCCTTACTTGCTACTTCAGGTTATTTAAGGCTCCTTACTTATAAAAGTCATAAGTCAAGCATGTTGGGAAACCTGATTTGGACTATAGATTCATTCAAGATTTCTAAGTGACTTCACTTCTTGCTCAAAGACTTTGAGCCTAAATTTGACACCCTATAACACATCACCAATTTAAACCCTAATGACTAGTTGACCACCCTAAATTTGACATCCTATGGCACGCCACTATTTTAAACTCCAATTACTAGTTGGCTGTATCAAAATTGACATTTTGTGACACGTCATGGGAATCCATTTGGATCAAAATTATTATTTTGGGCAATTTTCTCAAAGTAATTCCTTCAAACAATTTATTCCAAGGAATTCCTTCAAGAATTTTGGCTTTTAGGTAATGACTAGTTTCCTTTAGGAACTTTTCTTGAAGGACACTTGGGAAAGTGTCATTCAATTTTTTTTTGAAGGACACCTAATTAAAGGCACAAGGTCCCTTCAAAAAATTCCAAAGGGCATTTCCAAAGGAAATGACCCTTTTAAACTTTTTTGAAGGTTACTTCCAAAGAAAATGGCCCATTAAATTTTTTTGAAAGACATTTCTATTAACAAAGGGCCCTTCGAGAAAAATCCTGAAGGGTAACCTTGGATAAAATGGGTAAGAGTGCCCTTTAGAAATTTTTTGAAGGGTCACTTGGATAAAAAGTTCCCTTTGGAAAAGTTTGAAGGGACACTTGGGCAAAAAATTCCCTTCAAAATAGTCTGAAGGGACACTTGCACAAAAAGTGCCCTTCAGAATTTTTACGAAGGGTCACTTGGGTAAAAAGATGAGGTCAAGTGCCCTTCAAATTTTTTTTGAAGGGACACTTAGATGAAAAAGTGCCCTTTGGAACTTTTTCAAAGGGTCACTTGGGCAAAAATTTTCCTTAAAAAAAGTTTGAAGGGACACTTAGAGGGAAGGCAAGGCAAGAAAGGCCCTTAGGAAAATTTTTGATGGGTACTTAGAAGGGAAGTGGCCCTTCAGAAATTTTTCTAAAGGGCACTTTAGGGGAAAATAAAACAAGAAAGGCCAAGGCAAATAAGGCAAAGGGAAAAAATAAAGAACAAGGGAGAAGAGCCCGAACCAGGAGAGACCGAAGGGAAAAGACAAGCAACAAAGCAAGTGACCAAACATAGGAAAAAAGTGAGGGAGAAATGAAAAGAGCCAAAGGGAAAACACAAACTGGTCATGTAGAAAATGGTCAACTGGACCCCCATCTGATCTCCTCATCCTGTAAAACACCTATAAAAACCACACCATATATATATTAGATCACTGATATATCTCAAACTCTATCTATCTCTATTTTATTTAAAATCAAATTAAATAATTTAATAATCTTTTATTACTTATCTATGTGTTGACCACCACTATCTCACCATCTACGTGACCATTGAGCATAATCTCCCCATTTTTATGGCCTTTGAGAACCTCCTCTATTAGTCACCTCCTAAAAACAAATCTTATAGTCATATCTTGAGTGTGTCTTAGCCTATGCCTGAGTGGCCTCTCTATACTCCAACTCTACCTAGGCTCGATTGCTAGGTCATTTGAGACATATACTATCTCTGTTATCTCATACTCCTATTACCTCTATCAACATTGTGTCCTTATTAGTCATTTCTCATGATAATATAGATATGGTGGTGGTACCTCTGGTTCTCCTACCTCTACACCCATCTCATCTCTCTTCACTTCTTGTCATGCTCAACTAGTCCATTATCTCTCACAACATGGCTTAAGCATCGACCTCACTACTAGTGGCCCTAGTATTCTTCTCCCTCATGGATATCTAACATACTAGGCCTAAAATGTGGGCACCACTATCATTTCCAATGGGTGAGGCAAGCCCATTTACCTTGGTACTCATGCCACTAGATGTGGCTCTACCCACTAGGTGTAGTACCCTATCATCTCCACCCATGCTAAAGCTAGTGCAACTATGTCCCAACTTGACCATGTAGTATAAATATGCCCATATGATTGTCATACTATGTCTACTTAGCTAACTATCTAAAACAATGGCATGTGGAGTATGACCTACACTACCTCATTCTATCTCCATCTCTATACTTGAGGTGACTTATCATCGACATATGGGGAACCTCTCATAGATATATGCCATCAATAATATGATCAACCCTATCAAATTATACCCTCTAGATAAAAATCCATACATATTATTCATGATATATACCTAGATGACAAACCCTATGATCCGGGCAACAATTTAGACGACAATCCGGGTGACAGTTCCACCCCAATTGATGACAGAACTTCTGGGAGCCATAACTTTTGCACCGTAGCTCCAATTGACTTGCCGTTTGAACCGTTGGAAAGATAAGAATGAGAAAAAAATCATGAGATGGCATGGAGCTCTGATTGATGAATTGGGATTATTTTGTGGAACTAGTGAAAGAAGATTACTATCTGATCAGAGCATATGATGATCTATACATACAGTGGCAACAACTTCACCAAGGTAAGGAACAATTTATTCAAGATTATACAGACACTTTTCATTCTTTGTCTAAAATATTGGGCATTCAAGAAAGTTAGAAACATAAGACTCTCAAATATCATGTTGGACTACAATGGTACATATGGGGGGAAATGGAACTCTTCAATTTGGAAACCCTCGGTGAGGCATACAAATTTATAGTGAAGATTGAATAGAAGCATGGCAGAAAGAATATGAAGAGTCAACCCTCAAAATGGAAAAGTGATAAGGAAGGTCAAAAATGAGGCCAAAATTAGAAGTAGAAGGAGTTTTAGGATAAGAAATCCCAGAAGGGAAAGGCTAGAAAATGGTGTGATTACCACAAAACTAGAGCTCATTCCAAAGAAGAATGTCGAGCCATCAAGTCACTGCTTTTTGAGTCACAATAATTGACATCTACTACTCTACCTCATACATAACCAAAAATCGAAGAGGACAAAGAAGAAATTGTAGATGCTAAACTTGAAACCATCATCACTTCATCACAAACCCATGAGGAAAGACTAGATGACAAGGAAAGATTGTTTCACTCCAAATTATGGGTAAAAGGTAAGCCTCTGCATTTCATTCTTGATAGTGGGAGTTAAAAGAATTTAATCTCTGCTAAAGTTGTGAAAAGTCTAAATCTATCCATGAAGCCTCATCCAAAGCCCTACAGTATTGGATGGTTGAGCCCAAGGAGAGATCTCTGTGTCACCCATCAGTTTTTCTTCCATATGTTATAAAACCATTCCAAGATGAAGTCTTGTGTGATGTGGTCAATCTAGATGTTTGTGATTTACTCCTTAGTCAGCTGTTCATGTATGAGTGACATGGCATCTATGAATCATGAAATCAAAGGATCACCCTCACTCTTGGAACGTGATGCTATAGGGTACCAGAGGTACCACCTCCCACATCTGTCTCCCTGATTAGTGCTAAGAAATGTAAGAGATTGATGGAGAAGACAAAGCAATTTGTTCTCATGGTGGTCAAACCAAAGAAATCCAAGAAGGTCGATGATGTAGTCCTGACTACACAATCAACACAATAATAAAAGTAGATAGGATGAATCATAGGAGAATATGATGACTTATTCAAATCACCCATAGGAGTTCCACTGCATTGCCAGGTAAAACATTCTATCAATTTTATCTCAGGATCACCTTTGCCTAACAGTCTTATGTATCACAGGTCAATTTTAGAGAATGATGAGATCAAAATATAGATTCAAAAATTGATCCAAAAGGGTCACATCAGGTGAAGCTCTTCACCTTGTGGTAGCCCAATTATCTTGGCACCACATAAAGATGGGACATGGAGGCTTTACATTGACTATCGAGCCCTGAATAAAATCTCTATAAAGAATTGCTACCCTCTCCCTAGGATTGATGACCTACTAGACCAGCTCCATGGTGCAAATTTCTTCACCAAAATTGATCTCAAATTTGGTTATCACCAAATTCCCATCGATCCCACTAATGTCTGGAAGAATGAATTCAAATCTAAGGAGGGGCTCTTTGAATGGTTGGTTATGCATTTTGGCTTAACTAACGTACCTACAACCTTCATGAGGATGATGGATGACATCCTACGACCCTTCACCAAATCATTCATGGTTATCTACTTAGATGACATACTCATCTATAACAAAACATGGGAAGAACATTTGTAACATGTTTGTAAGATGCTTCAAAATCTTCAAGAGCACAAGTTGTATGTAAATCTTGACAAATTCACATTCAAGATGACAACAATTCAGTATCTCAGGTATGTTGTGAATGAGGAAGGGGTCCATGTTGATCCAGAAAAGATTTGGGTTATTCAAAAATGGCCCACACCAAGGACCCTCACAGAGCTTCACAGCTTTTTGGGTCTTGAAAATTTTTACCGTAGGTTTGTTCTTGAATTTTCACATGTTGCTTGGTCACTAACCCAAGTGACTAAAGGAGAAGCTAAAGCTACATTTTAGTGGGGTGAAATATAGCAAAGGGCATTTGAGAATTTGAAGAATAAACTCTACTCAGCCCCTATTCTTGCCTTGCCAGATTTGCATCAACCTTTTGAATTGATGACAGATGCATCTGAATATGCCATGGGAGCTATCATCATGCAACATGGCCATCCTATTGCATATCATAGTGAAACTTTCACTAATACGTTTAGGAAATATCCAACATATGATAAGGAGCTCTATGGCATTTTACAATCCTACAAATAATGGAAACACTACATCTTGGGGAAAGAGACGGTCATCCACACTAACCACAGATGATTAGAATTCATCCAGACACAAAGCAAACTATGAAATGAGAGGCACCAAAAGTGGGCCACATATCTTTAGCAATTCCACCTGATAATCAAACACAAAAAGGGGAGCTCAAATACAACTATAGATTGTCTAAGCCTCCCACCAATTACTACACTCACAATAGTTCTTGACCTGTGCGGACATGAGACTACCACTTGGGGTGCTCTGTATGAAGCAGATCCTACCTTTGATGATACATATCAAGTGATTCAAAAAGGTAAACATGTTTCTAATTTATATTTGCAAGATAATGTCCTCTGTCATATGGGTCACATCTGTGTTCTAGTTGTAGAGCAACAAAAGATGATATGGGAAGCACACTTTAGTAGGACAGCTAGACACTTTAGTATCGAAAAGACATTGGCAATTCTTCAAAAACACTTCTACTAGCCCCATATATGAAAGGATGTGGAAATATATCTCAAATATTACACCCCATGTGCGATAACCAAGCCAAAAAACAAGAAGTAAGGATTGTACATGCCATTGCCAGAACCAACTAGGACTTGGGAATCCATCTCAATGGATTTTCTCTCAAGTTTTTCCACTTCAAAACATGGAAGGATTGTATTTTTGTGGTAGTTGATCATTTTTCAAAAATGGCTATCATGATTGCTTGTAAGAAAAATATATTTGCTGAGGAAATTGCTCAACTATATTTTAGTCATGTATGGCTCCATTTTGGTCTCCCCAAGTCCATTGTCTTAGATCAAGATAGTAGGTTCCTGAGCATTTTTTGGTCCACTCTATGGAAGATGATGGATACTAAGATGATGAAGTCCACAGCCTTCCATCCATAGACTGATGGTCAAATAGAGGTGGTAAATCATTTTATTTTTCACATGATTCAGATGTACCACTCCAAACATCCATGCACATGGGATGAGGGACTTCTTTTCATACAACATGGATACAATTGGGCATTGCACAGCTCAAGCAAGCATAGTCCATTCCAAGTATGTTTTGGGTTCCAACCCATGGCACCAGTTGATATAGCTATTCCATTTTCCACCATAGAATACACACCTCATGGAAGATCTGAGGCAGCAAAAGCAACAAAGTTTATTAAACAAATGCAACACATCTAGCAACAAGTTCATGACGTCCTGGAGAAGATGAATCAGAAGTATAAGCAACTCTATGATAAACATAGGATTGCACACCATTTTGCTATGGGTGACAAAGTTTGGTTATGGATTTAGTATGAATGACTTGCAAGCCCACACAAAAATATTTAGCCTCTACAATATGGTCCCTACACCATCACCAAAAAGGTTGGAGAAAATGCTTTTGAGTTGAATCTACCAGCCTACCTTGGTCTGCATCCAATATTCAATGTGTAGCTCCTTAAACCATATCACCACCTCTATTAGACACTTCAATTATATCAAAAAACTAGACATTTATGAGCTTGATCCATAGAGTTTTGCTCCAGTTGAAGAGGATCAGATTGTGGACACCTGGATGAAGACAACAAGAGGACGCTCTATTCCGCTTTATCGAGTGGTCAAAAGGGGCCAGATTAGCCACCAAGGTGAGTGGCTCATAGAGAATCAAATCAAGACAAAACTACCACACCTAATGGAGAACATTGATGTAATGGGGACCATTGATTTTCAAGGAGGGAGGAATGATTTGGGAAACAATTTAGGCGACAATTCGGGTGACAGTTCCACCCCAATTGATGACAGAACTTTTGGGAGCCATAACTTTTGTACCGTAGCTCCAATTGACTCACCGTTTGAACCATTGGAAAGATAAGAATGAGGAGAATGTTTTGAGATGGCATGGATATTTTATTGATGAATTTGGAACCCTTAAAACCCAATGTAAGTGCCCCAAATTTCAATTTTAGTAGTGTAGTCTAAAAATACTAAGTTTTTAAAAATAGTAATTCCTTGAATTCTGTATTGTTTTAAATCTTAAAAGTCAAATAAATTAATCTTCCTCAAGATTGGTGACCTTCCAAATCCTCCCCATGCTTTCAAAATGTGTATAAATGAAGAGGTAACCTAAAATGTGAAGACAAACATCTCTTCCCAGAGATAAGCATATATTTATATTGCGATCTTGAGTAATACTACATCTCTTCTCAGAGAATTCATTATTACTATGTTATTTTTATGCTATTGAAATATTTATCAATTAGAACTTCTGAGTTTTGGATCACCCTAGGTTATATATCACTCTCTCCTCTAGTATCATCTAGATCAAGGCTATCACAAAGAGTGGTACCTTGTCATCTAACTTGTGGTATAACACTAATGCTATCACAAGTCCTATCATAGCCTTCTAGATATTCAAAACTTGTGAGGTATAAATATCAAACATACTCACCCTCTATCCCGAATGTATCATCTCCAAGCTATAGTCCTTATAGCTAAGGCTCTCCCTTCCTCATCAGTATCAAGTATTCTAATAGTCATAGGTGTCCCTAATATCAATATTTCTATGATGGCATGTACATCTTCTAGGGTTATACCCACCTCTATCATATCCCCATCCACCTCCCACCTAAAGGTGTTAGTCAATCTTGCCTAGCATCCTAGGAACATGACTAATATATCTGAGATTAAGGGTATCCTACACATCTCTACTATGACACCTAAGCCTATATATATTAGTCTCACCCTATCCTCTATCGTCAGGTGCTCTAATAGATATGGTAGTCATGATGCATCTACCAAATGCCAAAATCTAGGTCTCCCCTAAAATTAGGAAAAACAAAAGATGTTAAAACATTGACATGTGGAGTATGACCTATACTACCTCATTCTGTCTCCATCTCTATACTTGAGGTGACCTATCATCGACATATGGGGAACCTCTCATAGATCTATGCCATCAATAATATGATCAAACCTATCAACTTATACCCTCTAAATAACACTCCATACATATCATGCATGATCTATACCTAGATGACAAACCCTAGGTCATATATCACTCTCTCCTCTAGTATCATATAAATTAAGGCTATCATGAAGAGTGGTACCTTGTCATATAACTTGTGGTACAACACTCATGATATCACAAGTCCTATCATAGCCTTCTAGATATTTAGAACCTGTGAGGTATAAATATTAAACATACTCACCCTCTATCTTGAGTGTATCATCTCCAAGCCTATAGTCCATGTAGCTAAGACTCTCCTTTCCTCATCAGTATCAAGTATCCTAATATTCACAGGTGTCCCTACTATCAATATTCCTATGATGGCATGTACATCTTCCAGGGTTATACCCACCTCTATCATATCCCCATCCACCTCCCACCTAAAGGTGTTAGTCAATCATTCCCAAAATCCTAGGAACATGACTAATATATCTAAGCTTAAGGGTATCCTACACATATCTACTATGCCACCTAGGCCTATAGAGATTAGTCTCACTCTATCCTCTATCGTCAGGTGCTCCAATAGATATAGTAGTCATGATGCATATACCAAATGCCAAAATCTAGGTCTCCCCTAAATTTAGGAAAAAACAAAAGATGTATAAGCTCCTTCATGTCATGTATAGTCAAAACACATTATTTTTAACAATTTTAATAAAAATACAAGCCTAAACCACTTTAATTTATTCATTTGGACCTATTTTTAGCTCACTCACCCCTATTAGCCGTTAGTTGGTCATTTTAGGTCATTTTAGCACCTTTTAACCACTTGCACATATTTATATACTATTTTGGTTCTTTGGTAAAACAAATTTGACCAAAATTTCCCTATTTTTGGCTTGGTTTACTTAAAAATCTAATTCAACCCTCTTATTTCCCCTTAGTACTTGCTGACCACTTACATTATATGAAAAAAGTGCCTTCTAATAGTAATCTCCCCAAACCTTTCAAACCCATTTCCCTAATTGGATTTTCATACCCATAGAATATAATTTAGTTTCAATTAGATGTATAAAAGTGATTAAAAACACTAATTTCTAAAATTACACTTAAATCACTAAAATATTCAAAAACTGGCTTAAGATTCTCAGTTGCTTACCCATCCTGCACCTGCTACCACCTCTAGGGGTCCCTCTCATCTAGCCTATTGTATCCTCTCCATCCTAGATCATTTGGTATCTTAAAACTCTTTTTATCTCCTTCACAATTTGAAAATAACAAATGACTTTCATTTCAACCTATTTAAAACCTCTTTTTACAAATTCAAAATTTTCAATTATTTTCTGACAAATTCCTTATTTTGCCTATCTTTGTTTCTACTCACCCATTTTTTGAACCATAAAATGTTCTAGAATTATGATGACGTAGAGAATATTTTACACTAATATATGCTTATATTCCAAAAAATCTAATTTTTGGCTATTTTTTGCACTAACTTGTACAAGTTCACCTAGTGTTCTTTACATTGGATGCCTTCACTTCTCTTGTAGTCTACTTATTTATTTACAGCACTAAGGTAAGTAAAGATATGTGTTTTTCAATTATGTCTTTTCATTTATCTTATTTGATACTTATTACACTTTAATTAGCATCAAATTTATGTGTTATCATGTTCTATTTCTTGAAGCACCATCCCATGTTACACTCACATGACATGTGACGAGCTTTGAGTGGGGCATATATATACACACATAATATTTTTAAAATTTTATCGATTACTGAAAATTTGTATCTTAAAGGAACCCATCGAGTCTCAATATCTCTAAGTTCATGCCTTAAGGGGTGCACCAGGAAAGGGGTGGGTAGACCATTGGTGCTTCATAGGATTGTTGTCCCTTTTGCCACTTGTTATCCACACACTTGTCTCATATAACCATTTACCCTAAGCTTTTTCTTCTCTATTTTACCCATTCCAAGCATTTTATACATTTTTTCCTCCTTTTCCTCACCTAAATCCTTTTTTGCAGTCAACTATGCTAGATCGAATGGGTTGACCCTGTACAGTTTCAAGGTAATTTTCACTTAGGAGTTAGTTGACCTTTGGCCAACCTAGCCCATGACCTAATGAATTATTATCTATAATTATACTAGGTCAATTGGGATGAACCTATCAATTGACATTTTTATAAGGGTTTAGGGAAATATCCACCTATAAATACATGTTTATTTCCATCATTTATTATGAGAAGCAAAAAAATTAAGAGCAAATGAATATCTGTTTATTGACCATTTTACTTGAGAAGTAAAGATTAGGGTTCCATACTTTCTTTGGAAATATAGATCTTGTCTTATGGAGAATTATTTTGGATGCATCGATAGGTTGTGTATTCTAGAACTAATTTATATTTTTCATCCTTACATACCATAATAACCTCTTGCAAATCACCTTGGCCAAGGGAGAGGTTGAGGTTAGGTGGGTTCATCTTCAAAGGTAAGTATTCCTAACTTTATTTCTCATTTTGTAAGAGTAGATATATAATTCATTTGTGCTTCTCTTCCATGTATTATAAATACATATAAATTGAGGTGAGTATATGTCTTTTATGCATATACATATTTATTTTTATTGTTTGTAAGCCCCACTTTGTGCCACAAGCTTTGGTGAGTGATACATTAGATTTAATTTTACTTGTTATTAGTTTAGTTGAAATATCAAAACCTAGGACCTCCTTAGGGTTATTACATGAATGTGTTATATTAGAGGCTTTATAACCCTCCTTAGCATGGTTTATTTTGGTAAGAGATCCCCTAATTGGGTCTAGTAGATCCCCATATTGGTCATGCTCCCGCTTAACAAATATATTCCCAATAAGAAGTGCAGGTATGCTTTATCTTCTCTGAGTTAGGGTTGATTTATAGACATCATGTATTTATGATTGCATAAATTATCAAGGACCTTCCTGTAAATTTTTATTCTTATCCTAATATCATAGTCTCCCAAGAATTAATGGTAATAGATATTCTGATAGTCTTTGGGTTATGTTTGTCATGAGATTTCATATCCAAGATAGGTAGATACTTATCTTTAGATTGGTCTCACTTAATTATAAGGACCAAATATGGCTCAAAATTGAAGGTGTGGTCTAATTCACTAAATTTAAAGCACATAAATGATGATGCTATGATGAATTTAAAAGCAACACATACTTATTTCTCCAAGAATGAGATGTATCATGAAAAAATGCTCAAGGAAGAAAGAGTGGAAAATAATAAGAGCCCAGAGGAGGAAGTCCTCATTAATAAATTCACCGAGAATGATCCATTCATGAAATTTGATTCTACTAGCATAAAAAATTATGTAATCGATAATAAATATCAAGACATCCATGAAGTCATGAAGAAGAGGGAGGATCAGAGCAAGGAACTAGAAAATGAGTCTAAATTTTGGACTATGCATTTTGATGGTGCAAAATGCAAGACTAGATATAGAACTAGTATATGATTGATGGTTCCATATAGAAAAGATACCCTTAGGGCCTTTCTCTTCTAGTTTATCTATAGAAATAATGAGTCTGAGTAAGAAGCCCTAGTCCATGGCCTTAGCCTTAATGAATGTATGGTGTGAATTAGTTAAAGGTGTTTTAAGGTTTTGAACTAGTAGTAAAGCATGTAAGAGGAGCCAAAATTGCAAAGAACATCCACATGAGGTCTTACTACCATCAAATATGAGATATAATTGAAATGTTTGAAGCATTAAATATCAAAATCATCCCTAGATCCATGAACACTTACAAAGATAGAATGGTAGTAATCAACCCCCATTTTGATCTGATAATTGATTTGCTAACCAAAAAACAAGTAGTGTGAGTAATTATCAAGCCTGCCATCCCAAATAATGATTAGAACTAGTAGGTATTTGAGAGTGATGCCTAAATTATCATGTTTCTTCAACAATCATGTAAGTTTGCAAAGAAGTTACAACAAAAAATTGAGGAAGCCTATGGAGATCAAATCATGCAACTAAAGTCTAATAAACTTCTAAAGGGAATGATCACCCTATAGAATCTATTTGATTATAATGATGCAAGGAATGACAAATAGAAGTTTACCATAAAAAAAGGTGTCTACTCTGAGCTTAATGTAGGAGATGGAAGAAAATTGAAAGTGGGGAAAGAAGTTTACCAAAAGGATAAGGATTGATTGGTGTCTTTCTAAAACAATTATGAAGGAGTAATGGTTTGGACCTATGATGACCTAAAAAGGTATGACCATGAGGTGATCCAACACACCATAGATCTAGTTAAAAGATACAAACTAGTCCACTAAAAGAAAAGGCTAATAAACCCAAATATCAAGTCTCTCATGGCTCAATAACTGAGGAAATTAATTGACTCAAGGATTATATACCCAATCAATCATTCCAATTGGGTATTCAACCTAGTTATATTAAGAAAGAAGAATGGATAAATTAGGCTATGCATAGATTTTAAGGACTTGAATAAAGAATATTTAAAATATCATTAACCCATTCCTTATATGGAAAAAATCATCCAAATAGTAGCAAGTGCAAAAATATTCTCTCTACTAGATGGGTTCTCAGGTTATAACTAGGTATGGGTTAATAATGAGGATCAACATAAAACCACTTTCACTATGAAGTGGGGAATCTTTGCATATGTGAAAATGCCTATCAACCTCTCTAATGTAATAGCTACTTTCCAATAGGCCATGGATAGAGATTTTTAAGGCTTGATTAACAACATCACCCTCATTTACCTTGATGATCTTATAGTGTTTTATAAAAAAGGAAGATCATTTTAATTATTTGGAGAAGATTTTTCAAAAGTGCCAAGAGTTTGAGGTATCCCTTAACCCCAAAAAGTGCATCTTTGATGTCCCACAAGGTAAGATACCAGGATACATAATATCTAAATAAGGCATTTTTATGGATCCAAATAGAGTGAAGGCCATCAAGGATTTGACCTTATTGGTTAATAAGAAGGGAATCCATTCTTTCTTAGGGAAGATTAACTTCATGAGCCAATTCATATCTAACTTCATAGGCCAAATAAGACTAATCATATTGATGTTGAAGAAAGACTAGGATTTTAAATAAACCACTGAAGGAAGAATAACATTTGAAAAAATTAAGGAAGAAATATCCATCACTCCCTTGTTAGTCAATCCTGACTTCTCTAAGGATTTTGTCATGTATTTTATGGGAGTGAACATAGCTTGGCAGGTGTGTTAACTCAAAAAGAAGATGAAGATAAGGGAGAGCATCCTATTGCATTATTTTTAAGAACCCTTCATAGATATGAGATTAGATATAATTTCATTGAGAAGAAAACTTTTACCATCATTAAAGGTCTCAATAAGTTTAGACACCTGGTGGTGGGGAGTATGATAATGATATATGTGGCACATTCTAATGTCAGAGAATACATTATAGAGGGAGAGATCATCGAGAAAAGAGATAATTAGATCACTAAGATCCTATAATATGATTTTGATTTCAAAACATCCAAGGTGATTTGAGGTAGATGACTTTGAGATATTTGGCCTAACATGCAGATGCCTTGATGGTTGAGCAAGATACACCAAAAATGGTTTTGTGAGTCAGTATGAAATTGATGGGTCTTAGGTTGCTAATAAAACCCAATTTATGTAAAATTATAAATATTTGAATGACCTTCATATACACAAAAAGAGAGTTTATATGTTTTAAGGAGCTAGTTATACACTAGTATAGGGAGTCCTTTTCAAAAGGAACTTTGATAGGGAACTACTTTGATGTGTTAACAAACACCAAGCTAGCAAGGTCCTACAAGACATGAATTTATCCCCTATAGGTAGACATTTCTCAAAAAAAATAAACACTACTAAAATAATCCATGTTGGGTACTACTTGTTGACCATGTTTTTAGATTATCATTGGCTAGTGAAGAAATGCCAATAATGTGAATTTTTTGCTAGCAAGCAAAATAATTTAGTCATGCCACTGAACCCAATTATGATTGATGAGCCTTTCATGTAATGGGACTTAGATTTCATTAGGATGATCAATATCATGTGTAGCACCAGCCATGAATGGATACTCATGGCCATAGACTACTTTATGAGGTGGATCAAAAAAATTCCTTTGAAAGAAATAACTGAAAATGTGATCTTCAACTTCTTAGAGGAATTGGTCGCCAAGTTTGGCCCTCTGAAAATGATCATATTTGATAATTTAAAGGCCTTATTTGGTTCAAATATTTTGTAATTTGTACTTGTAAATGGCATTTTCCTTAAGACTTCATCCAACTACTACCACAAGGGAATGGGTTGGCTGAATCAAAAAATAAGAACCTTATAAGGTTAATCAAGAGGATAGGCATTGATTGATAGAGGAAGTGGCATAATCATGTGAAGATAGTTCTTTGGGCTGATTGGATCACTCATAAGTATATTTTTAAAACATCCCCATATGAATTAGTATAAGGGAAAGAATCAGTCATGCCCATTTTGATGGAAATTCCCACTTTACAATTGTTAAAAGCTATTAGAATAGCATAAAATAGGTCAATAAAGGTCAGGTTAGTAAAATTTCTCAGCTTTAAGAAGTAAGAGAACAAGCTAGTGATGTTAAGATCAACTGACAATAGATAGTCAAGAGATGGTTCGATAAGAAGGCATCTAACCCAAGCTTCAATCTAGGAGACTTGGTTTTAAAATATGATGAAAGGTATTCAAATCTAGGTCAACATGCTAAGTTTAATTCCCTATGAAAAGGACCCTTCTACATAATTGATAATATCTAGGGAAATGCATTCAAGTTGGTAGATGAAGAAGGCAATGCCTTAGAGATTCTAGTTAATAAAATCCACTTGAAGCACTTCAATTGATTTATCAGCTTCACATTATATATAGTTAGTTAGTTTCCCTCTTTTGTTATTGTTTCCTTTTAACATTAAGTGACATTGGCACAAATTGCTTCTATCTCATCTCCAAGTGTCCACACCTTGGCTCCCCTCATTTTGAATCATCTTTGATAGAAGGTTATCTACCCCACTCCCCCTATAATTAATGTTTAGGCACCCCCAATTGTACGATCTCCCTTAAGGATTACCATAAATCTTTTATGAGTGGCTCATTAAGCATGTGTGTCACCCTTTTCCTTTATAGGTGACCAAATTCAAAAAGGTTTCATGATGATTTATTTAGGAAGTGATGGCCTATAAAAACCCATCTCTTCATCAGACAAAACATTCAAGCACCTTAAAATTTTTAAGAGCATTAAGTTGGGCATAACATCTTGAGTGAAGAATTATGCTAAGAATCATGAGTAGAAATGTGCTAAGAATTATGAGTAAAAGTGTTTATCAATGTATATTTTAAGACAATTACAAGATGGAACATTTTTGAACCTTCTCTAGTGGTGGCCATCCTAGAAAGCAAATTTCTCATGGATCAGGTAGTCATAGGGACCACCCCCCCCTCAACTTATAGGAAGAAAATCATATGATTCTACCCATACATATCCAAAGTTGGTAGTACCAAATGTCAAGAGCATTGTAAAGTGACATTGAAGTGAACCCACACTTGTCCTAGTCTTTGCATATGGGATATTCAATCCCAACTTGATGAAAAATACAAATAAATTGAGGGAGGATGCTCATGCCCACATGATCACAAAGGTTCAAAATAATGACTTTGAGTCATTTAGTTTTAGGATATGAAGATCTACCCTAGCTAGATGCATGGTGTCTCTCATGCACGCATGCCTAGAGGTCATTGCCCTATGTGTAGAGAGATATAATGCCACCACAAGAATTATCATAGGTAATAACCTAAATGTGGACATTAGTGCCAATGAGATGAAGGAGAAGCTCTAGATTCCCAAAAACCCCAACACAAACATTTGTGATATGACAAGAATTTTGAATTTATTGAACACTCATGTCTAAAATCTAAAGTTTCTAAGCTCATCTCTCCATAGATATTACATAGAAGTGTCACCTTTACCCATCTCTCTCATGAGCTTTGTGGCATAAGACATGAAATATTCCCTCTCTATGTTGGCAATCATCTTTGGAATGAATTCAGACATCAATGTCCATGATTTTGAATTAGGTTTAGTCTTCCACTTGAAGATAGTGAGAAGGGAGAGGGCCTACAAAATGGACTTTGGATATGCCATCGTTGATGCCATTCACAATCAATTGCCAAATTTTTTAGCCCAAGATACTTTCATGTATTCTTCCTTCCTCCTTCACCTGATCTTGTACTAGATCTCTTATTTATTTTCACCATCAATGCAACTGAGATGGGGATGCATCCCCATATGGTGATCCATATCTTTGTATGGACCCACATCCTATTGGCTATGCATTATTATCATGAGTTTGTAGAGTGATTCTTATCTCTAATCCTAATTAACCTCTATCAAGAAGCCATTACCTTTAGAATGATAGGCTACTAGAAAGCATAGCTCACTAGTTGTAAAATTCTAGTTGATTGGCTCTTTAGAGCCCAATTTAAATTCATTAGAGTCCACAGATTTAAGGAGGAGCCATTCTAGCTCCTAGACATGCTCAAGGATATGACCCTAACCCTAGAGTTGACCTTGTGGTGGACTTAGTATATGATACAGGTCAAAAACAGAGGGCCCTTTATGATTTTCCCTTTTCAATAGGGGAATTATAATTATGAGGAGATTGCAAGATATTTGCTTACACTCAAACTAGTTGAGCTTAGCATAGATTAGATCAATTATTAATAAAATTATGACCTGTTTGACCACATAACCACTCTCAAAACCACTACCCCCTTCAACCATGAGCCTTGACATACTTTGAGGAATTTAAATCATCAACAAAGGATGAAATCAAACATTATGTGGATATATTTTAGATCCTTTTAGACACCTACTAATCATGGAAGTCTTTATATAAACTAGTCTAAGATTTTGATCCCATAAAGAACATAACCAAGGGTTCTAGAGTGCATCTCATCTAGATGAGATGCAACAAGGAAAAAATGGATGCCTATTGGAAATATATGTAGGAAATTGGCCAAAGGGAGATAAATTTTGAATACATGGACTTCGATGAGTAATTTGAGAACCTCTAGGATGAGAACCATGATGAAGAAGATCGGGTAGAAGAAGAGGTCTCAGTTGAAGAAAAATAATAATATGCCCCATCAGGGAAAGATGAATATAATTTTGTGATCTAGAGGCCTATATCCTAGCCCTCTCCTTTATATGAAACTCCCCAACATCAGGGGTAGGCCACTTTAGGGTAGCCTGAGGTAGGGTCATCACAACCTAGCTTTGAGACATAGGCTTCAATCCCTCCTCTTGAGCCCAAGTAAAATAAGGTACACTATTTTGACCCTCTTATTTCCACTTCTTATTCATTTTTAACTTTGTCTTTGCCTTATATTATTTCTATCTCACTTGTGTCACTTACAACCACACAACTAATCACCTCACTTGCATCATTTTTCACTCCTTTAACTTCATCCACCATAAGTACATCTATCATGGTGTAATCACCTACCACCCCTCTCCATGGCCTCCCACCTTTCTCATCTTCCATATTGACCCTTTTCCTACTCATCCCCGAGGGAACAACATTCATTGCTTCACATAAACAAGTGGCCATTACTTTCAGATTGCCATAAGGATCCCCTTCATGAGGGAATTAATTCAATCATAGGGGCAGTTATAATAGTAGTTGGAAATCGTAAGGAAAAATTGATAGCTTAAGGGGAAAAGAGACGTGGAAAAATGGCCAAGGACTTGGTGACACCTGACATGTAGTCATTCTTTAACCCTAAAAAATAATCTTTAATGATTACACATATGATGTTGATAGTAATCAAACCCAAAGAATAAATATAGTTGGGAAATTACTTAATACATGCCATTGACTTTAACCTTATCCAGGTTAGGCCACATGATAGGGTCAAACTTATGGAGGATACCTAGAAGTTCATAACCATAGACTATCTCAAGGTAGTCATTGACTAGAAAATAAGAAGCAACAACTCATGAGAGTCAAGGCCACCATCAACCACCTCAATGTAGAGACTAATGCCAAAGATATAGAATTCAAAAAGATGAGGTATGACCTACAGAGCCATGTCACCTTTGAGAGATTCAAATTGGAAGCTAATCAAAGAGCTTAAATACAAATTCAAGTAGTAGAACTAAAGATCAAAATAGATGGACTAAAAAAGGAGAAGTATGCTATAGAGAATAAGCTGTAGGAAAAATAATTAGAGCTCACATAGACCCATAAGAGTCTCTTGGACTCTACAAATGCATAGCAATAGATACAATAGTAGATGTAATAAGAGTCCTTAGATAAAGACTAATAGATCCATCAATTGAATAATGACCCCAATGACCACTCCCAAACCACATGTATCCTCCCAATGGTTCAAAAATTATACATTTCATATTCAGAGAGAATAAAGAATGTAGCCATGAACTTAAAACTAGTACTTGGGTTTATCGTAGAATCATAGTGGCTGAGTGTATAGGTGAGTACATATATAGATCAAGTCCTCACCTTCATATCCCACAAGGTTTAAGATTCACATCTCTTGGTCTAAAATATATATATCATGATGGATTAGACACTTCAAGTAGTATGGATGGCAGACAGAAGGCAGACTATGATTAAAGTTAATAAGTACTTGAGCTGTAACAAGGCATAATTAAAATGCAAGGTATTTTTGAATACCTTAGAGAAAGTTGTTCAGGACATGAAGGGAAATATTGAATATCAAGTCTAGTTAGGAATCCCTTCCCTATTCCTCATAGATAACATGGTCCTCTTGAAGGATAAGATAAAAATGCTTCTAATCACTAGGAAAAATGCTCAGACTATCTTTACAGCTATGGGTCAATTACCAAGTGTCTTCAAAGTGGAGACAATTTTTTATCCTCTTTTCCAACTCAAATTTTAGATGTAAGTGGTAGTACAATGTCTGAGAGCATCTCCTCTAAGGAGATAATTGATCTAGACATAACTTTCAAGGCTCTAAAGAAGAAGACTTAGCCTAAAGAGGAAGAGTAGATACCTTTGAATGATTCTCTTCATAAGTTATAAGTTTGAAGGCCTCACATTTTTATAGTTTTGCTTTGAATGGTATGAGAAACTAGAAATTTTGGGTTCTTCCATTTGCAGGCAGATTCCCTTGCAAGTCACCAAGAACTATGGATCATAATCCATGTTTTGTAGTTTTTTAGTAGTTAGGTTTTCATCATGGATGTGCTTGGAAAATTTGGTGATTTAGATATTTGGCCTCCTCTTTTTTTGGGTTTCCATTTTTTATTTTTGGCTCCTCCCACTAGTGCCACATGGCATCCCCACACTCATTTTTTGCAAAAGAGTTCTCAGCTTCCTTAGGATTAGCACTAGCTCACCACATAGAATCCTAACACTCCTCGAGAGTGAAGTTTTCTTTTTTAGAGCTTTAAGGAATGTCATTGTCTAATGAAATAATGGGAGGGACCCACTATGCAATTATAAATAAAAGGAATTAAACCTTCCATGTGGTGCCCTCATGCTGATTCTTTACAAAATATTTACCAGCTTCCCTAGTAGTAACACTGACTCACCATGTGGCATCCCATCACTCCTTGAGAGTGAAGGTTTATTTTGTCATTGCTTTAAGGCATGTCATTAGTCGATAAAATAATAGGTGGGGCCCACTTCTTGGATATGACTAAAAGGAAGTGAAGCTTTCATGTGGTGTCATAATGCTCAGCCAAAATAAGTTTCTTTTTATCAAGGATTTGAGTTACGCCATTGGCCAAAGGAAAGTGGGGCCCCTTTTTCCATCAAGACTTCTAGAGGTAGTTCAGAGGGAGACATGAATTACCACCACGCTTATTCTAAGAATCATGGGCATCATGAGGCATTGAGGTTTTGTAACATCTAGGATTTGAAGACCATTTACACTCATGAGCTAAAGCTCCCCATTTTAGTTGCAATATCCTCATCATGAATGCGAGTTATGGGTTTTAGGTGTCATTTCCTCATGAGGCCATTATGCTTATATATTATTGGATTCTTTCTTTTGTAGGGGCTGGAAGTTATTTAATAGTTTTATCTTTACAACTATTATTAGAGAGTATCCATTATAATGTTTTAATTAATGAATAGAAGTAGTAGTTGTTGTTATTTTTCCATCTCAAGACCTTAGCAAGTGCCCCTCATGGGAAGGATTGAATATTTTATACTATGCCGTTGGGCCTTTTGTATTTGGTTTTCTACCCATTAATGAAGAGGATGTAGTGTTCTATGTCAAATTGAGTGAAATCTATTGTTGTCTTTTGTTTTTATTCTTTGCTTCTATAGTTTTGATTTTGTTCATATTTTAGGATTTAAATCATGCACATGCTCATTTAAATCATTTGTAATATTGTAAAGGTTGAAACTATTTAATGCAATATTAGGGATAAATACATTAAAAATTTTGGTGTATCATTTTAGTTAGTTTTATTTGAATTTCCTCCTTACCCCTTTTCACCCCCAATTAATTCAAAGAGCTAGCTTCTAAAACCCTAGAGGTCATTTCACGGATCACAATTTCAACCCACATATTTAAATCTTTTCATAGAAAATTGTTTACTAAAAACAAAAATTTTAGGCATCAACAGGTGCCGTAAGCATGGTTTTAACCATTAGAATAATTATTTCTCTTTGTTATGATTTTGGATTTTTTAAGCATCTCAAATCAATGTAGGATTATGAGACGCATAATGTTTGTTTTTTATATTTTAAGTAATACTCCATAGATGACATCATGGACTTTGTAGTTAATTTTGATAATGTTTCCTCTGATCCTATAAGCAAGGTGTCTTCATAGCCTCTATGAAAGATAATACCACCTAGGAGGGTAAATAAGGATAATCATTAGATGAAAGATTTGATGTGATGGTGTGATATAGGATTTAGATGAATAATATGATTTTGAAGGGATGTATAATTTTTGGGTATAATTTTTGGGGAAACAAGGGAAATTGGGACTAACAGTCACACACATTGTTATTGTTTTTGGATGTTCTAATTGTGACACACTTTATTTAGTTGGGAGGTTAAATAACTTTGAAAATTATCTTAGGAGGACCAATTTTTTTTCTCCTTAGGATTGAGAGTTACTGCAATCTAAATGATTTTTGGATTATCAATTATTTAATATTGAATTCAATGATGCCTTCATCAAATAATTAAAAAATAATTTGTTCATCTTTTGGTGCCTCAAAGAGGTTTTCAAAATGGCATCTTCTTGATTAAGCTGATTTTAATTTTGATGCTCCAATAGTGCCTCAAAAAGGTTTTCACTAAGGGATTACTTTTTTTAAAATTTCCCTCTAGTTATTCAAACAAGGTTTCATTAGGGGTATGTATTTTTGGTATTGATTTCCCTCTAGTGCCTCAAAAATGATTTCACTAGGGAAATTATCTTCTAACTAAATGTTGTTTTAGATCCCCATAAATTATGAAATTGATATATCACTATGGAATAAGTCCAATGATGTTTGATTTTATTGTTCCCAAACAACAAATGTGGGATATTAGTTATCAAGATAAGGGATAAGATGAATGATCTAAAAAGTAAGGGTGATAAATATGGAAAGATTAAAGGCTAAATAATCTTCATAAAGGATACTAAGAGAATTTGCTTTGATTTCAAAAGAAACTTACTAAAAAACATGGAATAATAAATGAGTCTTAAAACTAATATATAGGAGGTGTGTAGTTGATGATGGGAGATCTTGATTCTAATTAGGATGTTGATGCTAAATATGATACTAATAGGTTTTTTGACTCTGATGTGGAACTAATTTTGATGTTGATTATGATTTGGCCACATGGAGGGCCTCTTAGATTGTGTTTTTCACAAGTACATTTTTCACTTCTTATTTAACACTAAAGAATTTTGGATGAAATATAGACTTTTTATAAATGATTGGTTCTTCAAATATGGGCTCATGGAAGAATGTTTCATCAAATACGAGTGGACAATGATAGAGAGACTCATGAAAGTGAATCTCATCAAAAATGGGATGATGGTCGAAGGGTGACTCATCAAAGGTTGACTCATTAAAGAAGGGTGATTTCACAAAAATTCAAACATGGGTTGAATATCTTAACCTTGATGTGATTGTGGATAGGTTTAATTATGATGGATAAATGGATCTTAACATAACCCTATTCATTAATTGTTAGATGTTAATGTATATGGTTTTATTTTGATGTCTCCATAGTCAATCAAATGTTGGATATAAATCCTGAGCCTATCACATCAATTAATAGAATGGCCTTGAATATTATGACACAGGTAATATTTATCTTCTTGATACCACTCAGGTTTTAGATTTTTTCATCAAAACACTTGGTGGGTAGGTACATGATCATGTTTGTCACAACTAGTTGGTAAAATATTTCTTCCAAGGGTTCACAGAGAAGATTATTTCATCCATGTTTGAAGTGTTTTTTGGATGTAGATGTAATTTATTCTTGATGTTATTTTTTTAGCTTAGGTTTGGGTTAGATGTTGGATAAGGGTGTCAAAATAGTTTTCCCTTTGCTAGTGTGATGGGGGATGTGATGATCAAGATTATAACTAGTGGATGGGATGTTTTATTGATGTTCATTATTTTTATGTGAATGGGTTTAACTTGTTAGAATCTAAATGAATGAGAGGGGATATGAATTAGTATTCAAAAATTTTCATTCAATTCCACATAATCATATATGAAACATTATAACAAGCATGTTCATCTTAGCAATCACAAGCACCAAATCATAAAAGCATGAAACACATAAACACAACATATACATGGGAAACCCTTAAAAGGAAGATAAACCACTAATGAAACAAATGGAATATAGTCATATAAGACAAAAATCAATCTTTACTGAATAACCAACTCCACATGGATAATCAACCCCAACTAGCTCAACACCAACTCAGTTAGGATTTATCAAGCACTCACTTGAAAAGAGGCACCAACCCCCTAGATGACTTAAAACTAACTCAACCATATGATACACTTGATCAATTTTAACTGAACCAAATGATAAACTTGATCACCTTTATAAATCCTTTTTATTCTAAAATAAATTATGCTATTCATCCTCACCTCTTCACTCACTTTTATCCCCCTCAAACTGGTTTCTATCCCTCTTTGCTCAACTAGTACTCTTCATGGCTTGATTAGGTATTATGACCTTAATACTCATATACATAACCTATTTTATATATTCATGACACTTATATAATGGTACTCATGACATCCTTATTCTCACCAATTATATATATCATTTACTTGTTCTCTTCTCTCTTTCTCTCACACAAATTGGCCTAAACTACCTTGCTTTTATATAAGTCACTTGATCATATACTTCTTCATCGGCCAAAAAATTATATTCTTAGGTATACTATATAATAGGCCTTAAAATATTAAAATAACATGACTTAAACATAAATTAATCAATAAATTATGTTGGCCATACATCATTTAGTCCTTAATCATCTTTTAGGCTTAATGGAGACCTAATAGGCATTCTTAGCAACATGTTACCCTTTGATCTTATTGAAGCATATTCAAACACCTCACATGATAGGAAAACATAATATGGAACTCAAATAGATCTTATCCATATTAAATTTATGTCCATAACAAATTTTAGGTCCAACCATCATTTAAACCCTTTCTCAAAACACTGTTCATAAAAGGCTTGTGCATATACATAAACTTTGTCTTGAACAACTAAGGCATAAACTCAACTTTGGCAAACAAACATGGTAAAATTTCACATATTAATAAAAATTATGACCTCAATGTCATCAAATTTTTTATAATATTATTTAACTCAAGATATATAGGCTCAAACTCTTCTCTACAAAATACTCACTTTAGAACTACTAACTAACTTCAAAACATAGTCAAGGAAACATGAACTTCTAACACCTGATTGGATAGATTCAAGGGATTTAAATACATGAAAAATATCTTATAAAATCCTTAGATCAATATCCTTCAAATATATTATGAGATATAATGAAAATTATTGGTCTTATAGACAAATCTATATACCTTCTCTCTCATAGACTCCACTCAACCCGATAAGCCATTTTGGCTTCAATGTTCTAGCTTCTTACACTAACTTCCAAAATTTTCTACATAATTTACTTACTATCTATACCATTAGGTATATTAGTGAATGGATAAATTATATCACCAATTTTTTACACTTGAGATCTATAATCTATATAAAAACCTTCATGGATAATAATTACAAGTCTCATACTTTGATCTTTATCCACTTAACAAATTTGACTTGATTAAATATACTTGCTATAGTAGATCTAAAAAAAACAAGAATTTTCCTATAAGGTTTTCTTAGTCACCTAAGAAAATAATCACACCTATATTTACATAAGAGATTTGACATCAACCTCCAATTACTTGTCTAGCCATAACAAATCATTCTGATATCTTTAGAATAAGATCTTCAACATCAGGTCATTGTTAGGGTTCTTTGAAGGTTTATACCAACTTATAGTCTTAACAATCATTAATAAAATTTAACTCCTATTATAAAAAAACAACGCTTGAAAATTTAGTTAGAACCCTTCCTCATTTACCATGAATAGATTATATTCTCATGCAAAAGTTGTATATACTAATGAGCACTTGAAATTTTTTTCAAGAAGACAACTCTTCATTATGTGTAATTGAGAAACCTTGAAACACTTTTTCAAGCCTTTTATTACAAAACTTGACCTGAGACATCATTCACATACTTAAAACAACTTGACTAACCTCTATCAATGTTCACTTGCTCACCCATGTCATGGAAACTGATCTTGATTACCCTTCTAACTACCATCTCTTTTATTGATTTCTAAGCCTTGACTTGAAAGTCTCATTAGGCATTGAATCTTACCTTTTATCCACCTTATAGGCTTTACCTTGAAACTCTCTTATGTTACAATGCCTCTTGTGTATGATAACAAAAACAATACACTCATTATTATTTAGAGCTTCAACATAACATCTTCAGATATTATTACATATCTTCAAAGCTTGACTAAGGATCTTCATAGCATTGTTAGAGCTACACACACATATATTTGGATCTAGCCTTTTAATCATTTGTAAGGAACTCAATATCTCATGCAAAAACTCAAATAACCTCTCTCACTCTCAAACACTATCACGTATTCTTTAGAGCATTCACATCTTCATAGCTCATTCAAAGATTCTTCAGAGTTGCATACATAGATCTTCAAAGCATATATATTCTTCTTCTGAGCTTACTCATTTCTTCATTCTACATGTATATAACATCTCATAAGGTCTATAAAAAGCATTATAATATGCTTGATACTTGACATACTGACCTATACTCATTTATGATGATCTCAATGATATTTTTTAGGTCAAATAGTACTCTCACATCACTACTCTTATAAAAAAACACTTACTATACTAACATAAGAACTCATCATACACATACCTCAAAGCTTACTTGACCATGCACCGTAACAAGAACATTTGCCATCCATTACATTATATTGATATCAATGACAACACTTATTACAAAAACTCAACAATCAATGACAATGCTCAATAATCTCCTCCTTAATCAATGATAATGTTCAACAATCTTCCCCTTTGTCAATGATGGGAAACATACTCAAAAAATTTTGTCAACCAATTTCGATGGCAATCATCTCTTAGATCTAGTTCTTTCTTTTTCTCTCCCTTTATAATCTTGACTTTTTTTTCTCCCTTTCTAATATTTCTCCCCTTTGACATTAATGACAAAGGTATTCCACAACTATCATCTCTTTCATAATGAAATTAGATTACAAGATTATTTCAACATAAATCAAGCTCAGTCAACAACATGAAAAACTCCCCCTCAAACTAGGTATCCATAATGATTTTATTAACAATAGACATCAAGGATCAATTGGAGCTATTGTAATCATACTTTCTCCTTTTGAGATGATACTATCTCTCAAAGACACTAGATGGAACATAGTCTTTAGAAACTATGACAACCACCTATGACAACCATTATTAGAAACTTCTCTCAGTCAAGTCACTCTCCTAGTTGATCCATCAAAAACTCCACAAACATAATATATGAAGCATTTCAGACATAATCTCTCTTTAAATCCATGCATATAAAAAATCAATCACTTTATTTGATAAAGAACTCAGAGCTACCAAGCTCCCCCTTAGACTAAGCATTTCTTCTTTTAAAATAATTAGAAACATAGATCACTTACCTTTCTTGATATGACTGAATAAGATCAAACTCTTGACCATACACAAGGCTATCCCATAATTGACACCAATTTTAGAATTAGGGACTTCCCATTTATTTTATCAAATCAAGCTCAATTACTCACACAAATAGATACAAAAATCTTACCTCTCATATACCAATTCTTTGCACTTTGACTTCATATACCTGATAAAAGATTTAGATCTCTCATCATGCTACCTTCTACACTTCAAACCATAGATCTATCAATATAGGAATGGATAATATCCATTTTCATCTCCTTGATTACAACATAGATAATCTAGAATCTTTTCAAAAAGAAACCTTATTTGACTATAACCTCATGCTTCTGTATCTATAATCATAAGAAATCTCAAGCCACCAAACTTTCATGACTGAGCATAATCAAATCATGATCATTGACAAAAAATTGATTTTATCTTAAGATAGTACCTCTAAGAATCTTCCCCTGCTTCCATATACTTATGAGTGTCTTCATGAAGCATAATAGAGACACCCTATTCTATAGGATTATAGAGTAAGGTGAACTCAAGAGATGCCCACATCTCCTCTCTTTCCTTTTTGACCATCTTGTACTTAGTAAACTTATTACTTTCTTTTAGAGTCCTTTTAAAATTTTCTGTCTTCTTTGGCTTATTATCCTCAAGGTCCATATTACTATAAGGTATGTTTCTCATCTTCTTGTCCCTTGCATCCATTTTACCTTTCAAAGAATTATCACTAGAAGTTGACAATAGGTGTTCTTGATGGGGATCTTTATCAACTGCAACAAGTAGTTTACTTTGATCTATAGGAAAATTAGGATTAGAGCTCACTGTCTTTTCAACAACTTCTAATAACAAGTTTTACTCAAAAAACTTATTATTTTAATATTCCTCTACCATAATAAGTAATCTATCTTGACCCTTGGGCTCAATCTAATATGCCCTTACTAACTTTGGTTTCCATACATTCATTTTCCTTATTTATTGTACTCTTGGAGATCCAAACTTCCTATTTTGACTTGATGAATTTCTAACTCTGTTAAGATAGAATCTTGTAATGTGTCCTATTTTATGATAGCTATAACACACCACTGTATACATACCATTTGTATGATGTGAATTGTGACTCCTTCCATAGTTCTATGAGTACTCATTCTTGGAGGGTCTTCTACATTTTCTTACTTTATGATAAAACTGACTGCATACAAAATAATAACCATTGAAAGAACTAACATACCTTATAGCACTAGGCTATTTAATAGGTATTTTCATGTTGACCTTTTTGTCTTCAATAGTCTTCTCCTTGAATTGAGATGCCTTCTTTTGGTCTTCTTTGAATCTAAGACATGTCTTGTCACTTGTAAACTTTTGACTATTCAAGATATCATCTAGAGCCTCAGTGCTCTTTTCAAATTTAACAAACCTCTTCACCTTTATATATGCTTGATCCAACTCAAATTTCATAGATTATATTTTAGTTTCATATCTAATGCAATCTTGCTCTTTAGCCTTTAGGCTTGCTATGATAATCTCCATTTGGGTTTCTACTTGTTGGATGATATCTTCATACTCATTAGTGTTTTTGCTTAGTATTTTTTCAAACAAACTAATTTGTTCCTCACAGTCTTGAATTAATGAATTCAATTTCTTATTTTTATTATTTACAAGCTTCAACTCCTCTAGGGAACTTATCAACTCTACCTCAATATTTACTTAAGCTTATCCTTATTCATTGTCATAGTATACTTCTTCATCTAATTCTATATTAACTATAAGTTCATTCCCATTTGAACAACCCTCATTATCTAATTATATGACTATAAATAAAGTTTCATTGTTGTCATGTTCAAATTCATTAATACCATCATCACTATCAGATGTGTCTGAATCACTTACATCAGATGAGCTATCATCTTTGGTATAAAAACTCTTCTTATTTTTGAATGACTCTTTCCTTCCTTCGTTCTTCTTGAAATTTCTCTTGTTCTTGTCAAAATTATAGGACTTTTGGTCATCTTCATGGTGTTCATAATGTCCTTAATTATGCTCAGCCTTATGCTTATGAGGACACTTATTTGAAAAATGTCCAATTTATCCATAGTTGTAACACTTGAATGATAACTTACCTTTGTACTTACCTAGACTTGTATTTAGCTTCCTAAAAAACATAGCTATGAGTTCATTATCATCACTCTATGAATCAACCTCATCCTTGACCTTATTTTAATTTGAATTATCTTTAAATTTTAAAGCTAATTACTTCTTAAAAGGTCTTCCTTCATTTGTTCTCATCTCATAGGCAATCAAGATGCCATGAATCCTAGCCATCTCTAGCTTGTCCAAATATTACATCTCTTCTACCATAGATACCTTAGAGTCAAACTTAGGATTTAGTGTTATTAAAAACTTTTTGGAAAATATTAGATTATTTCACTTCTTCTCCAATCCTTTAATGATATTGACAGCTTCATCAATACTTAATATGTAGGATGCAATGGTGTCATCTTCATTCATCTTCAATCTTTCAAACTATCTTCTATGGGTATGCAACTTGGCCAAATTCACCTATTAAATTTATCCCTTATATATTTATATAATATAAAATGTATTACCTTTACAATATCTACCTTTAATATGCCATAAAGAATGTCATTCATTACCTTGGAGTTATTTTCACTAGCTTTCTTATCTACTGCATCTGTTGGTGGAATTGGAGGTGAAATATAATTATCTAAAACTAAATAACAAATATTATGTCCTTGTGACATTAGATATATATTAATTCTAAAGTTCCAAAATGTGTTGATAGATCCACCAAATAATATAACCTTACTAGTAGAGAAACCACTTTGAGCTTGTTGACTAGTCATCCTTGCTTCTTAAGATATCCTTTAGACTTTTATACCTTATTTAAAGGACCAAGATATGATACCAATTGATGGAAGATAAATTATTTAGAGGGGGTTTAATCAATCTTCAAAACTTTTCATTCAATTAAACTTAATCACATATGAACCATTCTAAGAAGCATGTTCATCTTAGCAAGCATAAATACCAAATCATAAAAGCATGAAACACATGAACACAACATATACGTGGGAAAAATTTTAAGGAAAGAAAAAATAATAATGAATAAAATGGAATATATTCATATGATACAAACATAAATATTTAGTGAAGTTACAACTCCACATGAAGCACCAACCCTAACTAGCTCACCACCAACTCAGCTAGGCTTTAACAATTACCCACTTGCAAGAAAGCACCAACCCCCTAGATGACTCAGTACCAAATAAAAAAATAGATACACTTGATAAAATTTATAAATTATTTTTTATTATGAAATATAGGATGATATTTGACCTCAACTTATTTCTCACTTCTATCCCTCTCAAACTGGCTTCTAGCCCTCTTCGTTCAACTAGTCTTCTTCATAGCTTGATTAGGTATTCTGACCTTAATCCTCATATGTAAAACCTTTATTAGATATTAATGACACTTATATAATAGTACACATAACATATTTATACTCACTAATAACTGATAGCATTAACTTGTTCTCTTCTCTCTTTCTCTCACACAAATAGGCCTAAACTGTCTTGCTTTTATACAAGTCACTTGACCATATCCTTCTTAGTTAGCCACAAACTTATCTTCTTAGGTCAAAAATATAATAAGACTTATAATATTAAAATAAAATTTATTAAATATGAATCAATCAATACATTAGGTCATCCATACATCAATTATCCCTTACTCCTCTTTTAGGCTTAATGGAGACCTAATAGGCCTTCTTAGCAATATGTTACCATTTGACCTTATTGAAGAATATTAAAACACCTCACATGATATGAACACATAATGTGCCACTCCAATAAAAATTATACATATTAAATTTATGTATACAACACCTTTTGGGTCCAACCACCATTTGAACCCTTTCTCAAAACATTGTTCATAAAAGGCCTGTGTATATACAAAAACTATGTCTTGAATAACTGAGGCATAACCTCAACTTTTACAAACAACCATGGAAAAAATTCACATATTAAAAAACCTTATGACCTTAGGGTCATAAAAAAATTCATCATATACTTTAGATCAATATATATATGCTCAAACTCTTCTCTACAAGATAATCACTTCAAAACTACCAATTGACTTCAAAATCCAGTCAAGGAAACATGATCTTTTGACATCTGATTGAAAAGATTCAAGGGTTTTCAATGCATGAAAAAGATATTATAACATACTTAGAATAACCTCCATCAAATATATCATGAGATATAATTAAAATTATTGGTTTTGAATATTAACCTATTTACCTTCTTTTTAATAAACTCCACTCAGCCAGATAAGCCATTTTGACTTCAATGTTCCAACTTCTTACACTAACTTCCAAGATTTTCTCCCTAATTTATTTATTATATACAACACTAGGTCTGTTAGTGACTAGCCAAATTTGATCACCAAATTTACACACCTAATATTTGGAATCTATCTATAAACCTTCATGAACAACTACAAGTCTCATACTTTGATCTTTATCCACTTAGCAACTTTGACGTGGTCAACTCTACCTGCTATAACAAATCTACAAAAAATAATAATTTTATTATAGGGTTTGTTTTCTCACTTGAGAAACCAATCACACATGGAGGTGCTTGAGAGAGTTGACTTCAACCTCCAATTACTTGTTTAGCCATGTCTAATCATTATGAGCTCTTTAGAATAATATCTTCAACATTGGGTCATTTTTGCGATTCTTTGAGGGTTTAGAAAAAAATCCATTATTAATGATAATTCATAAAAATTATATCCTCTTACCATAAAATAATTCTTATAACTTTAATATAGAACCTTTCCTCATCTACTGTGAAAATTTTAGTTTCTCATGTGAAAGCTATACAATCTAATGCACACGTGAAAAACCTTTTCAGGTAGACAAATATTCATTTTCTACACTCAAGAAACCTTGAAATTATTTTTCAAGCCTTTTATTTCAAACCTTGACTTGAAACTTCATGCACATACTTAAAACAACTTGACTTACCTCTACCAATGTTCACTAGCTCACCCATGTCATGGAAACTAATCCTGATACCCCATCTGGTCACCATCTCTCTTCTTGATTTCTAGGCCTTAACCTAAAAGTATCGTTTAGCCTTAAATATAAACTTATATCCACCCTATAGGATTTACCTTAAAAATATCCTATGTTCTAATTCCTCTAGTTTATGCTCAAGCAACCTCATACACTCATTCTTCTTCAGAGCTTCAATAGTGAATCTTCATAGCTTCTTACACATATTCAGAGCTCAAATAAGGATATTTATAGCATCTTTAAAACTACACACATAGATCTTTGGATCTCACCTTTTAATCATTTTCAAGGCCCTCAACATCTCATGTATGAATTTAAACAACCTCTCTTATGATCAAACACTATCAAGTATTCTTTAGAGCATTCACATCTTCATATCTAATTCAAAGCATCTTTAGAGCTACATACATATATCTTTAGAGCATACAAATTCTTCTTTAGAGATTACTCATTTCATCATGCTATCTATACATACCATCTCACAAAGTATAGAAAAATCATTCCAAGATGCTTGATTCTTAACATACTGACTTTTACTCACTTATGCTAATTTTAATGATATTTTTTAGGTTCAACAATACTCTCACATCACTAATCTTATATAGTAACAACACTTACTATACTGGCATAAAAAATTATCATACACATACCTCAAGGTTTAATTAATCATGCACCTTCATAAGAACCTTTGAAATCAATGATAATAGATTGACATTAATGATAACACTTATTCCAAAAACTCAATAATCAATGACAATGCTCAATAATCTCCCCCTTAACTAATGAAATTGCTCAATGAGACTTTGTATCCTTATAATAGTGTTTAAGTTTGTTAGATCATAATATGTAGGAAGTCAGACACCTATTTCTAAGAGTAAAAAAAGACATCATTTTTTTCTCATACAAGTGCCATTAAATTTGGACTATATCTAGATATATTTTAGATGTGATAGGTCTCAATGAAATTTTATGTAGGATTGGTTGAATTTTGGAGAAGTTGGTGATATTTGATGAGTATTTAGATTTGATTTTATGTTTTTTGCTCAATTATTGATGCAATGTTTAACTAGGATGTTTGATGTGATTAAGCTCATATTATATTTTGATTGTGATTTGTATGGAAGAAAGGATATGTGTTTTGAATTTTGTCATTCCCAACTGATAAGTGTGGGATATTAAATGGAAATACAAGGATATGATTTGAATTTATATGTTTAATTGATTTAAAATTAATGTGACTTGGTCAAAATATACTTGATTTGACTTTGTTTCAATGTCTAAATTTGGACTTGGATTAGACTTGGTCAAAGTTGACCTAATTTGATTTTGGATAGTTAACTTTTAATGCTTAACTTTAGACCTATGAATTGTTTTGAATTAGTCAAGTTTGACCTTGCATTTGACTTTCTAATTCAATGTTTTGAATTTGGACTTGAAATAGACTTGGTAAAATTTGATCTAATTTGATTTGATTAGACTTGGTCAAATTTGACCTAATTTCATATGGTTAGACATGGTCAAATTTGACCAGATTGAACTTGGAATTGATCAAAGATGATTGGATAAGACTTATACTTGGTCAAAGATAACTAAATTTGAATTTATTAGACTTGGTGAAAATTGACCATATTTGAATTGGACTTGGTCAAAATTGACCATATTTGATATCAACTTTTGTCAAAGTAGACCTCAAATTTTGAATTTTTTACTTTGTTTGACTTAGAAAGTTGACTTGGTAAAGTTTTAATTTGACTTGATGTTTGAAGGTTGTCTTCGAAAGGTTTGGCCCAATTTGACTTGATTTGACTCAATTTAGAAAAGGTGGAGTGGATTTGAATAATTAATTTATAATTGGGTATTGTCAAAATATATGTGATTGGATTTTGGACATGGTTCAAATTGGACAAAGCAATGTTACTATTATTTAGAATAACTCTTTATTTTGGTATAAAAATGCCTTATCACATAACATTTACAATTGCATGTGATAAGGTTGGACTAAGTTATTTTAGATTTTTTTTGAAGTATATAGGATAACACACAATACGAGTATTAATAACAAACAAGAAAACACATAAGTACAATCACTATGCTTAATGATAAATGGATGTGCAACATGACCTCCAACCCATTGATCTACTTGTGTAAAGTTGTGAATAGGTTGGTATCTTAATCTTCATTAAGAATTTTTATGTGATGGGTAACTTTTCAAGAATTTTATTTTACTTATACTAGGTGTTATTTATAGTCAAATGTATTAATCCATGCATAAACATGCTTAGCTATGTACATCCCCTATATACATTTCAGTACGATATGGCCTAATTCCATGGAAGATGGAAAAAATGGGATTCATGAAAGGGTATTATCCTTTCATGACCACTCTGACCATAATTTTTTAGTGGAGTGTCACTGAAAATCATTCCTTAAGAGTGTTGTTTGATAGCCTAGTTTCAGAGATAAACTCTTTGCCAACACAATTGTGCTTAAAATAGAAAACGACTTAGTTAATGTTAATAATTTATCCACATTTATATACCCAACTATATAATGAATTTGATATGTATGTAAGGGGATGAAATATCAATTATCAAACACTAAGGACTCTTAGTTAGGGAGCAAGGTCCAACTCATGTAGCCAAAAGTAAAAAAAATTAAGATAAGTAATATTTTATCATAAGGGTCCCACGAGGAGAAAAATGAGAGCATACGTAGCATTTATTTTGATAAAAAGATAATTTAAGTGTTTTTGGTCACCCTTGATCCTGAAACCAAGCAAGGGGAGAGCATACACACGTCAAACTATCATAAGCAAAGATGTAAACACAAAAAAAACTCAAACAAGTTCATTTTAAACACCAAATTCAAGTACTATTTTTATAGTCCAAAAATAAAATGTGGTGAGTGTTTGGTTGAATAATCACAACTTTAACAAGAGAAAATCTATAGTAAACTAGTTAGTATTATTAAATGTGATCTATGCCAAGAAAATGAGGTTTTATTAATAATTTTAAAAGTCTTTATCTATGTTTTTTCCATTCTTTAAGTTAATTCCACCATTGTATGATTTCACTATTCTATAGGTTACTTTGGATATTTCATATGTCAATTTTACTATTTTATAGGTCAATATTGTCATTCTTCTGGAAACAAAAAAAGAAAGTAAAAAAAAGTTGTATTTCCATTATTAAAATTAAAAAATACACTATTACGCAAAGAATTTATGCTATTACAAACTATAATTTTGACATGGTGAATAATTATTACACCACTATAGAAAATTTGATAAAGAAAAAACATAAAATAAGATTTTTTCTATTACCAGTCATGATATTACTATTACACAGAGCCTTTCTGCTAATTTGGATTACTATTTTACCATTTTTGTAAAATAAACAATTAATCTGAATATTCATGATTCCAACACCATCACAACTATTTTTCCAATGTGCAGGATGATTTATCTAATCCTTGAAAAAATAGTCAAACAGGTTATTTTACTATTAGTTATAATGCATTTTCACCATTAGGCAGGGTAATTCCACTGATTCTAAAAAATAATTAGAATAACATGAAGTGTTTTTGACATTCCTAATCATGATTATGTCATTATCAAGAGTGTTTCACCACTTAGTAGGGAGATTTCACTACTATTCTGGAAACAATAGGTTTTGAAAATTTTAAGGAATATAAGGGAAACTAGCTTAAAATTTTCATTAAATTTGAGGCTATGATGATGATGTGTCTTAAAATTTGATTGTGGGGTGTTAATCCCACCTGAATGTTTCAAATATAATACATGATTTTAAAGGTTATTTTTACAATTATTATAAATAAAAAATAATTGAAACATACCACTAACATAGGTGTGAATCCTACGATTGAGGAAAACTAAGAAGTTAACAAATAAACAAACAAGTGAACATAATTATTATACCTTTCCTTGTGATCTACTTATCAAAATGAGTGTTGTGCTCAGATGTAGTTGTAAAAGGTTTGTATAATACATGTGGGTAATCCAAGAATGTAAAGCATTGCTAAATTGATGATTTTATGATGTGTGATGGAGGTGATTAAAATTTATAAGGATATTTTAACAACACTTCATTGTCAATTGAAATCTTGTTGAGAATGGGGGGTGGCCATTCAATTTATATAATTTTAGGATCAATTTTGACTGTTGATTTGACATGGAGATTAATGGTAGAGGGTAAATCCTAAAATGAAAGATAAACATTTATGCTATGACATGGAGTGTGTATGAAATTATAATAATTTCTATTCATAAGTGTTTGGAGTAAGTGTATTCCATTGACCTTGCTTGCACACTTATCATCTTGCATTAAAATTACCTTGTGAAGGACACTGTGACTTTTTAAATATGATTTTTAAATTGTCAAGTGGGTCCTTTGATGACATTACAAGTTTGAGATAGAAAATAGGATTTATTGATTTATGGAAAATAGTAATTTTGCATTCCATAATTTTCCATTATTGATTAGATTAACTAATTAACAAATATTAAGTAATTAATGTGATGTGATCTAATTTTTTTATGATTGGATGTGATCATGGAAATAAAGATTAATTGACCCCTATATGAATAGTGAATTGGCTAGGGATGTTATGATTATAATATCTATTAGGCTATTTAGGTATGATGTTAGTGTGGATGATTGGATAATTAAAATCAACATGAAGGTGTTTAATTTTAAGTGTCTACTGAAGGTAAAGGATATCTAGAATAACATATTTGATATTTTCATGTGGCATGTTTAGATTATGATTTCAATGATAAGTTATTTAATAATATTATCCAATAATTTAAATATTATGCTTTGTGTTTTTTTTATGATTTACCTACTCAATAAGTCAAAGCATTCAATCCACAAATAGATCAATTTCTTAAGCATTTGTCTTTAAAATTGATGAAAATATTTCTTATGTGAAAATCATCAAGTTTAAGAAAAGAATTAATAAGGTTACTAGTGATTAAGTACTTCATTACAAGACCATGCTTTCAAAAATTACTAACACCTTGACAAATAATGAATTAAAAGATATTTTCAAACAAATTTTACTTGCAACTTTGCATGAGTTAATTATTTTCAAAAAATTCATATCATATAAGAAACTTTGTCATAAAATAATAGAATGAGATGTTAAGCTTCTTACATTGAATAAGTTCAAACATGCACCTACATCTACATCTACTTCCACAATGAAGTTTCAAATCAAACCATCATACAAAGCTAAGCCAATAGTTACTAAAGCTAATGTAAAGATCATAATTAATGTTATTCCTTATCCTTGTAACAAAATTAATTTATCATATCATCCAAGGGGTAAATTTTATGGATTACCGTAACTACTTCATAGATTTAAACAAAATTTACTTGAGCATAATATTAATACTCTACCTCCACCATTTGAGGTTGACATGTGTAAACCTCAAGAAAAATATTTGAATAAAAATGTATATTTTGATGACCATAAATGTAACGGTCATTATACTGATAGATGTTTTAACCTCAAGAACCTTATTCAATATAGTATAGATAATAATGTTATTGAGCTAGGCATTCCTACAGAGGAAATTAAGCCTCAACATAATAACTACAATGCTAAGTTGAATATTTTTAGTGAGCCATTTTCAAACAATGATACTAACAAGGATAATTGGAAAATGCATCATATATAAAATTAATATCCACCTTTTGATTCATATCATCATCCATAAGATGGAATTATTTGTAAATTTGTTCAAACTACTCAATAGTGTCCTTTGATTACTTTTGATGATAGTGAGATAGTGGATTATGATTTATATTTTCATGCTTTATTTAGACAACCATTTTTTTATATCAAAAACCCATTTATAGTGTTTTAGTTGATAATTGATCAAGCGAGAGTGCAATCATAATGACATTAATTCAATCATTAGATTACACACAACATGACATACAAAAAACATATAAGAGTTTCAAGATATTTAATGGGAAATAACAAACCACTTTGAGACACATTGTGTTGCATATTAAAGTGTGTCTTGCTACACTATCTAATATTTTTCCAATTTAACCACAAAATTGGGTCTTTAACATGATATTAGTATAATATTGGTTATAAAATCTCCATGTTGTACCTTTTATGGTATATAGATACCTAAAGTACATTCATTATGATCAAGTTGTTACAATTTTAGGAATTAAATGTATACCCTCTACAATATATAGTACCTATTCCTCCTCATCCACTACCATAGTTCATTGTTACGTCTATAAAAAATCAAATCACATTTATAGTTTTTTCACCTAGGAAAAATACTTCTATTTAACCAATTTAGAAAAAGATGTAAATATCTCACAAGTAAATAGTTTAAAGGCATTCTTATTGGCAAAATATGTCTAGTTCCCAAAAATCACCATCACATGCAAAATATTCCAAATTTGGGATACATACAAATCAACATTTTCCTAAAATGGCACAACATTTGGCATAATATCCTACTAGTCCTGATCATATTTGACATCAATCTACATCTCCTTGAGCTACTCCTCCTACACAAGGATTACATGAGTAGTGATCTATATAATTTTCATATAGCACATGGGGAATTTTATGATTTTTACTCATACACATCAAACAAATTTCATTCATTAAATAGATTCCTTATGCTTCTTCTCACAAATGTTTATGAACCTCAACTTGATGTGATCATTGGTTAACTTTTTACATTTTAAAAAACATTCAAATAATTCAAAATAAAGTAAAAATTTTTTTATACAAAACTTATTTATTGTTGTTGTTATTTGTTTAATTCTTTCATATGTGTTTGATTTTATCAAATTTTGTTAAGCCCTTAGATATTACTAACTTTTGGCCTCTTGTATTTTATCTTTCACTTTCCAAATCTGAAAATTGAAAACGATGATCTATTTTTCCTCACTCTACCATTTACTTTATTGATTTTATAGTCTACATTGATAAAACTACATTTTTTGATAAGGGCATTATTGACCAATAAGGGACATGAATGACTTCCATTATTATCTTTAGATGTTTGATCTTTTCCTATTCAAACTTCCACATAAGAATTAAATTCAGACCACACAAAGCCTTTATATCTCCATTTTCTCAGTATTTTACTTTTCCTATGCTATATTGCTCATACATGTGCATTATATATTTCATCAAACTTACATTTGATGAAACTAGGATGTACAATATTTTCTTTTCATACCTATTTTGTACCCACATATTTTTTAGTCACAACCACATATACAATGGGGGCATCTTGATCATACATTTCCATACCATCATTCTCAATGCATACTTCACATTGATAAATGTTTTATATTGTTAATATTCATCTCATTTATTATAATTTATAACCCTTGGTTATCATTAGCTAATGTTTTCTATGTTAAAAATTTCCAAAAGTATAAAAAAATTTCAAATATTGTCAAGAATGCAAAAACATTCAAAATATTTACAAAATCCAAAATTAATACATGAACATGATTAGATATGTAGTTTACATAATTAATATTTGTTATTTATATTATGATTAGTAGATATTATACTATTTTTATATCACACATGAATTTCACTAGTATTCATGAGTGCTATTTAAGACATACATATCTCACACGGACTAAGATGTTGGACTTACCTCTACCCAATAACATTGCTAAAATGGGGGCATATTTTCCACATGCTACATTATTTATAGGTTTTACCATTCTAAGAATCCTATAGTACTAATTTATACACACTTTTAAAAATATCTTGATAACATATATTTATTATATTATGTACATGGATATGTCATTTTCTAGGAAATTATCACATTATTTATAGATGATATAGACTATCTTTCTACTTATATACCACATTGATTACATTAATTGGACATAATAAATTAGATCTCACTTGTCTATTATGTGTGACCCTTGGCCTTTGTGTGAAAACTAATTAGACGTCTATATGAGATCATTATTTGGCATGCGACATTTTAACATGCCCATTGCTTTTGGCCCTTGGCCCTTTATTTGTGTGAAGTCTAAACATGTCTCTTATTTGTAACATTAATGATGTCCTTTATGTGTGGCCATTGGCCTTATGTGTGAAACATTTACTTATGAAACATTTTAACATGTCCCTTTTATGTGGCCCTTGGCCTTATTTTATGACATTATGCTATTGTATTTATGTTCTTGTTGATATTGTTAAGTTTTATGATGTCCTTGATCCATATCATGCACTAGCTAATGTCTAGGATTTAATTTAATATTATAGTATTGTAAGCTTCATTGATACATTTACATATGCCTTATGTCATATGTTATATATATGATTCAAATGTACATATATTACTATTATTTTCATAATTTTCATATAAGCTACATTATTCAATGATTACATATTACTACACATGATATAATTACATTTTATTTTGAGATGATTTAATTTCAAGATCAATTCCCTCACCTCAAAATGGAGGTATTTATTGAGATTTTCATACATGAGATAATCCACTTTAAGAGAGAATTTTTTTCTTGGTATAAAATAAAATTTCAATGATAAAAAATGGTCAAAATATAATCATTAGTACAAATGATGGGAGCATATGCCATTTATATGCACTCACATTATAGGAACAAAGTAGATATTAATACAATTTTTGTTTCATGATATAGATTGATGCACAATTTTCACAAAAAAATTATAAATATGCATCTACATTCAATTACATATTTGCATTTATCACAATGGGATCATGATACAGATTCATGCACACTATGCTATTTTTAAAATTTAGGGGCATGATATAGGTTCATGTCATGATTTCAATATAACTTGATATCTATTAAAATGGTAGGAGAATGGATATTCCCCATTTTATTTTGACCATGCATTTAAGAAATAAGGAACATAGTTAAAATTGAATCTACAAGCCATGTGTAATGGTTGATTCAATTAAAGTGCATAATGTATAACTTAGAGGTTATGTTTCCTCTAACATTATTTCCTATAAATCCATTATCAAAGTTAACCCTTTTCATGTCTTGTGGTTAAAAAGATCAACATATAAAATTTTGGTTTATGTATCTCTCAATGGGTTTAATATTTTAAATTTAAATTGGAGCTTTATCACCCTCTAATGTGGCCTCCAAACACATGATGGATTCAACAATCCATAATAAACTCTCATTCACATAAATAACTCAAAAATTCATTCATAAATTCAATATATTCTCATTAATCTTATCACAATTACAAAAGCTTTATCAACAAATCTTATTTCTCATCACACACATAACTTTGAATTCACAAGCCAATGAGGATTTCAAGATTATACCCAATCTTATTCTCAAAAACTCACCCCATTCTCAACCTAGCCTACCAAAACTAAGTAAGAAAGAACCATGTATAGAAACATATGAGGGAAAAACAAAAAAGGGACAAAGGGGCCCCAAAATTCTTCCCACTCCTTCACATGGAGGGAATATTGTCAAGAGATAAGGTTTACCCCAATATAATCCATGCCACATTCATCATGAAATCATATTTGACCAAGTACAAAGAATCTTTGGAAAGTTGGCACCACCTTCAAGCAAGGTCACATGGAAAATGTAGATGCCAATCTAAAATAGTGATTCATGTCTCCCCACTTAGCAAAATATTCAAAAAGGGGTAGGTTTTCCTTTTGACCACTCTTTTCATGCCCCACATGACAAATTTGACCCATGCCACCTAAGCACTCAATAATAGTGTTGTGAAACCACACTAAGATGAATAGTGTCCACCACATCATTAATGAATAGTACTATATGAATAGTGTTTTTCTCATTGCATCATTATCCTCTAGTTGAAATTGACTCACCTCTCATGAGTTTCCTTGATTGTATCCTTACCTTTTATTATGAAAAAAATAAAATAAAACCACTATATTTGGGTGATGCAAGATTTTTGAACCCTAAGATGCTCCTGCATGAGACACTTGAGGTAACAATGTGATCTCATGATCACATAAATGGGGTAAGTGGTAGAACCACTCTTTTGGTTATGATGGTTAATGACCAAAAAATCTCCTTCCAACACACTAAGTACACTCAGATAATATTATTTTTCCTTCTCCACTTCTAGTTTCTACATACTAACCCCAAAATTGTCCTCCTCTACCAAAATCTCATCCATATCCCAATAGATTCATATGTGGGCTCCAACCCACCATAAAAACTCATGAGATGACACCCACCTAAAAAATTTCCTCCTCCACCAAGATGATCTACCATGCTTCTCTTCATCTCATGTGAGATTTATCCCACCACTAACCATCCACCTCCACCAAAAGCTCACCTAGATTTCTTCATCCATCATCCAACCACCTATTAGATCATCTTACACATCACATAACATCATCAATTTCAGCTACTCTCTCATGGCTTCAACTATATCTATCTTCTCATCCATAAAAATATCGTCCACATGTGCACATAATTGCACATTAATCAATTCCAATGTTCCTCCCAAAGAAACTTTTAACTCCTTACCAATACTAGCATGCTCATAATGAGATATAAAAATCTCCAAATCAACTAATTATAAGCTTGTAATCTCCTTATCCAGACATTCATTTTTAATATTCTACACATGGCTAAAATTTCATCATAATATCTTCTTGTGCACTATCTTGCACCTCTTCATCCATAGGTTATTCCAAAGAAGCTTGTAACTCTATATGGCTGAATTTTGTTTTCCATTGTAAGTACAAATGGATGTAATTTTTTTCACTCACATGAGATAATACATGGATTCAATCTTCATTCTCATTTATATCATATTTCACAAGGATGTCTTCAAAAATAGGTTGTGCAACAACCTTCTTCTCCTCTTTTACATTACATTTCATGGAAATTTTCTTCTTCATCCTCTCTTTTATTTTATGCAACTCTCCATGGTTTCTTTCTTCTCTCTTAAGCATGGCTATCTCTCTCTTCAATGAAACTAATTTTGATTTTATGGAGTCATATATCTCCCACATCATTTCTTCTTCTTCTTCTTCTTCTTCTTCTTCACTTTCACACTCTTCAATTCTTTCTAGTAGCATCTCCAATAGTCTACCCCAAGTCTTCAACTTCTTCATTCATTCTTTCTCTGGAGTAATTATTCCACTCTTATTATCCATCTTCATAACCTAAAAAACACAAAATGATTCACTCACATCCACATCCTCAACAAGATCATATACACAATAATATTACTTGCTTTGATACCAATTGATGTGGGCATTAATCAACTTTGATACTAGTTGATGTGGCTTCCAACCAAATATTGGATTAAAAATCCATTAACTCTAAAAAACACAAAATAATCTCATTATTTCATCACAAAATAACATCTCAAATTCTCATTAATCATCAATTATCACATACAAATATTTAAGCTTCCCTCAAACACACATATGTAACTTAGCATCCCAAGACAAGGAGGCACAAAAGGATTTTTTCTAAGCCTACTCCCAAATTATCATATCCTAAATAACAAGACAAAGGATACATGTATTTATATATTTACAAAGGAATAAATGAATGAGAAAATAATAAAAGGACAAAGGGGGCCCAAAAATCATCCCACTCCTTCACATGAAGGGAATCTTGTCAAGAGACAAGGTACACCTCAAGATAATCCATGCCACATGCTTCATGAGGTCATATTTAACCAAGTACAAAGCATTTATGGAAATTTAGCACCACCTTTGGTAAGGTCACATGGAAAAAGTAGATTCAAATTTGAAATAATGGTTCATGTCTCCCCACTTAGCATAAGCTTCCTAAAGGGGGTAGGTTTGCCTTTTTACCACTCTTTTCCTGTCCCACATGAAAAATCTGACTCATGCCACCTAAGTACTCATTAATAGTGTTGTGACACCTCACCAGGATGAAAAGCGTCTACAATATCATCAATGAATAGTACACATGAATAGTGTTTTTCCCACTACATCACCCTTAAATTATTTATTGGTGTACTTACAGAACCAACTTATCTAGGTGATTAATAGGAAGTATAAACTCTCTAATGTTTCATGGAAGCATCATTTATAAAAAAAAATCATAAGAGTAATATTGGTTTCACACATACAGGGGTAATATTTAATTTTTATTTTTAATCTTTTCAAATTCAAGTTACATTTCAATTTTTAGTTTCACATATGAGAACCAACTACTTTACAACATTATTGGATTTTCCATGGAAAATATTGCATGATTTAGAGATTCTCCCAAAGATAAAGTGTGTTGTATTACCTCATGTGTATCTTTAATTTACTCTAGTAATTTAATTTTTAGACTAAAGGTAGGGGGAATACAGTCACTCAAATTTGGTCACTAATATTTGATAATGTCAGCTTTGACCCTATTTAACTTTAATTAACATGAGCATTTAATCTGGACCTTATTTTGACCTCACTCTATCTTAAGCACACATATGGACCTATTTATTTATAAATTCTATATTATGCCTTAAAAAGTGTTCCAAATTACTAGAAACCCATATAAGTATTTGTATAAACATCCTTGGAATATAAATTCAAACATTTTTGTTAAGGAGAAAAATATCTAGTAGGGAAAAATAGTGGTAAACATTTATGTCTCATATGGGTTATTATTTTTCCTTAACCATTTTAATGAACATTTAAAAAAATTTAAACCTCCCTTAAAGTTTGGTCTATATTTGTAGGATATGTATTGTCTATTTTATCAAATTTGGGATTTATGTGAAAACCATATATGACAACACTATTGTGAAAAATTAGAAGAATAATATAACAATGATAAAACTTGCTAATTTTGAGCTACTATATTTTAGAAACTTAATAAAACTAATAAAGTTTAAGTAGAAAATAAAGAAAACTAGAACTTGTGCCTCAGGGGAGAATCAAGGTCTGAAACTTGTTGTGTAAAGAGGTATAGAGACTAGAATTAGAAATTTGAAATTGAATCTGGGCTTGGACAATAGCACTGAGAAGAGCAGACTAGAGGGGTGGAAATAGTTTCCAACCTAGGGTGATCTTATGCATTTTTATTAAGGAAATCATGGTTTTTAATTTTTATTTGACTTTATTTGTAGATCCTACATTTGGTGTGGGAGATTTCGATCATTTATGGAGACCACTATGTACCTAGTTTTCATTCAAAACCCCTAGCTACTTGAACTATAAATACCAATTAAAATGAATTGGGATAAAGGAATCAATAGTTGAAGTTGGATGAGACCTCAACACCCCATGTAGTGAGTGCTACCTACATACCAATACTCTAAAGAGGGATCAAAATTCATATAGTTCTCCCATACTACAATGGTGTTTGAGTAACTAGTAAAATATGTTAGATGTTGGTGTAATACTAATGTGATTAAGTTACTTAACCACAAATTGTGACCTATTAAATGTATTCATACTTGAGATAGTGGATACTAAGGCTATATGCAATAATAATTGGGAGAAATAGGTGTTCTATTCTTAATGTGAAAGTGCGATTCTAGTGTCTTTTAGTGTAGAAACCTCCCCCTATGTAAAATGGTTCTAAAAATTATCTATATAGTCATATAATTAAAAATAATTTAAATGGGGATCATTATGGACATGGGATGACCTTCATATATCTTTGAATTTGGAAAATCAATCATTATTTGGTGGGAACACATGAGAGGGGGGAAGGAAGGAGTGTGCTCCTACCTCCTAGGGAACTCCTATATAATGGGTAATTTAACCATGTTGATGGTTAGGTAGGGCCTAAAATTTGTTTAAGGTTGATAAGATAGTCTTAAGTTCATTCTGGGGTCATATATCATTTTAGAAGAGTGTGTAAGGTGGTCGAAAGTGATCAAAATGGGCCCTAAGATAGGTCTAGAAAGTGTGTAAATCACACATCACAAGGGCATGATTTTTTAAAATTAAATGTTAATTTTATGTGTCTATATTTCCTCTCATTTTATTCTATTAATTTAGCAAAGTGAAAGTACTAGATTAAAAGTTAAAAGAGTGTACACCTAAACTTGCTTATGGGAAGGAGTCCTAAATGTAGGTCACAATACTGAATTGTACTCCATGAAAACCTATAGTGAAACATATGTAGAATTAGTCTTTACTTAAGATGAATATCAATAAGTAAAATATAAATTTTTAGAGAGTGATAAGAAATGAATACACTTGATCGAGTATAAAACTATTGTTCATTTTATAATGTAAAAATTGGGGCAAAAATTGGTGACTATGATGTATTATGCATTTGTATTAACATTGAATAGATTGAATTGGACTATGCATGCCATAATCATCATAGATAATTAGGTGTGATCAAGAAATCAAGGTGTGTTTTAATCCATCACCATCATCCTAGATTAGTGGAGTATCTTGGAATCCCTATATGAATCTTGATATGTGTGTGTGTGTGTGTGGTGTAAAAATTGGTGTAGATACTAGTGCAAATAGAAAACCAACCACTACAAATGGACAAAGATTAAATTATAGTGAAAATATAGTACAAAACTAGAAAATATATTGAGTATCATATGGGTCTAATGTATATAGAGTGGAGAATGACATGAGTCATCATTCCATCTATGAAACTAGTGAAAACTTTGAGCAATGGGGAAGTAATGTGATGTGAACATGACCCCAAATGATATATAATGCATATATTTTTTCATACTAAGTAAAATAATTATGATTCTGAGAAGAAAACCATGTACCAAAATGGAAAAGTATGTTGCACATGATTTCCCCTAAATTGAGCAAATTTGAGATAAACTCTAATTTTGAGTAATTTTTGGAGTTAAGACTATGAAACTATTAAGTATTGTTATGAGTAAACTAAGGTTCTAAGAAATTATGAAATTCTTGTTTTGTTAAGCATTTGGATAACAACATTGAGAAGGACACTAGACCGATGCTCTCCTATCCAATGTGGTGCTCCTATCCAAATTGACTTTGTGTGTGTTTTATAAGCTTAGAATAATGTGAACTATGTAACCAGTTTTAAATTTTGTCTGTGTATTGATTTGGGAAGGTCAAGTCTCTACGACAAACCTTTGTTAATTCCCCCTCTTTTGAGGTTAGTTTTTGAGCCTACATAATAACTTAACTCAAAATAAAAGGTTATGCAATAGGTTGTTATGATGTAAAAAATGTAGATCTAAGTAACAATGACATGATGTAAGATAATGTAACCATTGTTTATGTAAACTAAGCATAGTAATAATATAATTTTCATGTCAAAATAGGCATTCACAACAAGTGTGTATAGATAGGTGTGATAATGAAACACACAAATAACTGAGCAAATAATTAAATAATGTTAAATAAAACTAATTAGGGATGAATTAATGATGTCCATCATGGAAATTAAAGTGGTTGGGTGCATGATGTACATCATGGCATCCAAATATAAGAAAGGAAGAAGCAAAGTGTCATGTCCATGACACACACAATCAAAGAGTACACACACAATATATAAAACACTTAATATAAGGCCAAGGGGAAAAAAAATGGGACATACTAAAATGTCACTCAATCAAATAAAAGACACATATATAGGAATTTTTAAATTCCTTCACATGCATATAAATAAACAAAGGATTAGATCCACATAGAAGGACATGTTCAAATGTCCTCACACACATAAAATAAGATATATAAAGGCTTAAATCCACTTGGTAATGACATATTAAAATGTACTCAAAGCAAACATGAAAGTTTATACAAGATATGAAGCTATAAAAATCAATATACAAAGCATGCATGATTATGTATTATGATTAACAAGAGCTAAGTTATAATTTGAGTAGTATTTAGTAACTAAGATAGAAATAGTATATCACAATGTTAGTGAGTGATAAATATTATAATATTTAATATAATTTAAGGTACTAAGCATGTGAGTAAGATAATGTGGGAAAATAAGGATAAAACCTATGTTTACCCTACCCCCAGTGAGCTAAATAATGAATGCACAAGTTGTAGGAATCTTGTGTGAAGTCTAGAACTAATTAGTGATAGTTTGTGCTTATTAGGACATGAGATAGGTGAGGGATACTATATCACTCACTCCTATCCTCCATAATTATCTTGTTTTAATATAGTTTATGTGTAGTAGTAGAATAACCTATAACTAGTTCTAAAAATGATGTCCAGTGTTATTTGTAGTCACTCATATATAATGGCAAAGTATATATGAAATAAAATTAGCTAGAACATATATTAAATACTATGATCAACTGAATTGATGTATGAAAAGTGCATATAAGCATGCATAGGTCATATTTTTTGCTATTTTCCACAATATTTTATTATTTTTATATATTTTTAGCATATATATGAATGTAAGTATGATACATAATAGGTGAGATGATACTAACCAATGTATCCATTAACATTCTTAGCATTAATAGATCCTATGTTGGACAAAAGGATGGTTATCTCATGCAAATAAAGAGTAACATGTAGTTGTGTAGGTTTTCTATCATTGGTATATTCATATTATTCATAATCAATATCATACCATGTTGTTATAATCATCATTATTTAGATTCAGAACTTGTGAAATGCCACTCTTGTATTTTGTTATATCTTGATATGAATAAGGAATTATCCCATACTATGGTATTGACCGTTATAATTTCTCCTTTGTAATGTGTATTGTGTCAAGTGCCTTTAGTGATGTGTCACTACTTGTATTTGTTTATATGCTAGCCTAAAGTATGCATTATTTTGTTGTTTTTGATTTTAATAAAATTTATCTTTTATTGAAACTATGCTCATTTCAATTTCATGTGAAAATTTGACATGGTTGGCATCTTTACCCATTATTTCCCTAATTTTTATCATCCATGATATTCCTAATTCAATTTTTTGTTGTTCCAAACTAGGGCATACATCAAATACCATTGAACATGTTTTTGGCCCAACTATACAAGGTAACTCAATGGATCCAATACATTATTTAGTTGAAATACTCTTATCCAAATGTTCCTTATCATATCTAATAAATTATAATAGTGTCATGTTAAAAACATTCATTTCAATAGTGTTTTGATTATGACATTGGTACATTACTTGACATCTATAAGTGGATTTGACAACTTATGTGCCTACTCTTTTTGTAACATTTCCTTTTTGATACATTATTTTTGTAATTATTCTTTTTGAACCTTTTCTTGCTCTGATTTGTCCCTTGGTAACCATTTTTGTACTAATTCTAATTTTTCCACTTTTTGAACTTATTCTTGTTCCATTATGGGTGTTTGATAGATGAATCACTAAGAGGATCACCACTTTATATTACATTTTGCATTTTATTTTTCAAATCCAAACAATGATTTTAATGATGCCCATGCATTATATGATATGCATAATAGTATTTTGATCTCTTTAGAGGATGCAAATGAGCTAGTTTGACTAACTTTTTTCTAATTATTACCCTTATAATCTCACTTGAACTCTTATTATCCATTTTTATAACTTTAATCACTTATTGTATATGTATTCTATTTTAGTTTCTCATTTTGATATGAAATATTTTTAGGGCAACATTTGTAGATGGATATGTGCATACATAATTAATAATAACATCTTTAGACTTCTTTGCACATGTAATCTAATGTTATAATAATGTGATATTTTCACTAAAAGCTAAATTTTATTTTAAAACTCTAATATTAACCTTCTCATAGTTATTATTTGATCCTTTAGATTATCATAAACACAAAACCTAGGTGATTTAGATTTAACATGCATACATACACCCTAAAGAGGATATGTGGGAGGCAAAGGGGTTTAAGGAAGGATGGGTTGATTGGATTCATTTATAACTATAATAAGGTATAAATTACCTATTCGTATAGTGATAATAAGGACCTAATTATAGGTATAGTAGTTGTCAAAACCTTAATGGATAGGAAGAGGAGAAAGAGATTATTTTATACCTATAGAATGTGACACTAAAACCTAGAAAATTATTGTTATAATAGAAAATATCAGATCTAAAAATACTAAAACAAAATATGAGAATATTAAAAATAAGGATGTAAAACGTATCAACATATATATTTAGGATTTGGAAAAATATGAATAAGAAATGGGTTCACCAATATATTATATTAAATTTGGATTTATGTGAAAAACTTGGATGACAACAATATTACATAAAATCAGGAGAATAACATAAAAATGAAAAATTCAATGATTTATAGATATTTTATTATTTAAAATTACTAAAAATATAAAAGTGTGAGGATAAAACAAATATAGATGGAAACTATGCCTTAGGGAGGAATCAGGGTTTGAAACTTGTTGTGTAGAGAGGTCTGGTGACTAGAATCAGGTATATGGAACTAAATATGGGATTATACAACAAATATGGGAAGATGAAACTATATGGGTGGTGTTAATTTATAAATAGGGAACTATTATCCACTTGTAGTGAGGAAATCAAGGTTTTTGGGTTCTCTGTGCCTTCATCTTCAAAGCTTATATCTGGTGTGAGAGCTTCTAATCACTTGAAGAGTCCACTATGTAAATGATTTTACTTCAAAAAACCTATCTCCTTAACATTTGAATACCAATTAAAATAAATTGGGAAAAATTATTTAATGGTTTAAGTTTGGAGAGACCTCAACACCCCATTTATCGAGTATTGCCTACATACAAAATATTTTGAAGAGGGATCAAACTTCATGTAGTTATCCCATGCTATAGTGGAGTGTGAATAATTGGTGTAATATTATATATTATGGTGTAATAATGATTTTATTAAATTATTTAACCATGGATTGTGACCTATAAAATGTATTTATACTTGAACTTTAGTCTACTAGGGTTGTATACAATCAAAATTGGGAGAAATAGATATTTTGCTCTCAATGTGCAAGTGTGATTCTAGTGATTTTAAGTGTGAAATACAAACCCTATGAAAAATGGTTTTGAAAATTGTTTATATATTCATATCATTGAAAATCATTTCAATGGGAATCATTAGGGACATTATCAGACCTTCCTATATCTTTGAATTTGGAAAATTAGTTATTTTTTGGTGAGAAGATATGAGAGGGGGAAAGGACACTAGAGCAGTGTGCTCCTATCCCCTATGGAAATCATGTACAATGGGTTATTTTACCATATTGATGGTTATGTAGGGCCTAAAATGTGTCTAAGGTTGATAAGGATAGTGTTAAGTTCATTCAAGGGTAATATATCAGCTTAGAAGAGTGTGTAAAGTGGTTGAAAGTGATTGAAATGGATCCTAAGATATGTATAGAGATAAGTGTCTAAAATAATGGTCACAAGTGCATGATTTTAGCATAAATTTTAATTTTACATGTCTAAAGTGTGATATTTTTTCATTTTATATTTAAGTAAAGGCACACTTAAGTCACCTATTCTACTACATGGAAATTTCATTACTAAGGCATATTGGAAGCATAGCCATTGAGAGAGGGGGGGGGTAAATTAGTACCCTTAAAAACAATACCTTTTACTTCATTTTATCAAATTTTTATCCATAAAATGTATATGTATAACAACCATTCATTCAATATCACATGATCTATCAATATCATAAACAAAACATACTCATAGAAAGCATGAAACATGAGAACATAGCACAACACATCATCTATGTGGGAAACCCTCATGAGGAATAAAATCCACTAAACCAAAACATGGAAATTTTTTAATTTAAGACCATGAATAAATTTAATTTATCACCAACCCAACAAGGAAGCAACAACTCCCTAAATTTATCTAGCACCAACTAGACTTTAACAAGCACCCTCTTACAAGGATGTGACAACCCCATAGATAACCAAGTGACAACTCAACCACCTCTTGACCAAGAACCCACTCAGCCAAGAAATCTATTTCCACCTTGATATTTTTTTATTATAAAACTAATGATGGACACTTTGTAATATTTCATCTTTAACCACTCTTAAATAGCCTTTTTCTAAAGGAAATATATCTTGTATATAATAATCATATCAATAACTCTGAATTCTACCCTTACTCAGCTCTAATATTCAAACTCATGCTTTCAACACATAAATTTCATAAACATGATCTCTACCTCAACATATGAATATTTACAGTCACATGAAACTATACTCTTCTACTAAACTCATGCATAACACATGGAGGTATTCTTGTTCTCTTTCATTTGCAAACAAGCTCACTATTTGCATTATTCCATTAATCATCATAGATAATCATCACAAGAATATGTGGCATGGATTGATATCCATATTCACCTCTCTAAAATTCCCTTCAAATAAATCATATATTCAATTCATTTGCTCCACTCTCTCTAGACCAACTAGGCCTAAAAGAACTTCCTCTTATACTAGTCTTTTGAACACTCATTTATTCACTCTCTTGTGTCAACCAAAGCATAAAATCAATAAGTTTCATCTTTAATTATCCATTATATCATGTTAATCACAAGGAAAAAACATAATTTGATCAAATTTAGGTCGTCCATACTCCTTTAGATTTCAATCTCCCTTTAAGCCTCAAAAGACCTAATATAATTAGGCCTATCCACTTTAATGGATAAACAAAGACCCAAAATGGCCCATAAGGCCCTAAAAATAAACCAAACCTATTCAAACACTTTAATTCCAACCGTTATGAGTATAAATCATGCATAAGGATCCTTAAACCATTCACTTACACTTAGAACACACCATTAGGCCTCATATCTTCATTAGGTCTCATGGAGACCTAATTCCAAAAAGGACTACCCTCTCTCAATCAAAAAATACTTTTTTTTTTGATATGAAAATCATAAAAAAGAATAAAAAATATTTAAACATGTAGAAGGAAATCCAATACATACCTTCATGCATCAATCAACTTACCTTCAAATTTATCAAGCCACCATGACTCAAATCAAAATAAGACATCATCTTAGAAAGCTTACTATTTAAAACCTTAACTCTTGTTAAGAATTAAAAAAAATTATATTATTCTAAGACCTCTAAGAATATTCATATCATTCAAAACATGATAACAAATTCATTTATGACCTTATGAGTTCATCTTTATATCAAAAGAGCATTTTAACACACAACACAACCTCTAGAGAAACACCAATTCAACATTCTACAAGATTACTAGAAGCTCGTCAAGTTACATGAATGACCACCTTCAAAACATTATTTCTCACCTTTAAGACATAATCAAATTGTAATCTCACTCTTAAAACCAACTCTAGACCATGGATCACATGATCAACACTTTCTACCTTAAATGGCATTGGTCTTATAGACCAATCTTCAACTCTCACACCACTTATTTTCTCTTTGCTACTTAGACATCACCTTGTAGTAAAAAAAACATTGAAAACATGATAATTGTTGTAGGAAACATTGTAAAAAATCCATCTAACACTCCATTAATCTCTATAGGTCAAATAAGATCCATTTTCATCATGAATATTTACATTAGGGTTTATAGACATAATAAGCCTTGAAACCTTCATACCCCTATTCATCATGTCTTTAAGCCAATTATTCACAACTGGGATCAATCTAACCATTTACAAGTACTAATATAAGATTAGAACAACTTTTATCATCCATCCAAAGTGACCAAAATCTCCACACCACTCATCAAGTCACTCATGTCCACCAAAAACACAAACCTTAAGCACAATCCTTTTTAATTGAGATTTTATTACACAAAGCCATACTTTCAGAATTGCCTCAATACATGGAACAATACTATAATGAGTTAAAAACATCATCTAATACTTATAATACCAATTTAAGACCAATAGAGAGGTTCTAAATCCACTTTAGTCAACCTGGGTTCTCTAAGAAAAAACACATTTAAGAAACTCTAACTTTAACTTATAATAAATGCATCTATATGGACATCCAAGTCTCCAAATCACTTTAAATATAATCTAAAGGAAGTCTAATTAATCTTTTATTTTTACACCAATGTGTTTTGACCTCTTCCATGGATTCTATAGGCAAAAGAATGGTCTTGGGTCCCAAAAACTCATGTATAGTCATTTGAATTCAAACCCCAACATCTATATTTTTGAATGTCCAATGACTATTTATTGAAGCATAAATTTGATGGCTTCTAACATGTCATTGAACATAGGGCCAACTTTGGAAGCTCATAAATTGAGCTAGAGAATACATCAAGACACCAAACTTGTAGGGAAGGATCTTGGCACTATAGAAAACACCTCCATGAAATTATTTGAACAAAGTTAACTTTCTAGGTACATATAATAAATTCACAAAAAAGATGGTATCTTCATACCTATAAGACATTTAATGATGGTCTAGTTTATCTTAAGCTATAATGGACCTTTTTCTCTCTCCAAAGGATCATGAGAAACACTAGAACCTCACAAATGTATCTATGGAACCCTCATAACATCATCTATCACATTAATGACCTGCATACATGGCATATACTCTCAAATACATCATGAAGACCACTTTGTCATAAATTCACCATGTAACTCATACTACTTTGATAACATTGACAACCAAGACCATGATCAACAATCTCCCCCTTTGTCATTGATGGAAAACCATTCTTAGAATTTCTCTTTCTCAAACTGATCTTTTTCCCTCATTTTGATCTTTCTCCCCCTTTGACATTAATGACAAAGGGTCTCTTCCTCAACTTTCCTATTTGATCTTTGGACCTAAAAACACTCTTTACACCTTACCACAACAAAACAAGCTTCCTGAATATTTAAAGAATCTCACACATGTTCCCCTATCACCATGCACACCTTGGTCTACTTGAGTTTGACAAATTTGACCAATCTCTTAAACCATCATCCATACTAAGATAGACCTTCTCAATTCCCTTCATCTTACAAGATGATGTCTCTCTCACTCTTTCTTACCATTGGAAACCTTATAATAGTGACATGAATTGATTCTCTTTATATATTGATTTGGAACAATCACACATAGAGCTAATAGGTCTCCCTTAGCCCATGACCATCTAATCAACCAAGAATAACTCCTCGACTCATCTCACAAGATTCATGCCCATAATTTACATTATTCTCAAGATACTTGAGTTATCTCCTCCTAACTCCATTCTTCACTTGAACCATATCAAACTAACACATGCATATTTCTCATAAGAACAACATACCTTGATTAAAGGCATCTTCATCCATATATGAGCTGCCATTGATGATCAACACACTAACTCCAAACCAAAGACATTTTCAAATGGTTAAAAATCCTTATCACATGAAGTTAACAACCATTATTGACTTTTGAAGAAATCACAACATCCTATGAAATCTCCAATCCATCTCTAACTATGCTCATAATATCTCACAAGTCTTAAAAACACTTCATAGCAATTCTTTGAAGCAACTAAGGACAAACCTCCAACTAAACACAAAGAAATAACTTTCAATGATATAAAAAACAAGAACACACTCAGATTTTCCACATAACCACATCAAAAAATCACATGGTTAAAACCTCCATGACCTCAGAGTCATCACCATGTCCATTAGATTTCACCATACAAGGCAAAAGATCTCAAACACAACACTTTCATATGTTCACTGAGAACTATAACCAAGGCTTAAGAACCCAATAAATTACCTTTGAATTTTCACACATTCATAGGAATTTATCATGAATAAAAATTTATTAAAATTAACATATGATACCTCTATAAAAAATTCATGTGCATTGGATTTTTCAACTCTATGCATACTGACTTGGGAACATCATTCTCACTAACACACAAAAACTTGCTTGAATGCTCCAAAACATAGTCATGATGAATATTATCTTTAGCTCCTATAAGGACACTTATAAAACATATTATTAACATTAATATATCATATGTGACCTCTAAAACATCTTCCATTAGTTAGATCACAAGTTCTAGTGTTAATTATTAGTCTTGCAGACCAATTTGTTAAGATTCTCTTTCAAAATTCTTACATAGTTAGATAAGACATTTTGGATTCCATATTTCAAATTATTAAACTAACTATAAATATTATATAAAGAATATATAGGTCATATAGGTCCTAAAAATTAACATCATATTCATTTGATGCTTCAACTAAGTGTAGAGAGCCTCCAACTCATCATTCTCACTTGCCTAGTTTTTCTCATTGTCTTCAATATTGGACTTTTAGAGATAGGTAAACTTGTATAACCAATTTACCACTCTTAAAGTCTATAAATTTCTCAAAAACCACAATGGGAATTAATTATAAGTAAAAAGGTTCAATCTCCATCCATTGAGCAACTTTGACTCAATCAACCTTGTTTGCTATACCAAATTTTTGAGAAATAAGGGGTTTCTTGTAGCTTCCACTCACTCTTATGATGGACCAATGTCACTTGGAGATACCTAAGAGAGTTATATACATAAAAAAATCATAAAAATAGGTATTTTAATCCATTCTAATCCATTTCCATCAAGATCTTCTATATTAGGTCATTATGAGGGTTTTAGACCAGTTTCCATTTTTAACATTTATTCATAAAGCCATAACCATAAAACTAACTCATAATGCTTGTAAAATATTTATAGGACCATTTTAAATCTCTATAAAATATCTCATATTACCATACAATAGTCACACATGCCAAAAATCATAAGAAAATTCTTCTTGGGTCTGCTATACCTTATTTTGTACACATAGCAAATGTCAAAACCAAATTTCATGCTTTCTCATTCAGAATTTGATCTAAGACTTGATAAACATACTTGAAATAACCCCTCATACCTATGTTAATGATTTTATGAGCTCTAGTATATTATAAAATTAACTTGGCCTGTCATTAGGCCACACTAGTTTACTTTGCACATTAGGCCTTTAAACCGCCAGCCACACTTAGACATTGAACACACCTTGAAACCTCTTGTACTATTATCAACACCTAATTATCATGTAATACCACATAATACCATGTTCACACACTAATAAAATTCTTCTCATAATCCTTAGACTACTCACCTCAACATGCTACCTTCTAGCTTCAACAACTACTTTGGGGGCTAATGAGCAACTTCAATAGCTCCCCCTCAGACCGAGCATCCATTATTCAGCAAACATAAATACAATACATTAGAATACACAAACACAACATGTTTACATAAATTTATTATCATTCAACACATGTCAAGACTCAACAAGTATCCACCTTGCTTTCTCTTACTAATAAATGTCTCCATGAAGCCTAATAGAGACAATCCATTCCATAGGGATCTAGAAAAAGATACATTTAGGAGATTCCCAGATCTCCATGATCTTACATGGTTGAATTTTATTCATCATCCTTATATGCATATTTATCACTTTGTATTTGACCTCTTTATCAACAATAAGATCAACAATCTAACTTGTCTCTTTTGACTTGACATATCTTGAGGTCCTTAATGCATTGAGATGCCTGATTGGGTTCTTCATATTTCCCTTCATATTTGCATCCTTCTTAACTTGGTATACATTCTCAAGTGACTTTATTATATATATCAACTCTTGAATCTCTTTCTTTAGTTTCTTATCCATATTGTGCTTCTAGGATCACCTTCAATCTTTCAAGGCTTCTCCAAAGGACCTATTTTGATACCAATTATTGAAAGCACAAACACTAAGAGGGGTGAGGTGAATTAGTGCCCTTAAAAATAATCCATTTTACTTTAATGTCTCAATTTTTTATCCATGAAATGAATATGTATAACAACCATTCATTCAATGTCACATGATCTATCAATATCACAAATAAAGCATACTCATAAAAAGCATGAAACATGAGAACACATCAAAACACATCATCTATATGGGAAACCCTCCTAGAGAATAAAACCCACTAAACCACAACTTGGAAAAATTATTATATAAAACCATGAATAAATTTAGTTGATCACCAACCCAATAAGGAAGCACCAACTCCCTAAATTTATCTAGCACCAATTAGACTTTAGCAAGCACCCACTTGCAAGGAGGCTACAACCCCTAGGTAACCAAGAACCAACTCAACCATCTCTTGACTAAGAACCCAGTTAGATAATAAATTTGTTTATAATTTGATATTGTTGTCTTCTATAATTGATTATGGACACATTTCAATCTTAATTTTTTAACCACTCTCAAACAAACTCTTTATTAAGCAAGTTTGTCTTCTATATAACAATCATATCAACAACTATGAATTCTGCCCTTACTCAGTTCTAATCTTCAAAATCATGCTCTAAAAAAAAATATTCCATAATCATGGTATATACCTTAGCATATAAATATTTATAATCACATGAAACTTTGGTCTTCTACTAAACTCATGCACAACAAATGAAGGTCTTCTTTATTTCTTTAATTTACAAACAAGCTCATTATTTGCATTCTTCTATCAAGCATCATGGAAAATCAGACAAGAAAATATGTCATGGATTGATAACCATCCTTACATATCTACCATACCATTCAATGAAATCAGATATTCAATTCATTCTCTTCATTCTTTTTAGATCAAATAGGCCTAAAAAAGCTTCCTCTTATACTAGTCTCTTGAACAATCATTTACTCACTCTCTTGTGTCGGCCAAAGCATAAAATCAACAAGGTTCATATTTCATTACCCCTAAAAACAAATTATTCATAAGGAACAAACATAATTTGATAAATATTAGGTTATCCATGTAGACACCTAAAAGTGGTCACCAATGACCTCCAACTAGGCTTTTGATCCATTTCTATCAAAATGCACAATTTGTCCTAAAAACACTAAAATAGATTAAATGGTTTGAATTTATCATATAAAAGTGCCAATTTTGGCTAGAGTATCACTAAATGGGGTAATGCAATTTATGATATATCTAAATTTGATCAGGTCATTTCAAGTCAAAATGATGATTATTCACCTAAATGCTCTAGATTGCTCTTTTCTACCAAATTTATTACATGAGACATGTGCACTTGTTATTTTTTGTTGACAACATCCTAAATGGGATAATGGATCCAATGCATCTAACATTGCCTTCCAATTTTAATCCAATTAAATTTTGAGCCAATAATATGACATTTTGACCAATTTGATTAATTTGAGCACCAATTGCCAAGATTTGCCCCAAACTTGATTAATCATGTTTAAATATAATTAATTCAAATCGTGAGCCTAATTAAGAATTCCATGGAACTTGTTGAAGATTTATTTTTGGAAATTGATTATGATTTTCTGAATCAAGTGACATAATTTTTTGGGAAGGAATTCTTAGGCCATAAATGCATAAAATATTTGATTAAGCCCTCACATGCCTCTTTAATGCCTCTTTATACTAAATATTTATGAGGGAATTTATTGATTTTATCCTCCAAAATTTAATGGATTCTTAGCCACACATATTCATCTTGAGATGGATGGTCAGGTTCATTCTCATCAATTATAAAAATCTATAAATAGAAGGCCTCACACTCATAATTTTAAGCTTGGATAGTGTAAAGCTACCATGCACAAATGATTCTAAAGCCTCATACAATTAGTGTTATTATGCCAAATTATTGAACCAAGCTAAATCCATTACAAGCCAAAGGTGCCATGGAAAGAAGGAGCCGAACAAATCCATTGATGAAGACTCTTTAATGCACAAGCTAAGAAAGCCACTTTACAAACCATTTAGAAGCTCTAAGGAAGGTGAAATAAGGTTTCTTTCATGTTTTAGTTTTTTATTTCATATGTATGTTTGTTACCAAGCTCCTCCTAGTGTCTAGGCCTAGAGATGTCATGCTTGTTAGTGTGTTATTTTCATTTTAATTTATTTTGATTTCATTTTTAACTAACACTTGATCTAACCCCCTCTCTTGAGTCAAATTCCTAGTTCACATAATGACATGCCTAGTGGAATGAGACGCACCTCACATACCAAGGAGATGAAGATGCAACATATAAATAACCAAATGGATGCTTTGAATATCTTCAAAATTGAATTTTTAGCTTTGATTTTTCCATATTTTTAATTCATATATTTTTGTGTGAAAATCCATGGCCTAAACTATAAAACCTGTGCCCTGGACTCACTGCAGGCCACCATTGTGCCTGTTAACCCATGGCCTAAGGCATCAAACTAAATAGATAATTTTACAGAGCTTCATTTGGGGTCATATGGACTCCATTTTTTATGATTTTATTTTAAAACCATGTATTTTCTTATAAATTTTTAGAATATGCTATAAATTTATCTTCAAGTTGCATAAATTTTCAAAAAATATTGAAATAGGATTTTGAACCTTTTTAATTTTTATAATAGTAGTAGTTGTTTGGTTTTATTAAATTGTGTTTTCTTTGTCTAATCCTTGCCTTACAGGTTTTATTGAGATTTTTTCTAACCATTGTCAAACTAACAAATTTAATTTATTGAGGTTTTTCCTTCAGTTGATAGGTCATCCAAACCAAAGAGCATAATTTTAAAATTTACTTGTCTCATCCATAAAATATATTTAGAGCTAAACAACATTTTGATTTTTTCCTTGCAAGGCCTACTTAGAAAGTGATTAAAACAAGATTAATCTAGTAATTTTAACCTCTTTTTGAGTGCTTAAAAAGGATTACGAACTTTCATTTGGTGATTAAGGAAACACTTAAGACTTTATTTGAATGTTTTTGTGCTTGTTATTTAAAAGTTTTGTAAATTAAGGCCAAAAGCCAAAGAACACCAACAAATATTTCATTTTAGTGATTTGAAATTTAACATACTTCAAAATTTGTTTTCAATAAACCATTTACCATTTGATTAGTTAATTTTTTTTGAGAAAAGAAGAAGTTGTGTGTGTATGCTACCCCCCTATCCCCTATATGGAACTTGGGGGATTAAAAGCACCATCTTCATTGCAAACTTGTGCCTTAATTCAAAGGTGTAAAAAATATGTTGTAAAGGCTCTCCCTAAGACCCACATGGCTTAGGTGATCTAGAAACAACCATTAAAACCTTTTTACTTAGTTTATTTTATGCATTTTGGCTTGTAAGGGATACCTCATTACCTCCCATAAGTTATATAGGGAAGCTTTGACCTAGAGCTTCATCTTTTGACATCATCTTCAACCCCTCTCCATGGGGGTATATAAATTAGGATCCCCTCATTAAGATAGTGGTTTTAATAGTTAAACCATCTCCATTAATAGAGGCTAAGCCTAGGATGTTTGAGCATGTTGTACATCACACTATACTAAGTGAGCAATTGATGTAGTGGTTGTAAAAAATATAAGACCTTTTTACGACAAGACATATGATGCGAACCCAAATGATATGCTATTTCTCTTGTGTGTATATGTGAAAGTGTGTACACATGAGATCCATATAGATGATTGAAAACCAATTAGTTTTAGTCAACCTTGATTTGTAACACCCTTTATAGGATCTAGGACATTGTGCTTAGTTTCATTTATCCACTTATCTTTTTCTTTCTTGGTGTTTTGAGACTAAAAATTATAAGTTTATTTATAACCACATTAAAACAAGTTTGTTTATACACCACTCCATTATCAAGGAGGCATTATACTAGTCATTTTACACCACACTTGTGCCTTGAAATTTTTGGTAAACTTATTTGTGTGTGTGTGTGTGTGTGTGTGACTTGAATAAAATAGGTACGTTATGATGCCCAAATCATTATCAATTTTATAGATTTTGAGTCTTTTAAATAAAAAATTGATCACGTCATTAGAGAACACTAACATCATTATGATACTCAAATTATTTTAGGAATTATTATCCTTATACCAAGAACCATCATTTCAAACCATGTCATGTATGTCATTGGGATCCTTATTTTTCACTATTACACCATCCAATCTTGTCTAGCTTGTTTGGTCATCAAAATCCTAGTCTACAAATATTGATTTTTCAATTAACCTTGTCAAGTTTGAATTCAAACACTGATTGATTTCTATTTAGGCCTCATTTCATAGGGGTTGATACACATATTTCTCTTTTGAATTATGTAACTTTAGTTAATTAATTACCTAATTTTGAAAATTATTATTTATTTATTCATAGAGCCCATCCTCATCATTGTTTATGCCTTTATTTGGGAGAATACAACCTTTCTCCAAGATTTTTTTTCCATATGTCTTATGCCAATTGATCATGTTTATGTTTGATTCCATGTGTCAGGTTTATGTCAAAGTTGGTTTGAAATTGTTAGATTAAATAAATTTACATCAATCCTTTGTTTTAAGTTGAGCTTTTGATGCCGTTTGGCTAGAATTCATAGTAAAACCTATTTTAGCATAGATTTTGACTCTGTATTTGGATAACATACCTATCGAATCTTTTTCCTTTCTTAGTTTAGACATTGTTTGGAACACTTTGGCTTAGACTTTTGGCATGCCAATTTTTATTTAGACACTTGACCTTTTGTGTGTATGACATTTGATGTTAGACTATTTTATGCCAAATCTTAGCACAAACTATTTTTGAAATACAGCTCCATGATTCAAATCATTGTTTTGAGATATAACTCCACCCCTTTTGACCAAGTTATACCAAGTTTGAACCATTTATCCTTTAGACATAGTTTTTTATATTTTTTAGAACTCTAAACCTTTTTGTTTCAAAAATTTTATCATTTATGTAGATATGTATAGCTACACTTACGGTGGATTCACATAAAATCCAAGTTATGATAGAATGGCCACACAAAAATGACTAGAAATCCCTATGGGGATAGATTTTGTAAAAAGTTTTATTATTCTCCCTATAATACTCCATATGGGGAACAAATTTAAGAACTATCTTACCATCCAACTCAAAACCCCAACTAAGATGATATGGTTTATGAGGAGGACTTGGATACTTTGGATTATGCAAGAAAACATGCTCCATAATGTCCCAAAATCATCCTTCTAGGACCTTGTCTTCTGGATCATGTGAGTAATCAAGATTCATGATGTCATTTCATTATCCATTCATCAGCTACCATTAACCCTCATTTGAATTATATGAGCTATCAAGCTCCATGACATCCAAGGAATAATATTACTATTATAAGACCTAGTCCTTTGGTTTATGTGAGAAATCAAGCTCCATAATGCCCTTTCATCATTCCAAGAACTATTCCTTTGGCTTGTATGAGCAATCAAGCTCCATAATGCCCTTTCATCATTCCAATAACTGTTCCTTTGGCTTGTATGAGCAATCAGGCTCCATAATGCCCTTTCATCACTCTAGGACCTAGTCCTTTGGCTTGTGAAAATAATCAAACACCATATCACCTTATTGTTACCATCTCAAGACTTGGTCCTTTTGATTGTGCAAGTAATCAAGCTCAACATTGCCCACCCATTATCTAATATAAACCTAAAACAATCTAATCCTTATCTTAATTGATCTAATCATTAGATAATCAAGCAGCATTTCAAACAAGTATTTTCCAACTAATTAGAAACCAAGGCCAAGAAAACCAACCAATCCAAGATGATTTTGTTAAACCTATCATTTATGATAACTCAACCTATGATGAATCACCTATTGATCCTATACCAATTATAGAGGAGTCTCACTCTAATGAGCCAGTCTTTGTTGAGTCACTTCTTAATGATTATAAATACCTTTGGGAAAATCATTACCTGAACCATATGCCTATTTTTATAGAGATTTCCCTTGACAAGCTGGTGTCTAAAGAGTTGTATTTTGACATTTTTCATACTATTGAGGAGTCTCACTTGGAAAAACTAGTCTCTGTGGAGATTGTCATGTGATCATAGGCCATTACTTATCCAATACCAAAAATTCAACAAGACATTATTGTAACAACATACATATTATATGAATAATCAACATTAGAGTCAAGTTATATTTTTGAACTGATATTAGTTTAGAATCAAAAGAAAAATCAACATTAGTCTTACCATTGGATTCAGAGTCCCTTAATTCAAAATTAGATAAAAAATTAGAATACATTCATGGTTATTATAATATTATTTATGAATGCCTAACAGATAAATTTGAATACATTTGTGATCCTTTCATAGTTTTTGAGGATGATTACTTTAGAATTAACACAAGTTATCCTAGTATCTTCTATGAGGATTGTGCTACCATCACCCATTCCATTACAACCAACCAACATAGCCATATCATTGAAATTCCACCTCTCACAAAAGTTGATTGGGACCGATAAAATCACACCTTATTGAAAATCATCCATGAAAACATATCATTTGAAGATCAAGGAGGCCACGACCACATTCATGTATAAGAACAATCTTCTAGTGAAACATTTTTGAAGGTGCTAGGGGACAATGAAAGTTTAAAATCAACATTTTCTAGTGAAACCTTTTTGAAAGTACTACAAGAAAATCAAAGTCAAAAGTCAACATACCTTAGTGAAACTTTCTTAGAGGTACTATGGAACAATCAAGAAAACTTCATTAGTAGAAACCTCTTCAAGGTGCCAATAATTGAGCATAAAAATTCTTCATTGCTTGATGAAGACATTATTCAAGATCAGATCAAAATAACTTCCAATATATACCCTAATTAGATGGTAGCTACTCTCAGGCCCAAATAATAAAAAAATCTAGTGGTTTTAAAGAGAGAATATTTAGAATTCTTTAGCCCCACCATATCCAAAGTTATGTCAAATCTAGAATCAACATCATTGTGTGTGCCTAAACATCCTGATCTTCTTTTGTTTCCCTACCATTATACATTCCATTATCAACCACCATTCTATTTCCCAATAAAATCTATCATCCAACATTTATCCCTATTTACCATTTATAGCCACACTTTCCTTTGTAGGGGATAAAAATATACCTTGTCTCTATGGTTGAAGTAAAGAGACTCAATGACTAACAAAGATCAAAAAAATATTCTTTTCATCTGAATATATAAAAAGTTATTGATAAAGTAGCTATTCAAATGAGGTGTGGGATATAAATTAACATGATTGAGTATTCTATTTGTATCATTTACTGATTAGGACGTGCATTCCCACTTAAGTAGGAACAATAGAATCATATGCTATTTACCATACCTAAGCCAAAAACATCAAAAACCAACAACCATCATCAACCAAAAATATATATCATGTAATTGTCACATATCCATTTGCCATTATCACATATCATTTTGTCATTGTCACATACCCAACCAATCACCTTACCACTTGGGGGCAACCCCATTACCATATTATTCTTTGTATATTCTACCATCCCTCCTATCACATTACTATCCTACTATCCTATCACTATCCTATCACTTATCCATCCTTCCAGTCCATTCTATCAACCAAATCATGTTTTGATCTATCCTATCCTATCCTGTTTGACCTTGGTTCATCTATTGGTTTCATGTTTTTAGCACAGAGAATTAGATCTATTTAAATAATTATTTAAAGCATTATAGATTGAGAGAGTATTTTAGAGTAGCAAGACATAAGTTTTGGTAGTTTCATCCTTCATTTCTTATCCATTCTTATCATGTTTGTTTATGTGATCTTAATTATATCTGCTTACATGGGCAAATCAATGTTTCACTAATCTTCCTACTAATTATAATTTCCTATGGGAAAATTATTATCATTGACTTATGTTATTGTGTCCTAGGTATAACTACATATGGGAAAATTAGGGGCAACATTTGTTTATTGTGCCTTGCAATACCAACTTGCCATTCTTATGCCATATTATGACATTATGCTAATTGTGCCTATTTTGTTTGAATTAGCTGCTACACTAGTCAGATTCCTTTAATTTAAGGTGGAACTACGATGACTTAAGGACATTTTTAGACTATGTAGGTCATGTTTGATTCATGTTGAGGTTAGCTAAGAACCCCTTTACCATCACACTTTCACCATTTTTTGAGCATCATTTCATGTTTTTCACACTCTCACTATTCTATGAGCTTAAACTGTTTAGTATCTCGTAATTCCTAATTGGGTTGATATGGTCAAAAATTCAAAACATTCTTAACATTTCAAAATATAAAAATCATTTATCCTATATAATCCTAGTTAGTCATCCTCAAATTGCCCTACTGGGGCAAATCCATCATTAGGATGCTTTCTATTTATTTTGTTTCCAAGCTTTTTATTTGTTTATTTATTCTCTTGCCTATTTGTTTGATTTTAACACTATTACCTCAACATAGTTGATATGCATTCATTGGGTGATTCCTTGGACATTATTCTTAAGTCCATCCATATTCATATATCATTGTCATCATGGTTTTTATCATTGGTACATTGTTTTCAATTATTTATTAGATCTAGAGTCAGTCCTTATGCATATTTTGGCCAAGTCCTCATGGTTTTCTATCATGATGCTTACCATCAAAATATACAATAAAAATCACCTTCAAGAAGGTCTACAAATAATGGAGCTGTAGAATTTTCTCCTGGGTACCTTGGCAAATCTTTCCACCCATCTTGATCAAATCAACCCATTGACCATTCTAGTTGTATCAACACTAATAAGGATGTGCATCTACACATTATTAGGTATAATTAAATCATTTATATTGATCAACATTATTATATTAATCTATTTCATCACTTTTCATCCTCATATTCTTGGTTGTTTGTGGCTTCTTTAGTCAATAGACCATCACATCTACGTTTGTGCCCACTCATATTTAATCTGTGTAATAGGTTCTATCCTTGAGTTATGATTAATAATCTACTCTAACTAGGTAAAAACCATATAAAACATCATCTTTATCAAATAAATTAGCTCCTCTTAATTATTATAACCACCTATGGGCAAATCATTATTTTAACTTTCATTCCTGATTATAATCATTGTTGGGAAAATCATTAACTTTTAAATCAATGCATAAAAGCATTTTATTATTTAGATTACTCTCAACCATAAGTTAATCCCACCTTTCTTATTGATTATTTTTGAGGGATTATCCATCCACATATGTGATAGCCACTCCCTCGATGGGGTATCATCATAGGCTTCCTAAACATTTTCTTTTGGATTTCTTTCTTCAATCATCATCTTCTTTTTGGCATATATGATTTTAATCATTATTTGAAAATAAATTATTGTGCCTATGGTTTGTAACATCTTCCCAAATAGGGGAAAAATATAGGCACATAAAAGTGGCCACCAATAACCTCTAATCAAGCTTCAAACCAATTTTTATAAAATATCATAATTTGGCCTGAAAACACTAAAACACATTAAATGGTTCAAATTTATCATATATAAGTTCCAATTTGGGCCAATGTATCCATGAATAGGGAAATTAATTTTATGAGATAACTAACTTTGATTAGATAATTTTGAGATAAAATGATGATTTCGCACATGGGTGCTCTAGATTGCTCTTTTCTACCAAATTTATTACATAAGACACATGATTTTGTTGTTTTGTGTTGGCAACATATTAAATGAGATAATGGTTCCAATTCATCTAACATAAAATTATAATTCTAATCCAGTTAAATTTCTATCCAATAATATGACATTTTTACCAACTACATTAATTTGTGTACCAATTGCCAAGATTTGCAGTAAAATTGATAAATCATGTTTAAGAATAATTAATTTGAATCAAGAACTTAAGTTAATTTTCTATGAAACTTGTTGAATATTTCATTAATGGAAATTGGTTTCTAATATATTCATCATTAGGTGAGGTCACTTATGGGGTGGCATCCTTTGTTGGAAATATTATCATTGATATCAAAGGTCTAGCATTATTGGTGATAAAGGCCCCATAGCATTTAATGGTGTTTTTAATATTCATATCTTAGCTAATGTGTGTTAATATTTATTTAATATTAAATAATATATTTTTGGTTGCATAAAAGTCAAAAGAGGGCCCATGGAGAAGTCAAAGAGTCATGGAGTAAAGACAAAAGAGGAATGGGAAATATTTTCTCATGAAAACTCATCTTGAGGAATTCCAAGAGTCACCATGTGAAGACAAAAGAGGGTATGGTGAATTTTTACATGAAAGAACACTTTGAGGAATATGAAGAGTCACCAAGATAAAGATAAAAGAGGAAAGGATGCATTTGCTTATGAAGGGTCACCATATGAATTTTCAAATGTAAGTATATGAAGGGTCATGTAAGTTTGGTGCCATTTTCCATGAGGATTGAAAGGTCACAAAGGGTGAATGCCAAAGGTCATTTAGAAATCTATAAATAAAGGCTTGAGAATACATTTTTAATATGCAAGAGATTTCATGGTTTGTATTTGTTTTAGAGGAGAGAAAAGTAGGAGATATTCTAGAGTTCTATCATTTGTTGAGTAAGAAACATTGAGAGATAGTTGTGTTTTATACACAAGATGGGTTGGTGTTCTTGTGGGTTGGTGCTCATAAATCTTTGTAAGGGGTTGGTGCTCACAAATAGTTGTTGTGTTGGTGCTTGAAAAATGGGCTGGTGCTCCTACAAGTTGGTGCTTGAGAACTTTATAATTTGAGTTAGTACTCATTCATATACTTGAGATTGTTCTCTATGGTTTTTCCCACTTTGGGTTTCCACATAAAAATTTGGTCTCTCTCTCTCTCTCTCTCTCTCTCTCTCTCATGTGGTGTATGTTATTGTTTCAATTTTATGGCATATCTTGAATGTGTGATTAAGTGATTAAAGAAAATAAATTAGATTAAATAAAAGATATATAATATACTGATTCACCCCCCATCTCAATATATTTTGTGCTTAATATATGCAAGCCTTAATTGCAATAAATATCTGATTAAGACCTCCCATGCCTCTTTAATGCCTCTCTATCCCAAATATTTATGAGGAAATTTATTGATTTTAGCCTCCAAAATTGAATGGATTCTTAGCCACACATATTCATCTTGAGATGGACAATTTGGGTTCTTTTTAATCAAATGAAAACATCTATAAATAAAAGGCCTCACACTCATAATTTTAATATTTATTGGTTTAGAGTTATACTGCTTAAATAATTTCAAATGCCATTTGATATAGTGTTATTATGCCTAGTTGTTGAGAGAAGTTTCACAAACTAAAATCTAAAAGCAAATGGTTCCAAGAGGAGGTGGAGATAGCCAAAGCTCCATTGACAAGGACCTTTGAAGCACAAGCCAAAGAAGAAATCTATTGGAACATCCAAGGAAGGTGAGAAATTTTGTGTTCTTGATTTTTAGTTGTGTTTTGTCAATGATTTTTCCTCACCAAACTCCCCCTAGTGTCTAGGATTAGAGATGTCATTCTTGTTAGTGTGTTCTTTTCATCTTGATTTAGTTTTGAAACTAACACTTGATCTAACCACCTCTCTTGAGTTAAATTCCTCCACCATCCTACCAACTATGCTTGTTTTGTTTGAATTGGCTACTACACTCATCAAATTCCTTTGTTGTAAGGTAAAACTATAGTGACTCTAGGTCCCATCTTGAGATTATGTAGGTATCACTTGATACTTATTGAGGTCAGCTCAGTCACCCTTTTCCACCACACTCTCATCATTTTGTGAGCAACATAAGCCATGCTCTCATTGTTTTATGAGAAACTTAAGCCATGCTCTCACCATTTTATGATCAACCTAAACCATGTTCTTGTTATTTTGTAAGTAACCTAAGCCACGCTCTCACCATTTTGTAAGTAAATTAAGCCACACTGTCATCATTTTATGATCAATCTAAGCCACGTTCTCACCATTTTGTGAGAAATATAATCCATGCTCTAGCCATTTTGTAAGCATCCTTTTATGTTAGCAATGTTATCACCATTTTGTGTATTTAGACTATTTAGTGTCTCATCATTCCTGATCGAGTTGAGATACTCCAAAAATTCCAAAAACATTCAAAAATTGTTAGAAAAACCAAAAATATTGACCACTTATTTGCCTTAAGGATTATGGGAACCTTTACTAAGTCACAAGAAATTTACTTGTCACTTAGTTTCCCCATCCTTTTTGGCCTTTTCTTCCATGCACTTGCCATTTTGCAAGACCATTCCTATTCTTCTATCACATCCATCATGTTTATTTTCATCAATTATCATTTTCTTCCCATTTCCTAGGAGAACTACATTCAGCCTAAAGTTTTTATTGGATATTAGGTCCATGAAAATATGTAGGTAACATCCACTTGCCTAGCGTATAAGGAGACAACTTGGACACCCCCTTCCTTTTATTTTATTTTCCCCCATGATGTTTGTTTGTTAAGTTATCACCTATTTTCTAGGGGAAATATTCATCATGTTATTTATATTAACATTAGGATTAATTGATATTTGTTTCTTTATTTGTTATTTGTGTGCATGTTTGTTTGCTTTTAGAAATGCTGCCTTAATTCAGCCTAAGTGCATTCATTGGGTGTTTTCTTACACATTTATACTTGAATCCATCCACATTCATATGTCTAAATTTCCATCATGATTTTTATCATTGGTGTATTATTTTCCCTTGAATATTAGATCCTAGGAGTCAGTCCTTGTGCATATTTTATCCAAATCCTCATGGTGTCCTATCATGATGCTTACTATCAAGTGCTACAACAAAAATTAGCTTCAAAAAGTCTAGTCAAGAATGGTAGCATCAACATCTCCTTAACACTAGAATTACCAACATCCCAATCATATCCCTAATAGAGTAATTAACCATAATAAAATTTTAACCTTTGTTAGTTCGAATGAGCATCTCCCTACTAACAGGTTGTTCTAATTCATCATTATCCTCTATGTCAAGTTATCATCATTATCAGCCAATCAATAATGTTTTCCATAATTAGGGTCCAATGATTATAACCACCTATTGGAAGATCATTTTACACTATACCACCTAAATTTCTCAATGATTCTAACCTCCTTTGGGAAAATCATTATGTTATCACAATTTACATTCTTCTACCCAGCAAGAGCATGTTATTATCATGTTTTTCTATCCTAATTGGGGCAACTCCATATTCTCAATGATTATAACCACCTTTGGGCAAATCATTATGTTATCATACTATGTTGCCACTATCGGGGTACAATGCTTATAACCACCTTTGGGAAAACCATTGTATACCATCCCAATTGCATTCTCAATTATTTTGACTACTTTTTCAAACTCATTGTGTTCTCACCCCATCATATTCATATTTTTGGTCCACTCATTTCACTTATTTCTTTTGAGGGACCATTTGTCATCCTACTTATGCCAACTATTCACTTGAGGGGGAATCATACAGTTCATCCATTATTGTTAAAGTTGTAGGCATGTAATACCTTTTCATTCTTTGAGAATACATTAATATGCCTATAGCTTATAATACCTTCCTAAACTAGGGAAAACTATAGACACCTAAAAGTTTCCCCTAATGACCTCCAACTAGGGTTTTGACTAATTTCTATCAAAATGCACAATTTGGCCTAAAAACACCAAAAATTATTAAATGGTTTAAATTTTTCATATACAAGTATAAATTTTGGATAGAGTATCACTAAATGGGGTAGTATAATTTATGAGATAACTAACTTTGATTAGATCATTTCGAGTTAAAATGATGATTTCACACTTGGTTGCTCTAGATTGCTCTTTTCTACCAAATTTTTTACACAAGACACGTGCCCTTGTTATTTTATGTTGGAAACATCCCAAATAGGATAATGGATCTAACATATTAACATCACCTTATAATTCTAATCTAGTTAAATTTTGAGCCAATAATATGACATTTTGACCAATTTGATTAATTTGAGCACCAATTGCCAAGATTTTACACCAAAATTGATTAATCATGTTTTAAACTAACTAATTCAAATCATGATCCTAATTAAGAATTTTATGGAACTTGTTGAATATTTTTTTTTGGAAATTGATTATGAGTTTCTACATCATCAAGTGACATCATTTTTTGGGAAGGCATCCCTAGGCCATAAATACATAAAATATCTGATTAAGCCCTCCCATGCCTCTTAATGCCTCTCTATCCTAGATATTTATTAGGACATTTATTTATTTTAGTCTCCAAAATTGAATGGATTATTAACCACACATCTTCATCTTGAGATGGATGATTCAGGTTCATTTTGGTCAATTGTAAAAATCTATAAATAGAAGGCCTTATAGTCACAACTTTAAGGTTGGATAGTGTAAAGTTACCATGCACAAATGATTCTAAATCCTCATACAATTAGAGTTATTATGCCAAATTATTGAACCAAGCCAAAACCATCACAAGTCAAAGGTGTTAAGGTGAGAAGGAGAAAAAAAACTCCATTGATGAAGACTCTTTGATGCACAAGCCAAGAAAGCCACTCTAAAAACTATTTTTAAGCTCCAAGTAAGGTGAAAGAAGATTTATTTCATGTTTTAGTTTTTTCTTTCTTATGTATATTTGTTACTAAGCTCCCCCTAGTGTCTAGGTCTAAATATGTCATGATTGTTAGAGTGTTATTTTAATTTTGATTTCATTTCAAATTAACACTTGATCTAACCCCCTCTATTGAGGAAAATTCCTAGTTCATAGTCTATAATCCTTTAGATTTCAATCTCCCTTTAGGCCTAAAAAGACCTAATACAATTAGGCCTGTCCACTTCAAAAGATAAACAAAGACCCAACATGGCCCATAAGGCCCTCATAAATAAACTAAACCTATTCAAAAACTTTAAGGATAACCTTTATGAGTCTCCATAATTCATAAGGATCCTCAAACCATTTTATTACACTTATAATGCACCATTAGGTGTCATATCTTCATTAGGTCTCATGGAGACCTAATTCCAAAAAGGACTACCCTCTCTTGCTTAATAAAGACTTTTTATTTCAATATGAAAATCATAAACAAGAATAAAAAATATTTAGACATTGTGAATCAACTCCAATACAAACCTTCATGCATCAATCAACTAGCCTTCAAATTACTCAAGCCACCATGACTCAAATCAAATCAGGATATCAACTTAGCAAGCCTACTATTTAAAACCTCAATCTTGTTAAGAAAAACATAGAACTTCTATTATTATTAGGCCACTAAACATATTAATGCCGTTAAAAACATGGAAAAATTCCATTTATGACCTTATGAGGTCATCTTGATATCAAAAGAGCATTTCAACTCATGACACAACCTTTATAGAAACACCACTTCAACATTCTTCAAGATTATTATAAACTTGTCATTCTATAGGAATGATCACCTTCGTAACTTTATTTCTCACCTTTAGGGCATAATCAAATTTTAATCTCAATCTTAGAACCAACTCCAGACCATGATCACATGATCAACATTTTATACCTTTAATGGCATTGGTCTTATAGACCAATCTTTAACTCTCACACCACTTTTTCTATCTTTACTACTTAGACATCACCTTGCACTCAAACAATCATTGAAGACATGATAAATACTATGTAAAACATTGAAAAAAATCCATATTACATTCCACTAATCTCAAAAGACCAAATAAGAGCCATTTGCATCATGAATATTCACATTGCGGTTAATAGACACAAGAAGCCTTGAATCCCTCATACCCCTATTCATCATGTCTTTGAGTTAGTTCTTCACAACTAGGATCAATATAACCATTTATAAGTGCTAATAGGATATTTTAGTCCTTAATAACACATCCAAGTACTTTGATCACCCATCTAAACTGACCAAAATCTCCACACTACTTATCAAGTCACTCATGTTTGCCAAAAACACAAACCTTAAGCATAATCCTCTTTCACTAAGATTTATTACACAAAGGCATACTTTCAAAAATTCCTTAATGCATGGAATAATACTACAATGAGGTAAAAACATCATCCAACACTCAAAACACCAATTCAAGGCTAATAGAGATGTTCTAAATCCACTTTAGTCAACTCAGGTTCTCTAAGAAAAAACATAATCAACACACTCTAACTTTGACCTATAATAAATGCACTTGTACAAACATACAAGTCTCCAAATCAATTTGAGGATAATTTACATGAATTTTACTTTATCTTTGCTTTTTACACCAACATGTTTTGACCTCTTCCATGGCTTATACAAGGAAAAGAATGCTCTCAGATCCCAAAAACTTGTGTATAGTCATTTGAATTCAAACCCCAATGTCTATATTTTTGAATGCCCAACATTATTTATTTAAGCATAAATTTTATGGCCTCTATCACGTCACTGCACATAGTACCAACTTTGAAAGCTCATAACTTGAGCTAGAGAATACATCAAGATATCAAACTTATAGGGAAGGATCTTGACACTATAGAAAACACCTCCATAAAACCCTTTGACTAAAGTTGAATTTCTAGGTACATATATTAAATGCATAAACAAACTAGTCTCTTCATACCTGCAAGATGTTTAATGATAGTCTAGTTTATCTTAAGCTAAAATGGCACTTTTTCTCTCGAAAGGATCATGAGAAACACTAGAACCTCTCAAATGCATCTATAGAATCCTCATAACATCCTCTATCACCTCAATGAATTACATACATGACATACACTCTCAAATCCATCATGAAAACTATTGTTCCCAAAATTTGTCACTCCTTTTTGGGACAACACATGAACTATTTTTGGTCTTACAAGCCAAAAATTCTCTCTTGCCCTCTCAAAAATTTACATGAGCCTTCAAATTCTCTATTTTCCAAAACTTTTTCAGCTTAGGGACCATACATATACATTTTTATGGACTCTGCAGGTTGGATTCTACGGACTTAGAGAAAACTATGGACTCTATAGGCTTAAATCTATGGACTCTACAGGCTTAAATCTATGGACTTTTTAGACTTAAATATACATACTCCCCTAGTTCTATAGACTCGAACTACAGACTCTGCAGGTGGGACTATAGACTTCATAGATGGTTTCTACAGACTCTTTCAAAGTTAGAGAAAAATATGGACTTGGTTTCTATAGACTCTCAAGACCTCAAAACTATGGACTTTACAGGCCAGTTTCTCACTTCTATGGACTCCCCTAGACTTACGAACTCATTTCTATGAACTCTACAGGTTGGTTTCTACAGACTCTATAAGAAAGAAACATGCTCAACACTTAGCCATTTTTTCAATCAAGAAGTTCAAAGGGGCTCTTCCAAGAGCCTAAAGGACAAGTTCCCTTATGGAGGGAACTAAGGAGCCAAAGTGGACCATTGCAAAAATATGAAAGGCAACCTTGGAGCTCAGATAACCCTTGCAGAGGGCAAGAGAGGAACAAGTGGACCGATTTCAAAGGCCGAGGGAGCAAGGGAATTCCTTCAGAAAAGTTCTCACAAAAAAGTTTTTAAGGATCATTTCCTTTAGACAAAAATTCTAAAGGAATTCCTTCAAGCTTTTGTCTAAATAAATAATCCTAAAGCAAAGATGAAAGCCCATGGAAAGAAAGCCAAATAGAAAGTAGAGACAAAGCGAGGGAATTCCTTCAAACTTTTATCCAAAGGAAAAGTCTGAAGGAAAATAGATGAAACAAAGAAAAGAATTCCTTCAGACATTTTTTTTGAAGGAATTAACTTGAGGACTCTCTAAGAGAAAGAAGCCCGAAGGTCATCCGAAGACCGCCTAAAGGGCAAGAACCCTTACGGGGGGCTCTCACCAGCCAAAGCAAACTGCTTCTCAAGACCTCGAAGGGTAGGTCCCCTCCAAGAAGAACAAAATAAGAAAGCTGAAGGAATTGTCAAGGAAAATGATGGGTCCATAGACATCAAAGTTAAACGTCATGAACTAGCTATTGAGATCCAAAAGTTTAGCGATGTCCCCACAGCCATCAAAATTAGGGCGACCAACTAGTTATTGGCTTTCAAACGATGATGGGCCCTAAGTGAGGTACTAAATTAAGTGGAGCATGACAAGTTTTTACATCTATGTGAATCCAAATAAGTCTCAAATGTTTCTATAGAGTTTCTAAAGCTCAGTGGAAGCTGCCACATGTCACCTTCCATAGGACTCTCAAAGGTATCTAAAGCTTCTATAAGGTAAGCAAAAGCTGCCAAGTGTCCTCACCTATTTTGTAGCAAAAGCCACCATATGTCACTTGTTAAGATCATCGGAAAGCACCCCCTGTCCTCATTCCCCTTTTAAAGTGGCCAAAGCAAACGAGAAAGACATAAAGGAATTGTCAAAGAAAATGACGTCCCTGTAGCCATCAAATTTAAGACAACCACTAGCCATTGATCCTTGCAGACTTAAAAATAGACCTAAATGCATTAAAAGGCCTTAAGGCTAAGGCTAAAAGGAAGAATCACTGAGAAGAAGAGCTGAAAGAGTCAATAAAGTTGGAACATAGCCCTGAGAGTCCAGATTCTAGAAAAAGAGCCATCAAGCTAGGGAAAAGGTAGCCTGAGGGCTCAAATCATAGTAAGAAGAGACAAAGAGGCAAATATCTATGCGGTAGTTATTTCAGTAGCTAGAATAGTGTGAAAAAAAAGATATTTGAGCCCTTAAATAGTGAAGATGTCACCTGTTTGTCTCCCTTGGAGTAATGCCAAAGTGGGTAGCTGTGCAGACAAGAGGAGACTAACGAGATGACCCAGGCCCAAGAGAAGACATGTGAAATGAAATAACATGCCATAGTTAAGGTAGCTACCCTATTCTAGCATGGTAAAAGGACAAAACTAAAGATGCATTGAAAGCATTGAATGAAACAAGGGTCACTCCATGGAATAAAGTGTCAGTCTTTTTTGGGCTGCTATATCATGTAAAACTTGAGCTTAGTCACCAGGGAGATCTTTTTGAAAAAGGAAGCAAAACTCTGCCAAAATTGAGAGCCATTACTGAGACTTTGAGCTCAGATTGTTGATCATATTTCTTTGTTTTGAATGAGAAAACAAGTTACTTTCAGACTTTGTGCTGTCATGGCTTGTGTCATTTAGGGGATTGTTCTTATGTCTGTCTTCTAAATGTGTTCTTGTTCATTGGATGAAATAAGAAGAATTTGTGGATATAACTAGGAAGGTGTCTTGAAGTTAGCTATAAGAAGACTTTGTGCTACCTATAGTTGCCTTTTGGTGTGTTTATCTTTTTTTATTTTTTACGTAAAGGACCTTGAGATGACTTTGTGCCCTCATTATTCTTTGTATCTCACTCTTTGGGCAGTTAAAGTGGAGACTTTGTGCTACACTTCATTCTATTGGTTATTGTACCCTGTTACTATTCATTTGTTACTACCTAAAAGAACTCTTGCTATTCCCTATAAGACAACTTCTAAAAGAAGAGAAGTGCCTTCAGTGTCCTCACCAAGATTTATCCTTTGCCTGTGAGCATCATCTCTAAAAAAAGAGAGATGGATGGTGATACCCTACCCCTGAGTGTTATCTTCTACTTATATCTATAGTATATATCCCCTTCATGCTTATAGGGAACCTCCCCTTGATGAGAGGAGAGATTTGTCTCCTTTTGATTTGGTAAACTTGCACACTAGGCTGACCAATCTTCCTTACTATGATTGATCAAACTTATTTTGCTCACCAGTATGCTGGTGACAAAATATTCACCCAACAGTATTTTGGTGACTCAACTAGGGATTAAAATAAGCAATTCTTATCCTTAACCATTATATACTCTGGTGACTCTCATCTAGGTCTTACCCATTATCATTATAGCCTTATCCATTTCCATTATATAATCTAGTCTGCAAACTAGATCTGCTATGGAAGAACAAGTAGTTTGAAGCCTCAAGCTTCAAGCTAAAACAACACCTATTCTTTCTCATTTTTATCCTACAATTTGAAAACTCCACATTATACCATAATTTAGAGAACCCAAGGTATTGTTGACCCAGTCTTTGAGTTGGTGCAATAAGGAAATTTTAATTTGCTTCCTCCACAATCTCAAGTTTAACGATTCAAGAGTGTTCCTCCCATCCATACCAGGTCACCAATACAAGGTAGAGCTTCTTTTTATACTATCACCAGAGATTTACCTACACATACTCCACCTAGATTTGTTATCCCTAATTTTTATAATCCAATCATGGCATCTCGAGGCCTCTAGGGTAAGTCTTTTGGTCCACTCAATCTGAATCCACCTCTACATGAACTTCCATGCAGTTTGAAGAAGAATTTATCCAAATTATTTGGTGATGGGAAGGTTCATCCTGATGAATACATTGTAGCCTTCAACATAGCTTGTGGTGTAATAGGTGTAGAATTTAAAGACATAGCAGTTAGGCTATTCATGGAAACATTACAAGGTGCTACTACAGACTGGTTCTACCATCTGTAAGCTCAATTAGCGATTGATTGGGACACACTCAAAGCCAAATTTGAAGCAAGGTTCAAGCCTATAGAAGATGCACATGCCTTGCTGGCCTAGATCACATAGATGAAGAAGGAGCCTCATGAACCTATGAGGGATTTCATAGCAAATTTTGACAAGCTGAGGAACATGATTCCTACTATTGCTCAACCAACATCTAAAAACCTCAAATGCTTCTTCATCAACTCACAACTACCTGAAGTGAGATTCTTGCTGAGATGGGCTGGCCATATAGACCTTGTTACTGCTCAAGACTTGGCTACTGAGGTAGAACATGACCTTATCTTGGTAGGAAAGATAAGGAGAGATCCTAACAAAGGTAAATCCTCTTCATCTTCAAAATACTCACCTACAACCACCACTGATCCAATGGTGTAGAAGCTGGAAAATGAGTTGCTAGCTCTTAGAAAATAAATGGTGCAAGGAATCTCATCTACTCCTACATACAGAGATATGTCAAAAAGAATATTTTAGAATCAGGCATACCAAGGCAATGCTGCTAGGAATCAAGGGTAGCCAAACTATCTTCCTCCCCCATGGGGGAACCTAGCCATTGAAGTGCCTCTAACCAAATCAACAGTTGCATATCTAGAAACTGAACATGATTCCTCTTTCCAACATGATTTTGATCAAGGAAATGATGTTGATGTATTTAAAGAGGACCAAGAAGAATCAACTGGTGACTCCAACATTGGTTTCTTAAATTATTAGGATGAACCCAAAAGTGAAGTTGAAGCAGCTGAGGGATCATATGCTATTTTTACCTGGTCCAAGAATCAGTCAGTCTAATAAGCTGATAAAGAGAAGACAGAGGAGTGACCTCAACTAGCAATCTCAATTGCTAAGCGGGGAACTACTCTGCCCTTCCAACCAAACGACCTAGTGACTGCTAAAAAGGTGAATACATCAAACATCCTTACACCTTCTACTTCTAACATGTAGACCAGTCCTCTCCCTCCCAAAAATCAAAAGGATAAGCTCCCATCCTCTATTCCCAGTTCATTTCAAACATTTGATATAATTGACCATATAAAGAAAACCAAAATTCAAATGTCTGAATTTGAATTTCTACAATCCAACCCTGATCAGTGACAATTTGGTTTAATGTGTAAAGAACCAAACCATCCTAGTAAGAAAAGAAGCTAAAAAGGTAACTCATGATCCCCCAAGGAACATGTCTATCTAAAACAACCTTGTCATTACTCCTCCTGCTACCCCTAAGAAAATAGAGCCTTTCTATGTTTCCCTGTTGATAAATGGTCACAAGCTAAGCAATTACATCATTGATTTTGGAGCTTCAGACAATGTCATGCCTATCAAAGTGGTAGAATGTCTGGGTCTCACATTGACCAAGACATTTGGGAGATGTTTCTCTATGGAGAACAAACAAGTTCCACTACTGGAACAAATTAAGGATGCTTAATTCACATTTGCAACATTCACAGACAAAAGAATCAAAATAACTGTCCTAGTGGCTGACATCCTAGCATCATACAACATCCTTCTTGGCCAAAATTTCTATAAGGATGTTGGTGGTGAGTTGAGCATGGACTTATTTGAGGTGAGAATCCCTGTCAAAGGCATCATAATGAGGCTGCTTCTTGAGAAAGAAGTGAAATATGTGGTTCCTCAGACATTAGTTCTTGAAGCTCAAATTCTATTTGAGTCTTCAGGAAGGGGTAATTATTTCTTAACCATAGAGGAAGCCCATGAATCACCTAATGAAACTTTAAAAAATGATAGTCTGAAAATACCTTTGGTTGGGACAGTAGAAAGGATAGTACAACATAGTATAAATGCAGAAGAGTCCCCCCTTCTAAGCAAGGAGAAATCTAAAGAAAAATTAGTTTCAAATGAGGTATGGATGCTAGAATTTGATGGTAGTTGCTCATTTACTAGTTTAGGAGCTGAGATTGTGGTGATATCTCCTCACAAAAATATCTTTCCCTCTTCATATAAGTTACAGTTCAGCAACACCAACAACACAGTTGAGTATGAAGCTCTTTTACTTAGATTGAAGGCTACTCGTGACAAAGGCATCAAACTCCTTTATGCTAAAGGTGACACTGAGCTGGTGGTTTTCTAGGTGAGAAACCTATACCAAACCAAAAATGAGGGATTGTGCCACTACCACAATCTAGTCTAAGATTAACTTGAATACTTTGATGCTTTCAACATCTCTATAGTTTCTAGGGAATTTAATGATAGAGCTAACGCTTTGGCTATTTTGGCAAATATTTTAGTCCCTCACCCTAACTTCAAAGGAGACAAGTACACTATTGAGCTGATCTTTTGACCAAGTGTACCTGATAATGCTAGTCATATGCAGATGTTTAGCAATGACAGCTAAATCATTACCTTCTTAGAGTAAAAAGATAGCTTTGAATAGCTGCACTTTGAAGGTAGTGAGCCCTAAAAGCTTGAACCAGCCCCATAATCAAGTGTAGATGTAGGTGAGGACTTCTTGAAACTCAAAGGGAATAAAATCCCAAAAGGCCTAGTTTCTTTTGAGAAGCTTTTGACAAGCATGATAGATTCATCAAATAGCAACAAAAAAATTCAAGCTCCTCCCAAGAGTTTGATAAGGTAAATTTAAACACCAAGGAAGATCCTAATATGGTGAAAATTGGGAAGTGATGCACTCCTAAGGAAAGATTTGAGTTCACCACTCTTCTCCACTAGTACATGGATATCCTAGCATACTCCTATGATGATCTGAAGTCACTCATGCCTAAAGAAATCTGCCATGACATTCCTCTCAAGGCTAACTCGATGCCTTACAAGCAAAAATAGAGGTAGTATAATTTAAAGATATCAGGTACTATTCTATCCAAAATATAGAAAATGTTGAATGCCAAGATAATCTTTCCAATCCATCATTCCATATGGATTACCAATATAGTACCTGTGAGGAAGAAGAATGGTGAAATTCACCTTTGTGTGGATTTCAAGAATCTAAATCAATCATCTTTAAAGGATAACTATCCTCTACCAATCATGGATCAAGTCCTTCAGATAGTGACCAATTCAGAGATGTTATCAATGCTGGATGGCTTCTCAAGGTACAACCAAGTTGAAGTTGGTGAAACGAACTAGCACAAGATTGCCTTCACCACGCCATGGGGCACCTTTTCATACCAGAGAATGAATTTTGGCCTGATAAATGTTGGTGCCACTTTCTAAAGAGAAATGGACCTTGCTTTCAAAGACAAAATGGGTAAGTTCATTATAGTGTACTTGGATGATCTAACTATCTTTTCTAAGCATCGCCTTGAGCATGTGCACCATTTACAACAAGTGCTAGAATGCTACCGCCAGAATGGCATTTATTTAAACCCCAATAAGTCTATTGTTAGGGTGACAAAAGGGAAACTTCTTGGACACATTGTGTTTAAAGAAGGCATAAATATTGACTCAAAAAGAGTCAAGTCCACCCAAGAGCTTACTCTGCCCACGAGTAAGACTACAGTTCACTCTTTCTTTGGAAAAGTGAATTTTTCATGAAGGTTCATCCCCGAGTTCACTGAGAAGACCTGTCATATTATGGATATGATGAAAGGAAAGGACACCTTCAGCTGGACTAAAAAAGGTAAATTAGCATTTTGGGACATCAAGACAGCCATTTCCCATGCCCTAATTCTGGTTTGTATAGATTATACTAAAAATTTCATCATGTACAGTTATGCTTCTAAACATAAACTTTTAGCCATCCTAGTTCAACAGAACAAAAAAGGTATGGAATCTTCCATATCCTTCATGAGCTATCCTCTCAAAGCTCATGAGCTGAGGTATTCTAACTTGGAGAAGCATGCTTATGCAGTGGTCAAAGTAGTGAAGCATTTTTACTTTTACATCCTGAACTCAAGTGTTAATTCCCTGGTTCTTGATACCACAATTAAATCCATATTAACTTAGTAAGAATTTGGGATGAAAAGAGGTAATTGGATTGAAAAAATCCAAGAGTTTGATCTAGTCATCAAACCAATGAAGCTGGTGCATGGAAAGGGCCTATGCCAATTAATTACTGATACCAAGCCAGAGGGAATAAAGTGTGAAGAAAAATAAGCAGAAGGCATGGCAACAGTCCTCTTTGTCTCCACCACGAATGAGTGGTATTCAAATATTGCTCATTTCCTTACTTACGGTGAGTGTCTTACCTACCTATCTTGTAAATAAAGGAGGACTTTCAAACTAAAAGCTATCAATTTTGTCCTCTGGGACAACGGCCTGTATAAGAGGTGCCTTGATGGAATCTTCCTTTGCTGCATGAATAAAGAGCATAAAAACCAAATTTTGAGATCTTTTCACAATCTGGCCTATGGAGGATATTTTTCTACTCTTGTGACTACCCACAAGATTCTTAGAGCCAGGTATTATTGGCCTACTTTGTTTCAAGATGCGTATAAGTGGGTACGAAGGTGTGAACTATGCCAACAGTTCATGGAAGACCCAAGCTAGCTGCTCTACCTCTCAAGCCAGTGGTCATAGAAGAGCCATTTCAGTAATGGGGCATCAATTTCATTGGTGCTATAAACCCATCTTCAAGCACTGGACATGATTATGTCCTCACATCCATGGATTACTTCACCAAGTGGGTGGAAGCTATCCCAACCAAACATGCTACTTCAAAAGTAGTGTGCAATTTCCTCAAGGAGAACATCAATACCAGGTTTGGGGTCCCAGTCAAGATTTTCACAGATAATGTAGTTTTTTTCATTTCCTAAGAGATTACTCAGTTCTATTTTTACTATGGGATCATCCTCTCTCACTCTTTTGATTACTTTCCACAAGGGAATGGACAAGCTGAATCAAGTAACAAGAACTTGGTGACTATCATCAAGAAGCTGGTGGATGACAACCAAAGGACATGGCATAAAACATTGGTTGATGCTCTATGGGTAGATATAATTACATGAAAAATGGCAATTGGTATGTCCCCTTTCCAACTTTTTTATGGTCTCAATGCTGAGATACCAATCACCCTATAATTGCTAGCATTGAAATTGGCTAAGGCAATTGAGGATCAAACTTATGAAAGCTCCATTGACAAGAGGATCATGTGCTTAACTGAGCTAGATGAGTAGAGAACTATGGTGGTGGATAAAATTTATAGCCATCAAAGTCTGGTGAAGAAGCTCTTCGACCAAAAAGTAAAAGACTATGAATTCTAGATTGGAGATCAAGTCTTGCTGTGGGACAAAAGGAGAGAACCAAAGGGAATTTATGGGAAATTTGATTCCCTTTGGAGAGGCCCATTCACTATCCATGAGCTCAATGGTGAAAACAATTTCTTATTGAAGTATCAAGATGGCACACTCTTTTCTCTACCTCACAATTGGCAACATCTGAAGCACTTCAACTCTTGAAGTATCAGATAAGATCTTCTGTACATATGTATATTTGTATAGTCTTTAGTTCTATTTTGTGCTTTTCTTTTTCATTTTTATTTTTGGCACCTTTCTTTCTTTTTGGTTGACATGACTCCATAGCCTAATGGCACACTTCAATGCACTGGATATTTTGGTCTCTACTCCCCTCAGTTGTTCCAAAATTTCAACTGAAGGAAGTTCTCCGACTGGAGCCAGCTGTTGTTCCCAAAATTTGTCACTCCTTTTTGGGACAACACATGAACTATTTTTGGTCCTACAAGCCAAAAATTCTCTCTTCCCCTCTCAAAAATTTACATGAGCCTTCAAATTCTCTATTTTCCAAAACTTTTTCAGCTAAGGGACCCTACAGATACGTTTCTATGGACTCTACAGGCTGGATTTTATGGACTTGGAGAAAACTATGGACTCTATAGGCTTAAATCTATGGACTCTGTAGGCTTAAATATATGGACTCTACAAGCTTAAATCTAGGGACTCTGTAGGCTTAAATCTATGGACTCCCCTAGTTCTATGGACTTGAACTATGAACTCTGCAGGTGGGACTACAGACTTCACAGATGGTTTTTACGGACTCCACAAGCTAGATTTCTACGGACTCTTTTAAAGTTAGAGAAAACTATAGACTTGGTTTCTACGAACTCTCAAGACCTCAAAACTATGGACTCTATAGGCTGGTTTCTCACTTCTATGGACTCCCCTAGACTTATGAACTCATTTCTATGGACTCTGTAGGTTGGTTTCTATGGACTCTAAAGGAAAGAAATAGGCTCAACACTTAGCCATTTTTTCAATCAAAAAGTTCAAAGGGGTCTTCCAAGAGCTCAAAGGATAAGTGCCCTTATGGAGGGAACTAAGGAGCCAAAGTGGACCATTGCAAAAATTTTCTTTGGACCATTGCAAAAATTTTAAAGGCAACCTTGGAGCTTAGATAGCCCTTGTAGAGGGCAAGCGAAGAACAAGTGGACCAATTTCAAAGGCCGAGCGAGCAAGGGAATTCCTTTAGAAAAGTTCCCACGACAAAGTTGTGAAGGATCATTTCCTTCAAACAAAAAGTTTGAAGGAATTCCTTCAAAATTTTGTTAAAATAAATAATCTCGAAGCAAAGATAAAAGCTCGTAGAAAGAAAGCCTGATGGAAAGCAGAGACAAAGTGAGGGAATTCCTTTGGATGTTTATTCGAAGGAAAAGTCTAAAGGAAAATAGATGAAATAAAGAAAAGAATTCCTTCAGACATTTTGTCTGAAGGAATTAACCTAAGGACTCTCTAAGAGAAAGAAACTGGAAGGCCATCTGAAGACTGCCCGAAGGGCAAGAACCCTTGCAAGGGGCTCTCATCGGTCAAAGCAGACCATTTTTCAAGACCCCAAAGGGCAGGTCCCCTCTAAGAAGGAAAAACAAGAAAACTTAAGGAATTGTCAAGGAAAGTGATGGTACCACAGATGTCAAAGTTGAACATCACGAACTAGTCATTGAGATCTAAAGTCTGGCGACATCCCCGTAGCTATCAAAATTAAGGTGACCAACTAGCCATTGTCTTTCAAATGATGATGGGCCCTAGGTGAGGTGCTAAAGTAAGTGGAGTGTAACAAGTGTCTACATCCATGTGAATCCAAATGAGTACTAAATGATTCTATAGGGTTTCTAAAGCTTAGTAGAAGCTGCCATGTGTCACCTTTCATAGGACTATCAAAGGTATCTAAAGCTTCTATAAGGCAAGTGGAAGCTGCCAAGTGTCATTGCCTATTTTTTAGTGGAAGCCACCACGTGTCACTTGTTAAGATCAGTGGAAAGTTCCACCTATCCTCATTCCCATTTTAAAGTGGCCAAAGCAAACAAGAAAGACACAAAGGAATTACTAAAGAAAATGACGTCTCCATAGCCATAAAAATTAGGACAACCACTAGCCGTTGATCCTTGTAGACTTAAACACAGACTTGAATGCATTCAAAGGCCTTAAGGCCAAGGCTGCAAGGAAGAACCACTGAGAAGAAGAGATAAAAGAGTTAACGAAGCTAGAATGTAGCCCTGAGAGTCTAGATTCTAGAAAAAGAGCCATCAAGCTGGGGAAAAGGTAGACTGAGGGCTAAAATCATATCAAGAAGAGACAAAGAGGAAAATATCTATGCGATAGTTATTTTAGTAGTTGGAACAATGTGCAAAAATAAATATTTGAGCCCTTAAATAGTGAAGATGTCCCCTATTTGTTTCCCTTGGAGTAATGACAATGTGGGCAGCTGTGTAGACAAGAGGAGACTGACGAGACGACCCAGGCCCAAGAGAAGACATGTGAAATGAAATAACATGCCATAGTTAAGATAGTTATCCTATTCTAGCATGGTAAAAGGACAAAACTAAAGATGCATTAAAATCATTAAATGAAATAGGGGTCACTCCATGGAATAAAGCACTAGTCTTTTTTGGGCTGCTATATCATGTAAAACCCAAGCTTAATCACCAGGCAGATCTTTTTGAAAAAGGAAGAAAAACTCTGCCAAAATTGAGAAGCCATTACTGAGACTTTGAGCTCAGATTGTTGATCATATTTCTTTGTTTTGAATGAGAAAACAAGTTACTTTTAGACTTTGTGCTATCATGGCTTGTGTCATTTAGGGGATTGTTCTTATGTCTGTCTTCTAAATGTGTTCTTGTTCATTAGATGAAATAAGCATAATTTGTGGATATAATCAGGAAGGTGTCCTAAAGTCAGCTGTAAGAAGACTTTGTGCTACCTATAGTTGCCTTTTGGTGTGTTTGTCTTTTTCTATTTTCTATGTAAAGGACCTTGAGATGACTTTGTGCCCTCATTGTTCTTCATATCTCACTCTTTGGGTAGCTGAAGTGGAGACTTTGTGCTACAATTCATTCCACTGGTTATTGCACCTTGATACCAGTCATTTGTTATTACCTAAAAGAACTCTTTCTGTTCCCTAAAAGACCACTTTTGAAAGAAGAGAAGTGCCTTCAGTGTCCTCACCAAGATTTCTCCTTTGCCTGTGAGCATCATCTCTAAAAAAGGAGAGATGGATGGTGATACCCTACTCTTGAGTGTTATTTTTTACTTATATCTATAGTATATATCCCCTTCATGTTTATAGGGAACCTTCCCTTAATGAGAAGAGATATTTGTCCCCTTTTGATGTGTTAAACCTACACACTAGGCCGACCAATATTCTTTGCTATGGTTGATCAGACCTATTTTTCTCATCAGTATGCTGGTGAAAAAGTATTCACCCAACAAAAACTACATTGTCATAAATGCACCATGTACCTCATACTACTTTGACAACAATGACAACTAAGACCATGCTCAATAAGGCATGCTTACACTAATCCACATTTAGAAATTCTTCCCTATTCTTCATAATTCTAACTATAATCATTTGAAGTAGTACTTATCCAAGTCCAAAGACTCATTTATCCAAGATAAATAAAAACATGATCAATTATTCAATCTGTATTTATATACATTTATATAATCAGATGATCATGATTGTATAAAACTATAAGTAGGAGAATTACCTAGGATTGAATTATGGCTTAAGAGTATTGGATTCATATGTAGAATTTTGTCATAATGAGAGTGATTGGGGCTAGTTCATCCCATTACACTCCCCCATTTTTATATTCATAAATTACAATCATTGTAAGCCTTGTTAAGGTTTCATCTTTACATAAGTCATTTACATATATTTTACACACATCCAAAGGTAAAATATCTACACAAAGGCATGATTGGAGGTGTCACAAAAAATCCTAACCTAATTATCCTAATTTTGAGTAAAGGACAATATCAACCATCTCAATACAAGAATGGAAATTGATCATGTCTTTGTTTTTGTGTACTTGTAAAATCAATCCCTGTTAGTCAGTTCTAGTCATCTATTAGTTTCATATAGCCATATTTCAAACATTGACAACTAAGTTTCTAATTTTATTCTTAGTTAGTATCTTTTCATTTGACTACATTTTGTTAAATTTAGTATTATAATTTCATTTTTCCCATTGAATGTTGATTTAAAACATTTTTATTTTATTCCATTCAACTTATATGAATTAGGGTTAATCATATTATTTAAAAAATTATCTATGTTTTATTAATGTTACAATATTATGGTGACAAAGTTATTATATTTTCATGTAGGTAAATATTCAGACATCAAACATATATGAAGTTATATTTATAGACCAATGCATCGATGGATTTCATCATTCATCATTTGGAACTCATCGATCCTGTGAGTATAATGTAATAAATGAAATTCATGTGTCTTTATCTTAGTGGAAGAAAACAAAGATAAAGCGACAAGGAAATTGAAACCACATGCCAACTCATTAAACAAAGTGTTTCCACAAAGATATTTGATGCACCAAGGGTGATTTAATTGTGACAAGTGGGATTATTAAGTAGGATCAATAAATGAATGTGTTTATACATTGTGAAAACCTAAAGGTTCCCCATGACTCTATCAACATAATTCAATTAAAATAAAGTGTGCCTCAATTAAATTGAATATGATAAAAGTGAAATTTGACAAAGTTTTGGATATAAAAGGACACAAAAATGAATTAATAAAATTGACACATACATAGGGATATTAATTCATATCATAGTGAGATTCACACTCCATGGCCCTGAGAATAAGGGATCTTGACATGTGGATGAATGTTATTCTCTATTTGAGACTAAGAACATAAAAACACAAAAATCAAAATCAAAATGGACATTATGGAATAAAATTAGTGATAACATAAAACCTTTTTTTTTTCTATCAGTTCACAAATTTGTGAAGTGATATGATGTGACAAAGTCACCTTTTGACATTTTAATTGCAAAAGAAACATATGGATTTTTAAAAAAAGAAAGAGTTATTTGAGTGTAGCCATTATTTATCAAAAATTTCATAGTGAATAATCAAGAACATTTTATGAGGATAAGCAAATTAAAATTCATGAATAAGTGATCATTGAATTCCATCTAATTCACTAGAGTATCATCGAGAGCATAAGATGGCCAACATTAGAAAAAATCATCATATCTACCTCCTTAAAAGTTTAAATACACTATTTTGATCTCTCAAATCTATTGAATATGAGAATTATAACACCCTATTCCAAAAATTAAAATAATCCTATGAGTTATGTGATGACAAGGACACTATACAAGATGAGAAATAATATCAAGATGATTTAGTTTTAATACACAAGTCTAGTCTACATTGAGTTGTGAATAAACTTGAGGTATTTATTTGTAAAGACATCGTGAACAATATTTTCACTAATTGTGTCTTGATGGTTTTTTAGTTTATTCTCCAAATATGAAGTATAGAGTGGTCTACATTGCCAAAGTGGCAATTCTAAACTATTACAAATTTCTTGATCCAACCTTTATGTATAAAGAAGAAGTTCCCTTGAGTGGATGTTGTACCTTAAGTGTTGAAAAATAAAAAAATATGTAGATTAATCCCTTGTTAGTCAAAATGAGAAAAAATAAAGCATAACAATACACTAGCACTAAACACTCTTGACTAAGAACTAGGCAAAGCATAATGTAATTAGAAAGATCACAAAATAGAGATAAAGACAATACAAATTTCTTACCTCTTTTATTGAATTTGATTCTTACTTGTTAGCATAAGGATGTTTGTTCATGGTATATGATGATTTGAGTCTTATAGAATTGCTCTTTCATGGTGGTAACATCTCTCTGATAGTCACTTGTGGTTTGGTGTGAATCTTGGCATAAATTGGGCATTATAACACTACTCTCAAAGACTTCAAAAAGGTATTCGTATAGAGTAACTTTACACAAAATATTTTTGGCATATGGTGTGGGAACTTGTATTTATATCTCAAATAAATAACTCTAACATTAGGGAGGTTAGGTTAAATTCTAACTTGGGTTGATTTTAAATTAACCTAAGTTGAGTTAATCTAATCCTGGGTTGGGTCAAAGTACTCATGAAATCTTGACACCTTAGTTTTAGATATTTATGAGGTATGACAACTCACTTTAGATATTTGTGAGATGTGACTCATAACTTTACAATATTTAGGAATTAATAACTCAATTTTTTAGCTCTTTTGACCTTTTAACTTCAAAATTGGCTAAAAATTCCTTTTTTGGTAGATGAAATTCACTAATTAGATTTGTAATTTTTGTTTAGGAAATTTAAATAAGATTTACAATGTAATTAATCATGCTTAGTTACTTTTAAATTTTGGAAATGATTTTAAATGTTATGAATTAATAGCTTGACAAGTCAAAAGTGTCAAATTACTAGGTCATCATTTGACTAGGGTCATAACTTAACTAGGTTATTGGTGCATATAGGGTAATATGCTAAATAAACTAGCCTCATCATGTTTTTGGGCACTTAAATCCCTTATACAGTTGAATTTGGGAAATTTAGGTGATTTATAGGCTTAGATTATGTTTTTTACTAGAAAATAAATTGAATCCCAATTTAGGCACAAAAGTGACCAAAATTAAGTGTCTATAGTTTACTCCTATTTGAGAAGTGTTACAAGACATGGGAATAGTAACATATTTTCAAAGAATGCAAATTTTTTTAATCTGAATAGTTCATACCCCAAAGGGTAGTCGATAAGCCCTTGATTCCCCCTTGAGGGAGTGGGTGATAAAGTAGAGTCATCGAACATTCCCTTAAAATGAAGAAAATGACACAATCAAGTGGTAATGGGGGTGGGATTATTGAATTACCCAAAGCCAGTTATAAATAGTAATAACAAAAAATTCATTGATTTTCCTAAAGGTGGTTACCATCAATAACAAAATGAGAAACACCAATTTTCCCAAAGGTAGTTATAATTAGCATTAAAAGTAGGGAAAACACTATTTTTCCCAAAGGTGGTTATAATCAAGAATGGAATGCAAAAACATTGATTTTCCCAAAGATGGTTATTATTAGTAATGAAATTTGAGAAACACTGATTTGCCCAAAGGTGGTTATAATCAAGAATGAAGGTATTTACCCCAGTAGGGTGGGTGAAGTATGAAAAATAATGATTCACCCAAAGGAAATTATAACCATAAAATTGGTTGAAAAATAAAATTTGCCATAATGGGGCCAATTGGGAAGGGTATATTATGTAAAAAATCTATAAAACAAATTTATGATGAGCTGGAAAAGGATAACAACACATTCCTAGACTAAATGTGAGTTTGAAGATGAATGTTCAAAAAAATATGAGATATAAGTTGAAAAATCATGTTGGTAAACAGGTCTCAAGAAAGGCCCAAAAAGATCTTTTGGTTATAATACAACCATAAAATAAGGTGCGTAGGATTAAATAATGTATAAAATGGACCATAGATGTGAAAAATACACTCCTTGTAGTACCCAAAATGAAATATAGAGCTTGGGGGGTAAAAATTAAATTTTTTGGCTATATATTCACCCCTGGGGTGAAAAACATTTTATTTCACCCCAACCTTTCAAGAATTTTAGCTTTGGTTTTCTACATAAATTGCTGAGAGAAAATGGCCCAGGGAGAATCATGGTGACACATATCAGAGCAAGTGAATGAACCCATGTAACCACCACATGATAGGGCACTAGAAATCCTAACTTAGCCATTAATTTTCATTTATTATAATTTAATGCACTTTGTAGGTTATATTGTGGCAAAGTCATTATTTGTGTGGTAGGGTAAATTGTAGTTTTGCTAAGGAAATTAACAACTTCATGCAAAGTTACCATTTCTAAAAATAATGGCAATGCCATAAAATGGTATAAATTACTGAAATGGAAATTTTACACATTTTTAGGTGAATTCATTATTTTTTTGAAAATGAAAATGATAGTTTCACCTCAAAATGTGCAAAAATGTCAAAATGGTAGCTTTGCCATTGATAAAATGGCAGTTTTGCTCTAGAATCCAAAAATAACTAATTTTGAGGACCCAAAAGGGGTCCAACCTCTAGAAGAGGGTTAATTATATTGAGTAGGTGAGGTTTAGGATCTATTAGTAGTATGTAGTTATGCTGATGCTAAATATTTTTATTACAAGAGAGATTGGATATTCTTACCTATTACGAGAGATGATCCCATTATATGCATACCTCATAGATTTAGATTGAGGGCATGTTGGGCTTCCTATAAATGATGGAATTTTATGACATGGCATGGATGCTAGTTATTTGGGTAAATTAAACTTATCTAAGTGTGATAGTAGAGCACTAGCATAGTGAGACATCAACCTTTCACTTACCAACTAGGGAGGCTACTATCACACTTGAGGATACCTAGCATATCCTTAAGCTATTAATGCATAGGATATGCTTATTCAAGACACCACTAACACAAAATTAGGTATTGATTTATTATATATGCAATTATTATATTATCTCTATAGTTTAAGGTAAGGTCAATATAGACCTAATTGAGACCTACACCAATATTCAGCCAGATAATCTACCTACTAGGGATCCTTCACCACTAGCCTTGAATGATCAAGAGTTTGTAATTATGGCCATTATTAGTGGAATATTTCTACCTAACAAGAGTGGATGATACTTCCATATGGGCCTGGGTGGTATTATTAAGAGCATGTTGGAGGAATCAACATAGTTTGCCTTGAGACTAGCTATTTTAGCATAGTTATATAGATATTTACACCTAATAACATACTATGGTGGATATAGTATTATAGCATACACACTTATCATGGTATGGGTTTGGGAACATATTACATTTAATAAACTAATCAGGATGTACTAGATGTAGGATCTTGAGTAGCCAATGGCTGATGGTTGGGCTCAAATAGGAATTGATAGGTATGGGTACATAGAAGACATCCCTTTCTATCATTAGATGCTCAATGATCTGACACCATAGTTTATCATTTTGAAGCCATATCTCACCTATCAAATATAATGCTTTAAAATTGATGGTACATGGGATTCATGACCACTAGATGTTTTCTCATGAAGAGATAGTCCCATATTATAGAGGAGTGTTTCCTGAGTTAGGTACTCAGGTAGTTTAGATATAAATAAAATGTACATGAGGGGTTATGATGGGTTGATCATGTCATTCAAGAGATTAATCAAGATACTCTAGTGATCTTAAGGAGTGAGGCCACATCAAGCTATCTCAACATACCACAAATTATCTGGGCCTATCCAAGAGGAGCCATAAATATAGGGGTTACTCTAGCTTTTATGCATTAATGGGTATAGGTGTGCCTTTTAAGGTTGAAAAATCTATTAGTATTAGGGGAAAGGCTACTATGGACATCGATGAGATGAAGGCAAAAACATCGATAAATAATAGTGACACTTGGAAGGAGAGTGAGGTGGGGGATGATGATGATGATGGTTGGGATGGAGGAGATGAAAATGAGGGCATACATGTGATGATATTAGGCCTTATCTTAGAAGTGGTGGTAGTGACATAGGTTGGCTCATGCCAAGAATGGCCTTCAGGCACAAAAGTATATCTAGGATAGGTAGGGACTTCTAGGATGACTATAATAGGTAGGGACACTAATATGCTTAACCAAGAGGTTAGTGCTTAGGTATGGGAGATGGCAAGGTTACATCATCAATTATCTAATTTACATAGGACCCTATATATGAGGGATGATAATATGATAAGATATAAATAGAGATCACTCAACTAAAGGTTGAGATATCTAGGATGGTATAGACATAGGGATAACTCATAACAGAAGGATATCAATCCATTAGTGAGCATGATAAGGCTTTGACCACATTGGATAGACTTAGATGAGAGTGGGATATAGTCAGAGGAGCCAATACATAGTTTGAATTCTCACAGATGATTCTAAAGAGAATTTGGGCTAAGAATGTGACCTTGTATTATAGGTGAGTGTATGAGTCAACCATGCCCAAAGAGCAACAAGTTGTTAATTTTAAGAACTAGGATGTACAGAGGGTAGGGAACATATCTTGTTAGTCTCAAACTAGGACTCATGTTTCAAGTGCCTCAGGTTAGTCTATTCATCAAACATGATCACCACCACTATAAAACCAAGGACACCAGATCCTCCTCCATATATAGGTCCTATGGACACACAAAGTGATAATTGATCAGAAGGATCTTGGTATTTTGGCATTTTGGCATAGTTTGGCATTGTTTTGGTCTATGGCATTATACTTATTTAATCAACATCATTATGTATTTTTGTGACAACATCATGATATGTATATATATATTATGTATAGGACATTTGAGATACATTGACATTCAATTTTTGGTCTTTTGAGGCTGATGTACATGTATATGATATTGCTTTGATATATACATGATGCCATGTTTATTATCTAGTTTATCTCATGTTTATCATTGATTAGCATTATAGCTATTTAACATTGTTGATGTTTATGCTCATGCATACTCTATTTATGTATTGCTTATACCATGTTTATGAGACGTTCTATTTTTTATCATATTATTATGTTCTATGAATTATACAAATGTTTATTCATAGATGCATGTCTCTATAAACACATAATAAATCATTTGTTTCTCTTGTTTATTACTCATGAATTCAAACATGTGTTTGTGTACTTGGATGATTTTTTATATATCGAAGAAGTGTTACCATTACATTGATAAAATAGACTCCTTGTGCACATTTTTTATTTAGCATGTGATATTGTGCATGATAGTTATGATAACCAAATGGAAATATATATCCTAAGCATGTAAAACATAATTTAAATGTAAATATAAACAACCTAGAAATAAATTATGAACAATAAAATCGTAAGTGGAAATATAAAAAATAAACCAAGTGGAAGAATAAATTAAAAAATTCAAAACTGAAGTATATGATATGGATATTCAATACTTAAGTGTAAAAAAATATAATAATCTTATGGCAACTGAGAAACAAAATACAAAATAAATAACAAAACAAACAAATAAAGAAAAGATAAAAATAAAATAAACAAATGGACATATAAAAATGAAACATAAACAAATCAAAATATAAACAAACAAAAAATGCTAACAAACTATAAACAAATATACAAAAACTTAATAAATAAATAAATAAAACTAATATAATAAACAAATTGTACAAATAAACAATAAACTGATAAAAAAACAAAATTCATAAAATAAACAAACTGTACAAATAAACAACAAAACACAAATAAACCAAACCAAAAATAAACACAAATAGAAACACAACACAAAATAATAATAACAAAAAAAATAAAACACAACAAGACATCAATAAACAAAATAACAAAACATCAATAAAATAAATAACAAAACACCAATAAACATAAACATAACAACAATAAAAAATAAACTACTAAAAAACTAAACAAATAGAACGTCACTAAACAAATAAATAAACAACACATAAATAAACAAATAAATAAACACAAACAATAACTACACAACAATAAATAAAATAAAGCTTGCATACATAACACTAATAAACAAAAATAAATAAAAAATAAAACATGGTACAAATAGATAATACAAAGATAACAAACAATGACAAATAAACAAACAAAACTAAGTGAACAAAACAATCAAAATAACTAAACAATACAAAATAAAGAAGAGTCCAGTAAACAAACTACTTTAAAAATACAAAAAATAAAGTATTCTAAACAAACAATAAAAATACAAACAATGGTTAATCACAATGTTAGTGCAAATAAAAAAACAAATTGTTCGTGTATGTGTAATAGAGGTGTTACTCTTGGATATAGGGTGACCCCTAAGCTGGGTAGAAATGACACTAGTAAAATAACATAACAACAAAAGGCACAAGGTTACCCCTAGGTTATAAGGAAACAATGACACAAACGTTGCCCCTAGGTTATAAGAGTATATAAAAAAACACAAACGAAATGGGTGGGGGCTAGAATAAAAGGAAGGGGTAGCCAAGATAACTCCAAATGCACTAAGCCAATGTACACTACCTAAATAGTTTCATGGACACAAGATCCAATTTGAATTTCATGTCAAATTTAGTTCTCCCAAGATATGGGATAGAAGAAGATGAATGATAAGAAAATGTGATTAACTTGTGGAGGAAAAAATGAATGATATCACACAATGGTGAGTGCATGAGAAAAGATGGGATGACATTCAAAAACCTTGAAAACATCAACATAAATAAATCATGCAATTTTGAGAGTATGGTTTAGGATAAAACTACACTAGAAGTCAATAGATGAGTATCCATTAATGAACTAAAATGGTAATTCACAATGTTTACTACATCTAAGGCTTGGAATGAGAATGAGCTCATAAAATGGTGAGAGCATAAGATGAAGTTTATCATAAAATGGTGAGAGAATTCAAATAGAAAGTACTCATAAAATTATGAGAGCATAAGGAAAGCCAAGTGGCCATTAGTGTATCAAAATTGAGTACATAATACTCACAACATGAAATCACAAAAATAACAAGAGTGTACAACTTAAGGCCAATAAGGATGGGGAAACTAAATGACAAGTGGCTACTCATGAAATAGTTATGGGTACCAGGTACCTTAAGGAACATAAATGATCAAAAAATAAAGGAAGGGGAGACTAAGCTAACCCGATATACAACATGTATCAAAGTGATACCTACATAGCCCATGTAGACCTCAGGATGATGCAATTCTCCCAGAAATGAGAGGAAAAAGACCAAGGTATTCTAGAAATAAATCTAAATAGATAAAATGGCCCATCCCAAAACATTTTGATAGATTTATATCTTGCATGGAAAACCTAAGCCAATTTTCATGATTTTGTGAATTTTAGGATTTTCTAGATCTTTGAAAATGTTTAGGGTTTTAAAACTATTGTAAGTGTTTTTAGAACTTTCTATGCATCTCAACTCAATCAAGAATTATGAGATATAGAATGGTCTGAATCAAAAAATGGTGCGAGTATGGCTTAGGTTTCTCATAAAATGGTGAGAGTGTTCAAACTTAAAATGCTCAAAAAATGATGAGAGTGTTCAAACTTAAAATGCTCACAAAATGATGAGAGTGTGAAATAGGGGTGACTGAATTAACCTTAATTTGAATCAAGCATTGCCTACATAGTGCCACAAAACCTTAATTTACTATAATTAATCCTTCAATAGTGAAGGTGGTGACTTGTGTCTAAGGTTTTTTTTAGTTTTTTTGTTACCTCAACTCAATAGAGAATTATTATATACAACATGGTTCAAATCATAAAATGGTGAGAGTGTATGGATTAAACAATGATCACAAAATAACAATAGCATGGAAACGGGGTGACTGAGTTGACCTCGATGTGAACAAGTTTTTCTTACATAGTCCTATAGGACTTCAAGTCAATGTAGTTATTCCTTCACAAAAGGACTCCAACTAAGTACCAATAAGTTTAGGAAAAGGGAAATGGAAAGGTATACAAATAGTAATGGCAAACTGATATGGCAATGCATGATAAAGGTGTTACTCCTCATTTGATTATAAGTGATTATAATTAGGAAACAACAACAAAATTCCAGTGGTACTAATTTACCCATAGGAATTTATAATTAGTAGCATGAGGTGGGAACATAAAAATAAATAAAAGATGTAATTTTTAGGACCATTTTCACTCTACTTTCATATACTGCTAAAAGATGTATCAAAACTCTTTAGCCAAGATCTCTTCAAGAGTTCATTACTACATCCATGATGTTATTACATTACACACAAATATATGAACTATTTATGACTCAAATGGTTATACAAGTGAATATCTACACTTATTATCTATGCAAGATGCCCTAATAGAGTGACAATTAATGAGAGAGAGAGAGAGAGAGAGAGAGAGAGAGAGAGAGAGAGAGAGAGAGAGAGAGAGAGAGAGAGAGAGAGAGAGAGAGAGAGAGAGAGAGAGAGAGAGAGAGTGGTTGAGTGGAAATGTCAACATAATGATCACATAGGAATGTGAACACCCTAAGTAAGCTTAAATAAAGTAATTAAACTATATTAATTACTCTAACATCCCCCTTAAACATAGCTTAAATGGGTACAATAAAGGATGCAGTGTGAAGCCACGTGTCCCTATGGATGCCAATACATCATGTTAAAGTACATGGATGCTAATTCACTTTAACCACCAAGTGAAAGCAATAATGGTTCCAAATACAAGGATCACTAAATATAAATACTACACTCTAGAATACTGGATAGAATGATGAACTCAAAGAAGTTTTACTTGAACACCCTCCAAAAAGATGGTGAAAATTCAGCACAAATACTGGTGGGGCTGCCACACTAATAGCGATACTACACTGGTATCACTATAAGAATCATCAATAAGGACATGGAGTCAAGTCAAAAAAATTTATATAGATTTCAAAAAATATAATGCTTGAATAGTATACCCATGTACAAAAGAAGAATCTAGAAATCACTCAAAAAAGTGCAACATATACATATAACTCTCATAAAGTAGAGAAAAAAGAGAAAACCCATAAGAAAAACTCCCCCAAAAAGAGAGAAAAGAAGAAGAGAGAGAGAGATAGAAAGCCCCCCAAAAATGATGTTGAATTAGTATGCACTCAAAGTACTAGAAAGTCATAAAATAACTCAATATACATGAGTGGTCTGAATCCACTAATCGATCATAAAAACAACTAACATTGGGCTTCACCAGAATATCTTCAATCAAGAAAAATATTAGTGGTGTCAAAATTACAAAAGAGTACTTTATGTGTAAGGAATGATCAACACTTAAGAAATATGATCTACACCACACCCCCATACTTATGAGTAGGTGTAGTCAGTATAAAAACACTATATGTACGCCCCCATCATAATGGGTGGAGTGGATGAAAAAGGTCTACATGAATGGTCCAAATTCATTACTTGAATATTGAACAAGCTGACATTATATGCACCATAATAATTCCATATGTTGTGAGAGAGTGTCAACTATCAGAAAAATGCTATCAAAAATACAAATAAGTTCTCTCAAAGAGGATGGTTTTGAAGGTGATGGAAGAGGTAGGAAATTGAAGAAGTGAAAATGTGCCTAGAATAGAGAACACAAATGCATGAAGGTAGAAAAGGTTGAATCAATAAACCCCCATGGCACTTTATAAATTAGTGTGAGTACAATATATCCCAAACACAAAATACCTTGTGAAAACAAATAAGACACTAGGCTTCACCATAAGAGATCTAAACATGGAAAATATCAACATGTCAAAAAATCCATCAAGTATCATGAAAGAGCCTTCAAAAATAAGGGAGTGAAAAATTGTCTCCATACAAAAAGGCAAGGTGCTAAGTAAGGAGCTTTGATGGAGACATGATACAAAATACAAGTGTGTTAAAGTGCCAATGCACAAATTATAATAGAGCATGTCATAGGATGATGGAAGAGTGTTGAAAATCGTGAAAAAGCCATCATGTATGTAAAAACACACCCAAAAGGATCAACTACCAAAAAATGACAATTTATAAAGCACATGCAAAGGACATCAGACTCAACTAAAAATACATCCAAGATAATGCAAATTACAATAGTGGCATAAGCGATATAATGTAAGTTAATAAAGAGAAATGTGGGATAAATCTCATGAAAATAACACATTGGTCCTAACTAAAAATGCATCTAAAAATTACAATGTGAGAGAAAAAATAAAAGAAAAAATGAAATTATTTACTTATGAGGGGATCTGGCCTCCTTTTAGACCAGACCTTACCCACTTGTCTTTGACAACAATAGAGAATGGAAAGTGTAGACACTAGAAATCCATGCACTATGGTTCTAGATGCCATACTAACCCTTGGATCACCCTTGGACCCCCTTGGGACCATGTCACAACTTTTCAACCACCAAACCTATGTCATAATGACTAACCTTGAGCATTTTTACCTTTACCATTTTGACCACTAATGGTTTGACCTCAACCATCAATGGTTACCTAACCACTGATGATTAACCTTAATTGATGATGGTTAACGTTTAACTACCTTAAGGGTTAATTTCCACTCAACTATAACTTTCTTTTTTATTTTTAGTTGTTTGATCCATGTGCATAATCAATGCATGTCAAGGCTAAAATTAGATAGCTTGTTAAACCTGTTATTGAACCTCTTATTACACCACTCCATTTTTACTATATAAAGAGAAGATGAGTTGAAAAAAGAGGAAAGATTCATCAGATTCTTTTGAATCAAAGCTCTTTGGGAAAGTATTATTCTAGCTTCTAGCGACTAAGATAGAAATAAAAATTACTGCTACTCATCAATCAATAGCCTAGGCGTCATCACTTTGTAAGAATTAATTCAAAATCTTCAAGTTTTAGCCACTCACTTCAATATTTTTTAGACCAAAAACAAAGCTACGTATCTATTTTTAGTAGTTAGTTTCTTCATTTCTCTCCAACCTTCCCAAACAAACTTCTTTTACCCTAGCCAAATTTGATAGTAACCATTGACAATCATCTAACCACTGATGGTTTACCCCTAACCACCGATGGTCACCTAACCACCAATGGTCTTACCCAACCGTCAATGGTCATTGTGTGCCAATTTCAACAACAAGCTTATTTGACCTATCAAAACCTAACTAAATACTACTTTCTAACTTTCTTCTTGATTACAAAACATCACCCTATTTTTAAAACCATGTCTAATTTATTTAGCATTAATATCTAATCATTTATTACTATAATTAGTCAACATAATTTATTTTTAAATCACTTCTTGTATTTGATTTCAATAGATGTTATTATTTATGCAAGTAATCTATCTTTCACTTTCAAAACTTGATTATTTAAAATGTATGGATTGACATCCTCCAAGGAAGCTTGTGCTTCTTGGATCTAACTCATTAGGCAATCCACTTAACTACCTAACTAAGAAGTCATTTCTTTAGTGATTCTTATCTACAAGTCATCCTCCCAAGCTAAAGAGGAGTATCTACAACCATCTAGATCATGGAATGCTAACCTAATCTAGGTTTTACTAACCTCGCCCTTATTTCAAGTTTTATAACTTTCTTCAAAAGACTAAAGCAAAATTTACACGAAAAATTCTAGCACACCCAGTGGGATCCTTGAGTATATTATTGGGTCCATAGTTACATCTAGGCGTTTTTTCTTCTTATTTACTGCTCATACAATGAAATCAAAATTTCATTTTGGGATTAAAATTTATTGCATACATTTTTTATTGCTTATTATTAGCTCACATAGCTTAATTAAGTGAATTAATTGTAGTTTCACTCTTATCACACACAAAAGACCAAAACACTTACACCTAATAAAACATAAAAACATTGACATAAATCTTGATTAATATTTCATCACCTAGTGGTCACCTTTCCCAGCAATCCTACTTGGATTTCACCACCAAGGGGAGAACTAACTCAGTACATTGGCTGAGTATAATCTCTATCAACTTGATATATCTTGGATAAGCACCTGACACCCTTATTTTTGTGGTGTGTGAAGTGATAGGGTAGGCCCCAATATCAAGCCACATACCAAGTTCTAGTAAAGATCTTGAGAGCTTTTAAATACCTAAAACCATCCTTAGATATCTTCTTCTAGTACCCATTCTAAAAGCCCAATTTGGTCTTCATAACTTCTTCAAATTTTGGGCATAAGCCTAAAGAGAGATAATAAAGTATCCTAGGATTTTAACACACATTAGTGTATGCATTGATTTCTTTGAGATCTTTTTATTTTGATTTCTTCTCTTTTTATTTTTAATATTGCTTGTATCTTCCTCTTTCCCTTATCTGCATGGGTTTAACTAAGAAACAACTACTAAACCAAGCCAATCAAGATCTACCTCCTAATCATTTGTCTTCCTCTTCTCCCTCATCTATGGAGTATATCTCAGATACAAAGAGTTCTCCCCACCTTATAAAATTCCTAATATCCCTCAAATAGTTGCCCAAAGTGATATGTATTTCACCAACTTTATGGATAATAACATCATATCCCTCCAACATTACGTTTACACCATATCCCATCATACCCCTACTTTAGTTCTGCCTATTTGCCCACCTTATGGTATTCCATCCCACCTTATGGATAACACCCTTATTATCACCATTTATACCCAACCTCTAGTTACCCAAGCATCTTTTTCTACTAATAATCCCACCAATACCACCATCCAAAACCAACCCACCCAAACCAACCAACACCCAAACACTTTCTACCCCAATCATTAACCCTTTCAGTATAGGAGAAACCCATCCTTTGAACACCAGTACCCCACTTACCATGAGAATGCCCTCTTCTAGTTCTACCACCCTTCCTCTTACTTCCAACCTGCCTACCTCCACTCCATTCTAGAGCTTGGTGGTTCTCATACCTTACACCCTTCCACCGATTAGTACCAAAGTTACCACTTATCATCTACCTACCAACTAGAACATACTTCCAACCCAACCTACATTAATCCATCAACAAATGACCATTTCACCAAACCTAAGCTACATCCCTAACCCACAAGGGTATGTACCTCTACCTTCTACCCAACCACCTATATCCATGTATTCATATGTGGCATCATCCCAACCATGCATGCCCACATACCAATATGTGGCTACTTCTCAACCTCCCATCAACTATCCATATGTTGTACATACCCAACCTCAACAAAATTCACCTTACAAATTTAGAGGTACACAACCACATACCAATCTAGTAAAGAAGTTGATGGACAAAATGACTACTTTGGAGTTATCTATTTCTAGTGCCCATAACTTCTTATCATATGACCAAATATACAACAAACCAATTCATCCATAGATCCCTATTCAACCTTATCCTCCTCAGTGAGAACTTTCAAAATTTTAGAGCAAAGAATATCCTCACCAACATTTGAGAACATTTAGGCATTCTTGTTATTTGATTTCCTATGATGATGCTCTCCTTATCTATACCTTTCTTATGTCTCTATTAGGTCTGGCACTAGATTGGTATAGTGTTATTACAAAGTACTCCCTCTTTTATTTTACCCAATTGGCTCAAACTTTATTAGACCACTTTTTCATAAACATTTCTAAGAAGGTTTTCATCACCGATATCTACCCCATTTGGTAATTTGATGATGATTCTATAGCTAACTTTGTGGCCCATTAGAGAAGATTGATAAATCAACTCTTTTTTTCTTTACCCCAACCTAAGCTAATTGAAATCTTTTCTTGGGCTTTTGCTAAACACATTTCCTCTAATTTGAGGGTTTAGACTTTCAGGACCTTTAATGAGGCTTTCACCATGGCATGAAAGTCAGAAAATAGAAGCATTGATGAGGGGAAGTTGAAATTGAGAAATAATAATTTCACCTTCAAATCAAATTAGACTCCCCCTCCAAACCTAAAAATCAAATCAATAATATCACCAAAAACAAGGGAACCATGAATTCAGTTATCCTTAAAACCACTCCTCCATCGATTGTTAACTAACCTAACTCTTATAGTTCCTCCAATCAGAATACTACAAACCCAAACACCAACAACCAAAAGCAATTTACTCTACTAGGGGAGTCATATGTTTTGGTCTTGGAAAATTTATTAAAATTGAATGTCATACAACTCTCGCTGATCAAACCTCCATAACAATTTAATTCCTCTCATCCTATACCTAGTTGGTATAAGTAGAACAAATTGTGTGCCTTCCACATATCATTGGACATGATGTTATTAGGTGCAATACCTTTAGGAACATTGTCCAAAATCTCATTGATAAGGGGGAACTTGTGTTATAAACCCCAATGCACCCCTAAATCAATCATTTGACATATATAGATAGCCATTCCCCAACCATGTTTTGCAAATAATGAAAATGATAGAGTAGAATTCTCTCACAACCATGAGGTCCATACAGTTAATGTGGTTCTTAGTGAACTCATTATTGAGGAAACCATTAACGAAACCACCTTTCCTTCCTCTCCATTTATTGAGGTAGTGGAGTCACTCTCCATTCCTTTGGAGAATGAGACCAAGGAAACAACTATCCCCCTTTCTCCACTTATTGAGGTAGTGGAGATACCTAACTCTCTTTAGGAAGACATACCAAAAGAGGAATCCATTACCACCATATCCTTGTCTTTTGTCATACATCAATCCACTCTTCCTTTGGAAAGCCTTCTTAAGGAAGAGATCACTCTACCTACCTCTCTATAAGAGAATCATCTTCCCAAACCTTGGAGCCTTTGATTGAGGAAAAGGACAAGGTAACCACTACTCTCTCTCCACCTATGGGTTTACCCTTTGAGATCACTATGCAAGGGATCAAACCCATCTATAAGCCCTTCTATACACTGGTTCAAAATTTGGAGTACTTATCCCAACCCAATGTGGATCATGCCACATTTTGACATCTCTTGGGATTTCTTACCCAACCAATCAATAACCTCTAACCACACCAATATCATCCCAACCTTCTATTTCCATTATTTAACCCACCATAACCTCAACCAAACCTTTATAAACCTCTACCCATCAAGCTGTAGTTGAACTGACCAAACTAACTCCACCTAAAATAATCCAAGTAGATTACCCCATCACAACCAAACCTATCAAAAACCTTGGCATGCTCCCTACTCAGATACTTACTCACCCTCTGTTAAAGGTGGATTTATCACCACCTAACCCAATATAAGTCAAGCCAACTAAAAAAGAGGAACCATCTAGGATCCTAAAAACTAGAGCCTTACCACCTATTTATACCTTGCCTTCCATTTTGGGACCACATCCTTTTTTCATCCTAAAGCCTCATACTTCGGTTAAGAAAATGCATCTCCTAAAGATAACCAAAACACAACCTCCTCTTCTAGATATGGTACTACCTATCTTATTTATGACCTCAACCTCTAAATCCTCCACTACCAAGCCTACTACATCTAAAGTTTCTACCTCTAAACCATCAACTACCAAGAATACTCCACTACCCAGAACTCCCACTACTAATTCTACTCCTAAAAATGCTTCCACTCCCACAATCAAAATCATAACTCCAACATCCTTGCCACATTTACTCAAGTCTTACTCAACCATCTTGTAAAGGTTATTGCAAACATTTTGCTTAACCTTTCCACCTATCAAACCATTTGACCCATATAGTCCTAAATGATCCTGTTATAATGACAAGTTAATATGTTCATACCATAGAACACTTGGGCATGATACAAATAACTATAAAGATCTCCAAGTATTAATCCATTGGTTATATCATGAGGATGACTTATTTTTACATGAGCCTCCTATGAGCCTACCACATATCTAATAACCAAGATCCATCAACCAACACTTACCTGATCCCACAATCTCATCCAAGAGTGAGGAGGAACTAAAGCAATCCTCTAACCCAACTCCTCCCCAATCCATACCATCCATGTGTTCACATGATCACAATCCCAAAAAAAGTATAAGGGAAAAGTTAAGGTGTCCATTCTATGGATATATACCTCTTCCACACCAAATCACCCAACCAATACTGAGAACCTTTACCTTCAGCCAAACCCAAGGTGTCCATTTTATGTCATTTTCAATCCAACCCTTCTAAATCAATCTAGTGAGTTGTTCTGAAATAACATCACCAAACACTAGTTAAGATTATTTTCTATGAACTTATCAATAACTTGGCCCATCACCACTAAGTGATGATAAAGGTGTTGTAATCCATAGAGGTTCAACTAGAATACCCACAATCTCTAGTAACCTTTATCAGAGCTCTTCAGCTTGCCAACCTTGTCACCTTAAAAGATTTGAAAATACCCTCCATCCATTTTGATGATCAAGATCCTCCCCTCTTCATTACCACATACATAAACCAAACCCACGTCAAGAGGGTTATGATTGATGGAGGAGATAGAATCAACATTATCTCCTCCCATGCATATAACTAACTCAAATTACCAAAGAACATTATGTTTAAAACCTTAGTGGTGCTCTGATCATTCAATGACACCATGGCCACAACTTTAGGAAGTGTTATCCTTTACATTCCTCTAGGACCCTACATGCTTTTTGATCTCTTATACATAGTATAAGGAAATTTATAGTATAATATTTTGCTAGGATGACCTTGGATTCATTCCATTGGTTGTGTGCCATATATCCTACACCAATGCATCAAATTTGAACACGAAGGTCAAGTTGTTACCATAAAAGCTGATTTGAGTCCTTTTACATCATGCAACATGATGTACCGACCCAATGATGTTCTCCTTCCTCCATCCAAAAAACTTTCATCAACAAAAGATGAAGCCCCATAATCTTCTACTAATGAATCCTCCATTAGTTCATCCATCCATTCTATCCAAATCCCCAAAATGGACCATTTGGAATCAACCTTCCAATGCCTTTTGTTGGGGTAGTATCACCTTTTAACACTAGACACTTTTATTACTCCCCAAGAGTATGGGAATCTTGACCAAAAACCTAGTTATGACCCTAATATTAGAGTAATTTTTCCTTTCAGGCCCTCAACTTGTCAAACTATTTTTATCTATGGAGGACTTGATAAACCCTTGGACACTTCTACCACCTCTTTTCCACCTCGACCATTCACCTCCAATTTCTCCTACTTAGAAAAACTAGAGTTTGCCAAGACATATATCTATAGGTGTGCTTGGAAGGGATTTGGTTTAGGTTAGTATGAACATAGGCCACATGAATTACTTCTAATTAAGACAAAAAAACCTCATGAAAAGCATGGCCTTAGTTTCATGCCACCTAAAAATCAAACCAACCTGCCTCCCATCATCATTATTAAAGAAGATGTCCCCTCCTCACTAGCCCCTTCCTCATCATAATGTGAATATTTTGATGTCATTCCCCTTTTTACTGGCTCTTTGGTAACCTACAACAGAGGCATGCTAGTCTCACAAGAAGGTTCCATCACCATCCTCCTCCCCTCTATACCCTCTATAAGTAAGGGATTTTTGAGCTTACTTGACATTAGGTGATCAATAAACTTTTTAATTGAATAATGAATGCTAATGTGAAGCATTCAAAGGGATTATGTTTATAAAATGATCTACCTTAAGTTTGTCTCAATCCTTGACATGAAGAAGCATCATGCCTTATTCTTATTTTTATCATACCTACTTGTTGATACATTCGTAAAACATTTGTCTTTTGATTTTATTATCTTTTCCCACATTTAATTTTGTTATCCAACTTACTCTTTATGTTTAAAGATTACTTCACCTTCATCTAAATAAATGAAATCAATTTATAGTATTTAATTGCAAATGTGTTTTATTTAGTGATTGACTTATTTAATTAAGAGTTTTTAATGATAAGAACATTTTAATGAATTAACCTTTTCATATATCAGACATCATTGAGAGATCCATCACATCACCTAACCATCTATCATATCTACCATAAATTAATCATACATAAAAAATGAATGAATCATTTTGGAACAATCACCAGTCTATGTGTGACTACCAATGTTTAGGTGGTTAACTTCTAATGGTTGACACATGGCAACTCAACGGTTACCTATCAACCAATGACGGTTGATAATGACCATCGATAGTCACTATGTAATGATCACCAATAGATAAGCCATAACCTCAACCCCCTAATAACTCCAAAATAATCACCATACTACTACCCAAACTACCTCAAACCCCTCAAAAGCATCCCTTCCCCTACCTATATCCCACCCCTCTACCCAAATGTACACTTTACCTCAAACAACTATACATGCCAAAATTTAAACCCTAACCCTAAGTCAATCACCAAATGACATCCAAGTTTACCAACAACAACAACAAATTTAAGAAAAAATGCTAATTCAAATATAAAACCTACCTCATTTCATGAGCACCATCATGGAGGATCTCTGAGTGTAGACATCCAATTCCTAACACCATTTGTGTTGAAATTGTCAATCTTACTCGATTGCACTCCAATGCACATTTTAGATCAAAATCCATAAAACATCCTAAATGGTTCAAAATAATCATTTACAAGTGCAAATTTAGGTCAAAGTATCCCTAAATAAGGCAATGCATTTTATGGGCTAGCTAACTTTGATCATATCATATTGTGTCAAAATGACCATTTTGCCATTTAGTGCTCTAGATCACTCTTTTCTTCTAATTCATTGGTACACATCATGTACCTTTATTATTTACTACTAGAAACATCTTAAATGGGAGTATCGTTCTAATGCATCTAGCATCACTTCTAATTCTTCTCGAGTCAAATTATGACCTAGTAATATGATTTTCTGACCATTTTGATTAATTAAGGACCAATTTTCAAATAATTGCACAAATGTTGATTAACCTTATTTAAGGCTAATTAATCCAAATCAAGGGCTTAAGTGGATTTTACATTAGAGTTGTTTAATATTTATTTTTTAAAATTGATTCTTATTAACTACATCACCTAGTGACATCATCTATGGGGTGGCATCCATCAAGCCATAAGTGCATAAAATATCAAGATTATGGGTCACCCATGCCTAGTTAATGCCTCCCATGCCTCTTCAATGCCCCTTCTTCCAAGGTCATCTTGAGGATATTTATGTATTTAATTCCAAATATTAGGATTATCCTCAACCACACATCTCAATCTTGAGATGGACAGTTTAGGTTGATCCTGACCAATCTCAAAAATCTATAAATAGAGAGGCCATGAACATCATTTCTAAGCTATTTTTGGTGCATAGTTATTATGTCCAAATATCTCCAAGGCTTGAGCATTACATATTTATAATGCTAAATTATTTCCATAAAGCTTCATTGATAGGCTAGTTTAGTGATTTACAATTAAGATCCTAGGTTTTATTGAGTGTTCTTGAGGCATTGGAGGAGTTTACCACCATTGTTGATAAAGATAAGGATAATTGATCATGGGAGAACATGTTTTTAAGCCACATAGGTATGGTAATCCATTTGGGAAGGTAATATGGTGATTGATTTATTTCATTTTTTTCTTGTTATCCTTTATAATTTTCATAGGAATAGATAGGCTTGGTTAGTTAGTTCTTTATGCATGTTTCATTGTTTATGGACTAATGTTTGACTAACTTGCTTTGTAATCCTCTCTACATATTAGCATGCTTGGTGGGACAAGATGCATCCTACACCTAAATAAGACCCTTTTATAACCTTGAAAAACTTATTTGAGCTTTTAAAACTCTTGCAATTTGGTTTTCTAACTTTATTTTGTCATTTTTAGTTGCCATAATTTTTACACAGTAACCGACGTCAGTAGAAATACTGACATTAGTTACTTGGCTTAACTAACATTGATCAGTAGAACCAACATTGATCAGATCTCGGTTGGCTTTAACTAATGTTAGTGGTATTGACCGATGTTAGTTACTATTTTTTTTCAAAAAACACAAACTCGAGACCTACTTTTTCGAAGTTTCTTGTTTCAAGTTCAAAAGGGCTTTAAAGCTAAAAGACATACTAACAATTTTGCTATAGGATCAAGTTTAAAATTTTATTAAAACATGTTTAAATCACTTTTTCATGCTTAAATTTTTATTAGGAACTTTGTTTTGGTGTTTAACAAGGAATTTTTAGATGTTTTTGGTGAATGTTTTTCAAAGTTCACAACTAAGACCAAGGGGTCAAATGAACACCACCAAACATTTTATTTGGTTTTAATATTGAACACACTTGTTAATTATTATTTTCAATACTTGATTAGATTAATATTGTTTGTAAAAAAAATAATGTTATGTGTATTCTCTTCCATTTGTCCCCTATAGGGAACCCTTGGAATCAAAAGTGCCATTCCTATTACAAGTAGCCTAGTCCAAGGCTTAGAAAGAACCTAAAGCACTCCCCAAAAACTCGCTAAAGTTTGGGTGATCTTGAAAATGACCCTAAAGTCTTTATATTTTCATGCTTTATTTGTTTTTATGCAACTTGGATTGTGAGGGTGACTTCATCACCTCTCATAAGTTTTTTAGGGAAGCTTTGACTTGGGGTTTCACCTCTTGACATTGACTTCATTTGACTCTTTTTAGAGTTACACACAAGACATAGTGGCACTTTAGACAACACACTATATTGAGCGAATATCAAGATGTAGTGGTTGCATAAAGGACTAGACCTTTATGCAATAATTTGAGAGATACAGACCCAAAATCTATGCTTTTCTTTTGCATTTTTTGGCATGAAAGTCATTGTGCAATTGATTACCCTAGAACATTTGAAACTTGATAGTTTAGTAGACCCCACTTTACCATACCTTATTAATTTAGACTTAAGATTTTTGTTTTTTTTATTATCTTACTTGGTGTTGATTTGTGCTTAAAACATCTTGTTAATTCAATGAGCTTAACCAAAACACATTGTCCTCAATTTTTTAGAGCAAGGGAGGCATTACGCTATCCAAATGGAAAATTCAACTTTTCCTTGTTCAAATTATTATCAAAATCTTTGTGTCATGACATCCACCTTGGCACAATCATGATACCCAATTGAGTCTATAAATTTTATCCAATTTGTTTAAATCCTTCATTTATAATCCACATTTAAAATTGGACCTTTCTGAGTTCTAAAGGTTGGTGCGTCAAAGTGGGTTCACCATTTGTGCACTAGGCTTGTTTTAACTTGGGTTCAATTTTATGTTTGGATTGAAGGTCATTTATTAAGACTCAAAATCACATTATCATCTTAGTGGACTCAAGCCATCTTATGTATCGCTCACGCTTTGGGTCTTAGAACATATTTTATCCTACTAGAATCATGTGGCAACATTGTGTTGCCTATTTGGTCTTAGATTTATACTTAGTGATTCACGTATGTCTTTACATCTTGAGTTACTTAGTTCATTTTTCCTTCTTCATAATCTAGAGAGATTTCCTCTATATTTCTAGGGTAAACTTTTCAAAGTTGAAACTATCATTTGTAGTGTGGGTGTATCACAAAGATCTAGGCTTTGGTGTACTAGTTTTCACCTTGGGTCTTTGAGTTACCTTACTCTCTTCTAATTTATATGATTTAAAATTTACCAAAGGTTGAGTAATTTTGTGAACTAAATCTTCCAAATTGTGCATGGTTTCAAACCACCCTCCCTTATAGTCTCATTGGTACCTTGGTTGTTTGTTTAAAAGGAGTTAGGGCATACTTTGATTGGTTGTCACACATTGGTCCAAAGTTAGTCAAACATGTAGAATAGCTCTTTTTAGACATGACTCAAAGGTTCACTCATATTGGGGCCTCTTATGGCCTTAGTTATGACAATGAGAAATTTTATGATGGTCAAGATAACCCCATTGTTGTTGATGATATCCCCAAAATAGTGGAATTTGAAGATGATTACAATGAATATCAACCTTAAGAAGATCAAGATGAATCCATTCTTAGATTGATAGAATCAAGTGCTACACTACCTTCTAAATTTCCTAAGGAATAATTGCATACCTTGGTTAGAAAAGGAGAAAAACAATGGAAAGAGAAAGCTTTTGCACAAATAGACAACTTCTTCTAACAAAGGAAAGGAAATACAAATAGGGTCAAAACCCACAAATTTGGATCTTCTAGCTAATATCAAGATAATAAGTCAATGGTATGTAGATCAACTTGTCACAGACTTAACTGACTCCCTATTTTCCACTTCAATTCACAATAAGGATTTGAAACAACATAAAGATATGGTGGACAGTACACAAAAAATATTGGATGAGAACATTACCGTAGTGGATCAAGGTAATCTAAATGAATAGTTAAAGTCACAAGAGACCTTATAAGATGTTTCATTTGACACAGACCATACATTATTCAATCATCAAGAACCTGTTATTCCTTTACAAACTTAGAAACTCAAACATTTAGTTTGAATTGAGGGAATCCCTCAAGTAAACCAAAGATTGATAAATAAACATAGAAATTTTCAAAATCAACAAAGTGCAAAACAACCAAATTTTGGGAATGTTTTACAATCCAAGAATCAACAGCCTATGTTTTAAACTCAAGCAACAAATTAGAAAAAAATCATGGATCAAAAGGTATACACTCCTTATAGATACATACAAAATCAAGGGAACATTCCACCCCAACAACAACAAAATTAAGGGCACATTCCACCCCAATAACAACAAAATCAGGGGCACATTCCACCCCAAAAATAATAGAATTAAGAGCACATTCCACCCCAATAGAAACAAAACTAGGGGCACATTCCACCCCAACAACATATTATCCAATCCACAAGTGCACCAAACATGAAAGAATGGAATTTTATGAATTAAATTGTCCAAGGATTGGAGATGAACAATAGAGTCAAAAAGTATAAATTCAATGAGATATGCCTATATCCATTTGACTTATCTATTCTCCAAAACCCCTTTCCACCTCACTTTGAGGCACCTAAATTTGAAAAATACAAAGGGAAAGGAGACCCATATGAACACATACAAGCATTCTTTATCTTATGTCAAGAGGTTGCTTATAGTAGTGAGTACTTATTATGACTATTTCCATGAAGTTTATCAGGGCAAGCTCTTGATTGGCTACTTAAACTAGCCAAGGGATCAGTTGCAAAATAGAATGATTTATCAAAAAATATTGTTAACCATTTCTCATACAAAATAGAACATGAATTGACCATTGTTGACTTATGCAAAGATAAACAATGTGATGGTGAAAGTTTTGCTGCATATCTATAAAGGTGGAGAGCATTGACGAGCCACTTTCAACACAATTTACTAGAAAAATAGTTGGTTGATATCTTTGCATAGAATTTTCATCCTGAAGTTCCACATAATCTATGGTTAACTTGTGCTAACTCATTTGAAGAAATTATCGACAAAGGAGTGTAGATTGATAAGGTTCTTATTGCTAGGTGCTTTGTTAAGATCTTTGCACAAGGACACGCATCTAATTAGACTAAATCATCAGCTCCTCAAATAGTTATGCAAGACAAGTCTAAGGGCTTTCACACAAATAAGAACATGGTTAGAAATGAGGTGATAGAAACAAGATATGTACAAATAATACAGATTATGCCTCCTCTATATGTATAATTAACTCCCTCAAATCCACTACCTACTTTGTAAAGACAACCTCTACAGAGGATATTTCATAACAATTTTAGAGTCTTTAGCAAGTTAGGAGAATCTATTGAAGTAGTATTACAAGAGCTCATTACATCTAATTGTTGGGTGAATATTTTTTCATCAACTAACTGATGACAAAATGGGTATATCAACCACAACATAAAGAGATTTGATCAAAAAAATGTGTAGGTTTACTACATCATAGTGAAATAAATCTCTCCTCTCATCAAGGGGAGGTTCCCTATAAGCTACTATATACTAATATAAACTAAAAAATACACTCAGGGGTGAAATAATACCATCTATCTCTCTTTTTTTAGAGATGATGTTCAAAGAGAAAAGGAGAATTCTTGTGTAACTGCTGAAGGCATTTCTCTTCTTTCAGAAATGATGTTTAGCAAACAATAGGAAAACTTCTTGGGTAGTAACTGTAACTATAAGATACCCACAAAAGCACAAAGTCTTTCATTATTTCCCCTACTGATTCAAGATGAAGTAACACAGTAGAATGAAGTGTAGCATAAAATATCCACTTTAACTAAAATAGAGTAAAAGATTATAAAAGATAAACATAGCTCAAATTCTCTCCAATATACTTTTTAGTAAAACACAAAACACACAACAAACTAAAGACAATTATGGTAGCACAAAGTCTCCCACAGTCAGCTTCAGGACACCTTTTAGGTTATTTCCACTAGTTTAGCTTATTTAATTAAATAGAAAAGACTATACTTAGGAAAAAGATATAAGAACAATTTCCTAGATGACACAAGATATTTCAACACAAATTATGAAAGGTCACTTTCTTTCTAATTCAATTAACAAAATATGATTAAAAGTTTGAGCTCAAAGTCTCAAGAATGCCTTTCAATTTGGGTAGAGTTTTTATTTTGATAACCAAAAGATCTCCCTTATACAAACTGAGAGATTACAATATATAGCAACCAAAGGAAGACTTTGGCACTTGTTTTCATGAAATGGCCCATGCTGTATTGAATGCATTTGAAATTCTATGAAGGGGCCATGCTGGAACAGGGTATCAGCCTTAACTTTAGCATTTTGAATCATCTCAAATGTCTCCTCCAAAGCATGGGTTACCTAGTCTTCTTTAAGATACTTATATGATTGTCCATTTTTTTTTACTTTGATGAAGAAAAATAGGCCACACCTTTGAATGCTTGCACTCTCCGATGTCCACTTGGTGGACTATTCCACCTACTAGAATAACTCTCCTATAGATATTTCTAGATTTATTATAACATTCCCTCTTTCCTTGTTACATTTTATCTCTTCTTGGTGATCTGAGCTCTTGGGATCTCTTCTCACTTTCTACTGGCTCCTTCGGCTCCTTGTTTGGTTAGTCGTTGAGTTTATTCCCAGGCCTGCATCTTTGAAAATTAATAGTTATTTCATTACCCTAAATTTGACATCTGTAGGGACATCACTAGTTACTAGTCACTTGAACCACTTTAAACCTTGAACCTTTGAAACCTTTGAACTCTTCAAAGTGCACTGGTTCAATGGTTTAATGGTTTGATAGTTTATTATTTCTTGCAAAGAGCTGGGTTCACTTAGTCTTCTTCAAGAGTTCAATGTATCATTGAATCAAGTTTTTGAACCCTTTGGTTGAACCTTCCATTTTGAACTCTTCAAAGCTTTGGACTCTTTGAACCCTTTGAACTTTGAACCCTTTGAACTTTGATAAGTGAAGTTCAATAGTTCAAAAGTTTAATAGTTTTACGGTTTATTCCAACTCTTCAAAGCCCACCATTGAAGCTTTGAACCCTTTAAACTTTAAACCCTTTGAACTTTGCTAAGCAGAGTTTAATGGTTCAATGGTTCATTATTTCTTATCTTTGAATCTCATCGATGAACCTTTTGATTAAACCTCAGCATTGAACCAACCTTTTAACTTTGAGGAAATGCCTTAAGTGTTATGAACTTTTCTTTGTGAAAGCCTGCCTGATGAACCTATAATTTCTTTAGCAAAAAAGGCTTGCGTGACTAAAAAACTTGATTGATCAAAACATTTTTTGAGAAAGGAAGATACCATTTTCAGCCTACAAGACCAAAATGGTTGATCGGTTGTCCACAAAAACAAGTGACAAATTTTGGGAACAACAGCTAACTCCAGTTGGGGAACTTCCATTGATTTAAAAAATGATTGGAGTAGAATCTAGACTCTAAGTGCCTTCATCTATGAAATTGGGCTATGGAGTCATGCCATCCAAAAAGAGAAAGATGCCAAAAAAAATGAAATGAACAACACAAAACAAACAAAAGACTATACAAGTGTACAACTGATCTTATCTAATAATTCAAGAGTTGAAGTGCTTAAGATGCTGCCCACTGTGAGGCAGTGAAAATGGCGTGCCATCTTGATACTTTAGAAAGAAACTATTCTCACCATTTACTTGATGAATGAAAAATGGAACTCTCCATAGGGAATCCAATTTTCCATGCATCCCTTTTGATTCTCTCCTCTTGTCCCATAACAAGACTTGATCTCCAATCTAAAAATCATGAATCCTTGCTTTCTGGTTGAAGAGCTTCTTTACCAGACTTTGATGAGTAGCAATACGGTCCACCACCATAGTTCTCTACTCATTTAGTTCAGTCAAGCACATGATCCTTTTGTCGATAGAATTTTCAAATGTTTGATCTTTGACGGTCTTTGCCAACTTCAGTGCTAGTAGTTCCAAGGTGATTGGTATCTCTGTGTTCAAATCATATAGAAGTTGAAATGGTGACATACCTATTGCCCTCTTGGGTGTAATCCTATCTTCCCATAAAGCATTAAATAATGATTTATTCCAGGTTATTTGATTGTCATCTATCAGCTTCCTGATAATGGTCACCAGGTTCTTGTTGCTTGATTTTGCTTGACCATTTCCTTACAAATAAGAGTCAGAAGAGTGGGAGAGGATAATCCCATAATAGCAGTAGAATTGGGTAATCTCATGAGAAGATAAATAAGTTGCATTTTCTATTACAATCTTGGTTGGGACTCCAAAATGGGAAATTATATTTTCTTTGAGAAAATTACATACCACTTCTGAAGTAGCATGCTTGACTGGAATGGCTTCCACATACTTGGTGAAGTAGTCTATGGCTGTGAGAACATAGTCATATCCAGCACTTGAGGATGGGTTTATGGTTCCAATGAAATCAATACCCCATTATTGAAATGGCTCTTCAATCACCACCAACTTGAGAGGCAATGCGGCCAACTTAGGTCTCCCAATGAACTATTGACATAGCTCACATATATGCACCCAGATGTATGCATCTTGAAATAGAGTAGGCCAATAGTACGTGGCTCATAGAATCTTATGAGTAGTCATAGTTGCAAAAAAATGTCCTCCATAGGATAAATTATAGAAAGACTCTAACAGTTTAAATTATTGCACTTTTCCCACATAATGAAGGAATACCCCATCAAGGCTCCTCTTGTACAAATCATTGTCCCACAGGACATAGTTAGTAGCTTTCACTTTATTAGTTCTCTTATCTTTATGAAATAGGTGGGCAAGGCACTCACCATAATTAAGGAAATGAGTGATATTAGAATACCACTCATCTATAGTAGTGATAAAGAGAACTATAGGCATGTCTTCAGCCTTTGTTTCTCTATGCCCTACTTTCTTTAGTATGTTATCAATAATTAATTGGTAGAGGCCTCTTCATTGCACAAGATTCATAAGTTTGATAACAAGATTAAACTCTTTAATTTTAGAAATCCAATTTCCCCTTATAGTACCAAACTCTTGTTGAGTTAAAATGGACTTTACTATTGTATCAGGTACCAGAGCAACAGTGTGTGAGTTCAGGATGTAGAAATAGAAATGTTTCACCACCTTAACCACAACATAAGTATGCTTCTCCATATTTGAATATTTAAATTCATGAGCTTTGAGAGGATAACTCATGAATGAGATAGGAGATTCCAAACCTTCTTTGTTATATTGAACCAAAATGGCCAAAAGTGTGTGTTCAGAAGCATAGCTGTATACTATGAAGTCTTTAGTATAATCTGGACAAACCAAGATTGGGGCATGGGTGATATCTTCCTTGATATCTCAAAATGCTGACTTGCCTTCTTTAGTATAACAAAAAATAGCTTTTCCCTTCATCATGTTGACAATGTGGTGAGTCTTCTCTACAAATTCAAGAATGAGTCTTCATAGAAAATTCACCTTTCTAAAGAAAGAATGCACTGCAGTCTTACTAGTAGGAAGAGTAAGCTCTTGGATGGATTTGAATATTTTTAATTCAATTTTTATGCCTTTTTCTGATATAGTGTCATTGAGAAGTTTCCCTTCAGTAACCCTAAAAATTTATTTCTTATAATTAAGGGAAATGCCATTCTGTCGACATCATTCCAACACTTATTGTAAATGATGCACATGATCAGAACAACATTTGGAATAGATGGTTAAGTAATCAAAATATACCACAATAAACTTCCCCATTTTGTTTTTAAAGGCAAGATCCATCGCTCTATAGAAGGTGGTACCAGCATTAATCAAACCAAAAGGCATTCTACGATATGCAAAGGTGCCCCAAGGTGTAGTGAAAGCGGTCTTATGTTGGTTTGCTTCACTGACTTCCACTTGATTGTACCCCAAAAAATTATCTAATATTGATAACATCTTTGAGCCAGTCACTATCTATAGTACTTGATCCATGATGGGTAGGGGGTAGTTATCCTTTAGAGAGGATTGATTCAAGTTTCTAAAATCAACATAAAGGTGAATTTCCTCATTCTTTTTTCTCATAGGGACTATGTTCACAATTCAGGTTGAATGATGGATTGGAAAAATTATCTTTGCATTTAACATTTTCTAGATCTTAGAAAGAATAGTACCTGATTTCCTAGGGTTGTACTACCTTTGCTTTTGCCTGTGAGGCAATGACCCATCCTTGAGAAAGATTTCATGCTAAATTTCTTCAAGCTTGAGAGATTTCAGATTATCATAGGAATATGCTAAAACATCAATATACAGGCAAAGTAGAGTAATGAATGTGAGCTTTTTATCAAGAGTGCAACAATTCCCAATATTGACAATTTTGGGATTATCTTTTGTATTCAAATTTATTTGATCAAAATCTTTAGAGGAATCTGAATCGATTTGTTACTTCTTGACAAACCTGTCATGCTTATCAAAAAGTTTCTCTAGATAAACCAACCCTTTTGGAATTTTGTTCCCTTTGAGCTAGAGAAAATCTTCACCAATTTTAAATTTGTTTCAAGAGCTGATTCTCATGGTGGATCTTTACTACCTTCAAAATAAATCTCCTCGAATATATCCATCTATTTTAGAAAAGTGATGATTTCATTATCACCATTAAATACCTGCTAATGATTGGCATTATTAGGCACACTTGGTCAAAAGACTAGTTTGATAGTGTACTTATTCTATTTAAAATCTTGGTGAGGAACCATGAGAGTTGTAGAGATGGCTAAGGAATCTGCTCAGTCATTGAACTCTCTGGGCACTATAGAAATACTGAAAGCATCAAAAATTTCAATGTAGTCTCATACAAGATTGAAGTAATAGCACAATCTCTCATTCTTAGTTTAATATAGATTTCTCACCTGATAAACCACTAGTTTAGCATCTCCTTGGGTGTGAATAAGCTTAATACCTTTATCATCAGTAGCTTTTAATCCAAGTAACAAATATTCATACTTGATAGTGTTGTTGGTATTGCTAAACTGCAACTTGTATGAATAGGGGAACATATCTCTTTGAGGAGATATCAAGACAATTCCAGCTCCAAAATTGGTAGAAGAATAGCTACCATTAAATTCTAGAATCCAGATGTCATTTGAATATGATATTTTTTAGATTTCTCTTCATTAGGGAGGGAGGATTCTTTTGCGCCTGAACTGTGCTTTACCAATTCTTCTAGTTTTATGTCTATTTTTTTTGAATTATCACCTATAGAAATTTCATTTGATGAGATAGAAACACCTTCCATAGATATAAAATAGTTATCCATTCTTAAAGATTTAAATAGAATTTGAGCCTCAGGATCTGATGTTTAAGTAACAATGTATTTTGACTCCTTCTTAGGAAGCAACCTTTGCATAATGCCCTTCACAGGGATCCTCACCTCAGATAGGTCCATTTTCAATTCTTGACCAACATCCTTGCAAAAATTTCATCCAAGAAAAATGCCATAGGAAGCTAGAACATTAGCCACCAGGACTGTCATTTTAATTCTTTTTTTTAAAAGGCCACAAATGCAAGTTGGGCATCTTTGATTTGACCCAACAGAGGCATTTTTTTATTTTTCATGGAGAAACATCTCCCAAAAGTTTTAGTCAGAGTGAGGCCAAGAGATTCTACTACCTTGGCAGGCATGACATTGTCAGAAGCTCCTAAGTCAATTATGTAGTTGCTTAATTTATGTCCATTTATCAACAGAGAAACATAGAAAGGTTCTATTTTCCCAGGGGCAACAGGAGGAGTAATGACAAGATTGTTTCAGGTGGATGTATTCTTTAGGATATTATGAATTACCTTAGAAACATCTTGTCCTACAGGGATGGTTTTGTTCTTTATATATTTAGCCAACCTATCCAACTACTTAGGGTTGTCTTGTAAATATTTGAGTTTAGTCATTTGGATCTTAGTCTTCCTAGTATGGTCAATTATATCAAATGACTGAAAAGAACTAGGAATAGAGGAAGGAAGTTCATCATTCTAGTTTTCAGTGGGTGTGGTACTGGTCTAAGAAATTAAAGTAGAAAGTACATGATTGTTTGAGGTACTTACTTTTTTATTAATCACTAGGTCTTTTATTAGAAAGGCAGAGAAGTCGCTCATCTAGAAATTGAAATTGCTAGTCAAGATTCTTCACCTATTTTTCCCTTATCAACTTGTTGAGTTGACTAGTTCTAGGACCTGGTAAATACAATGTATGATCCATCAAACATTTTTCCCTTGCTTTGAGCTTCATCCTGGTAATTTAGGAAACCAATGTTGGAGTCACTAGCTAATTCTTCTTCTCCTTCTGTGAAGAGATTAGTGTCATCTTCTTGATCAAACTTAGGTTGGAAAGAGGAATCGTGCTCAACTTTATGCTAACCAACTATTGAGTTAGTTCGTGGTACTTCAATGGCAAGCTTCCCCTATGGGAGAGGAAGATGATTAGGTTGCCCTTGATTTATGGCAGTATTTCCTTAATATGACTGGTTGGGAAACATCCTCCTTGGTATATATCAATAAGAAAGAGGAGCAGACATCCCTTGTGCCATTTTATTTTTAAGAGCTAGCAATTCATTTTCTAGCTTTTGCACCATAGGATCAGTGGTGCCTGTAGAAAATTTTTCAGAAGATGAAGGAGATTTATTTCTATTAGGATTAGTATCTCTTCTTAACTTTCCTGCCAAGATAAGATCATCTTCAATTTTAGTAGCCAAATGTTAAGCTAGAGCAAGATCTATATGGCTAGATCACCTCAATAGAAAACTCACTTTAGGAAGCTGAGAATTGATGAAAAAGCATTTAAGATTTTTAGGTGTTGGCTGAGTAATTGTAAGAATCTTATTCCTTAACTTGTTGAATTTAGCAATGAAGTCTTGCATAGGTTCATGAGGTTCCTTCTTCATTTGTGTGAGCTGAGCTAACAGGGTATGTGCATCTTCTACAAGTTTGAATCTAGCTTCAAACTTGGCTTTGAGAGTGTTCAAGTTAGTTACAGTCTGCACTTGTAGATGATAAAACCAGTCTATAGCAGCACTCTAAAACATTTCCACAAATAATCTGACTACTATGTATTCATATTCCATGTCTATCACACCACAGGCTATGTAGAAGGATGCGATATGTTCAAGATAAACTCTCCCATCACCATATAATTTGGGAAAATTCTTCCTTGAACTACAGGGTAGTTCATGTAAAGGTGGGGTTAGATTCAAAGGGCCAAAAGTGATACCCCAAGGGCCTTGGGCTACCATGATATGACAATGGAAAGGAGGGATAAAAAATATTGGTGGAGTATGTATAGATAAAGATCTGATAGTAGAGGAAAGAAAAGCTTTTCCTGGTATTGGAGACCTGACATTGGTAGGAGGAAAACTCCTAGTTCACTATAGGCGAGTTTGTGGAGGAGAAAGATCAAAATTACCTTACTGTATCAACTCAAATATAAGGTCAACAATACCTTGAGCTCTCTAGCTTCATGTATATTGTGGATCTACCAGAGTATAAAATGGAAATGGAAAAGAACTGGAACTACTTCAATTAGAAGCTTGAGGCTTCAAACTGTATGTTCTTCCCCAGTGGAGTCACCAAAAAAATATTGGGTGAATATTTTGTTATCAACTAATTGATGGCAAAATGGGTATATCAACCACAACATAAGGATATTTGATCAAAAAAATATGTAGGTTTACTACATCATAGTGAGATAAATCTCTCCTCTCATCAAGGGGAGGTTCCCTATAAGCTACTATATACTAATGTAAACTGAAAATACACTCAGGGGTGAAATAATACCATCTATCTCTTTTTTTTTAGAGATGGTGTTCATAGAGAAAAGAAGAATTCTTATGTAACTACTAAAATAATTTCTCTTCTTTTAGAAATGATTTTTAGCAAACAATAGGAAAACTTTCTGGGTAGTAACTATAACCACAAGAAACCCACGAAAGCACAAAGTATTTCATTGTTTCCCCTGCTAATTTAGGATGAAGTAACACAATATGATGAAGTGTAGCATAAAATATCCACTTCAACTACAATAGAGTAAAATATTAGAAAGGATAAACATAGCTCAAAGTCTCTCCAATATCCTTTGTATTAAAAAACAAAACATACAACAATCTAAAGACAATTATGGTAGCACAAAGTCTCCCACAATCAGCTTTAAGACACCTTCTAGGTTATTTCCACTAGTTCTGCTTATTTGATTAAATGGACAAGACTGTATTTAGGAAAAAGACATAATAATAATTTCTTAGATGACACAAGCTATTTCAACATAAAGTTTGAAAGGTCACTTGCTTTCTCATTCAATTGACAAAATATGATTAACATTCTGAGCTCAAAGTCTTAGGAATGCCTTTCAATTTGGGTAGAGTTTTACTTTTGATAACCAAAAGATCTCCCTTATACAAACTAAGAGATTACAATATATAGTAACCAAAGGAAGACTTTGGTGCTTGTTTTCATGAAATGGCCCATGCTGTATTGAATGCATTTGAAATTCTATGAAGGGGCCATGCTGGATTAGGGTATCAACCTTAACTTTGGAATTTTGAATCATCTCAAATGTCTCCTCCAAAGCATGGGTTGCCTAGTCTTTTTTAATATACCTACATGATTGTCCATTCAATTTTACTTCAATGAAGAAAAATAGGCTGTGCCTTTGAATACTTGCACTCTCTGATGTCCACCTAGTGGACTATTATACCTACTAGAATAACTCTCCTATAGATATTTTTGAATTTTCCTATAACATTCCCTCTTTGCTTGTTACAGTTTGTCTCTTCCTAGTGATCTGAGCTCTCAAGCTCTCTTCTCACTTTTTTCTAGCTCCTTCAGCTCCTTCTTTGGCTAGTCACTGAGTTTATTCTTGGGCCTGCATCTTTTAAAATCAATGGTTATTTCATTACCCTAAATTTGACATCCATGGGGACGTCACTGGTCACTGGTCACTTAAACCACTTTGAACCTTGAACCTTTGAACCCTTTAAACTCTTCATAGTGCACTGGTTCAATGGTTCAATGGTTCGGTAGTTCATTATTTCTTGCAAAGTGCTATGTTCACTTAGTCTTCTTCAGGAGTTTAATGTATTGTTGAATAAACTTTTTGAACCATTTGGTTGAACCTTCCATTTTTAACTCTTTGAAGCTATGGACTCTTTGAAACCTTTGAACTTTGAACCCTTTGAACTTTGATAAGTGGAGTTAAATAGTTTAATGGTTTGACGGTCTATTCTAACTCTTCAAAGCCTGTCGTTGAAGCTTTGAACCCTTTAAACTTTTCTAAGCATAGTTCAATGGTTCATTATTTCTTATTTTTGAACCTCACCGATGAACCTTTTGATTGAACCTTGGCATTGAGCCAACTTTGTAACTTTGAGGAAATGCCTTAAGTGTTCTGAACTTTTCTTTGTGAAAGCCCTCCTGATGAACCTATAATTTCCCTAGCTGAAAAGGATTGTGCGACTGAAAAACTTGACTGCTCAGAACATTTTTTGAGAAATAAAGAGACCATTTTTGGCCTACAAGACCAAAATGGTTGACCGATTGTCCACAAAAACAAGTGACAAATTTTGGGAACAACACTAACTTAACTATATGGATAATATCAAGGCCATTTCCTCAAGATCAACCAAAATTAGACTAGTAAAAAAATAATGAATGGTGTAACTTTCATCATGTTATTAGCCATGGTGCATATCATTGCATTCAATTATGACATATTATTGAGGACTTTATTGAAAATGGTGAGCTAGAAATTAAGTTGACCCTTGATCAGGACACAAATCAAGATATGAGAATCTATAAAGGCCCCTTTCTTTGACATGATCTACCACCACCAATAAATAATCAAAATGGTCACAATTAAGAATAGATTTAGAATCAAAACCAACAACAGGGTTAGAATCATAATGAGCATAATCGAGATCATGATCCCCACACTAATAATGTGGCCTTTAAAAATATGCCTTATGACTATAATAACACTGTGGGATGCATTTTTTCAACCCACATTGCCACTGTTACTATGACACCATGTGGCCAATCTCATGTTCCTTGCAACATGAGACCCATCATTATAGGGATATCACCCTATCCCCCTAGTAATACCATGTCAAGTTTGCATCATCATATTGATACTCTATTTGCACAGGTTACTAATCTTGAATAATAGTACCATTCTTCTATATCTCCTCTCTAATCCAAAATTATAGAAATACTGTTAATCACCCACGAATCAATATCCAAGGCCCTTTACCTCATCCTTATAATTATAATGACTCCTTGTTACCTCTAGGTTGTGTAGTCATAACTAGATGCCTACGAGTTACCATCCAAGGCCCTTCACCCACTTCTTTCCATAAACCCAATGAGAAAATTATGCCAATGGTTCCAAAGCCAAATATTATTCCAACAAAGACTAAACTAGTTCAATCCATAATTCAAAGGCCTTATAGTCTAATGGACCAATTAGATAAAACCCCTATACAAATTTCCATATTAAAACTCTTGCAGACATCTAATGTCCATAGAAACATCCTCAATAAACTTTTACAAGAGTTTATTATGCCTAATGATATAAACCGTGATCATTTCCAAAACTTAATTGCATATTTGTCTTCATTTTGGAAAATCACGTTTGATCAAAAAGACATGTCCACCCTTAACCCAAACCACAATAACGCACTATACATTGAGATAATCATTGTGGATCACAAGATCAAGCAGGTTTTTATAGATAATGGTTCAGCGCTGAACATCATATCTCTTAAATTGGTGTGACAATTGGGTTACATGGATAAAGACATTCAACCAAAGACTATTACAATCAAGGCTTATGATAATGTTGAGAGGGAATCATCTGGTAAAATTTGGTTGCCAGTCATGGTTGGGGCTATTTCTCATCACATGTTATTTCATTTTATGGATATTGAGCCTCCTTATAACATAATTCTTGGTCATCCTTCGATCTATGAAGTATAGGTAGTTCCATCTACTCTTCATTAATGCCTTAAGTTTCCCCATGATGGGATCAAGGTTACTATTCTCACTGATTAGTAGCGATACCAATATTGTAAACATCTAGAAGTAGAGTTTTAAAATTACAACTATTTCCTAGGTTATAAATTCATTGAAAATAAGAATAAAGCCAACATTTCTCATCCATCTCCATGTAATTATATAGAACTTGGTGATCTAGCCTCCACCTCAACTAATCCATTTCCTACAGCTTTTGTCAAGCAAGTGATTATTAAAGATACAAGCATTTCCACATATCATCTGAAGGATGTCTTCCATATTAAAAAACTACTAAAATCCCCTAAAACATTTGGTAGGCCTAACACTTCCTAGACTCCTGACAGACCTGATTAGATTTGGCAACTAAAGAAGAAGCAACCAAAACCTCCTGTGGTTTTTGTGCCTACAATTGCACCAAAGAAAGATCAAGAGGCTTTTACCGAGAGAGATTTGTTATATTCTTAGGGACTTACAGAATATTTTTAGAATATAATGTATTCTATCCCTAACAAGATAATGGATCATCTTGATTATATAGGGAAAGGCCTTGGTCCCTAGGCAAAAGGAATTTTAGAGCCCTTATCAATTGGAGTTGTCAATGGGAATCAATGTCTCGGATTTAAACCACTAGAGGATGACCTCATAACATTTGGTAGTGATTCTTTTGAAGTGACTAGTAATGAAACTCCCAGTAGTGATGCAACATCCCACTATAGCCTTTTCAATGAGCTTGTTGATTCAAATTAATTTGATAAAAATTCCATATTGACCATAACACCTATTGGAGCTTCCCGTCCTAAAGCAAAAACCCATCCTAGTGGTGCTTCCCTTCCTAAAGTAGGACATTATTTCTTTACCATTGGTGCTTCCCATCCTAAAGCAAACCCTCATTGTAAATTATGCCTTTGCCATCTTGAACTCATAGATTTGGATCAATAGAATTTGATCATATGCCTCGATGAGTTTCAAAATGAAGAATCAATTGCAGAATACATGGGCCTATGAGATGCATCCCCCATTGGTGATCATAAACAAGGTTTTGATTTTTAATTGAATCCTTCTACCTAATTTGGAGAGTAAACAAACTTATTGGTCATAATAAAGAACAAAAATTGAGATCTTTAGGTGAAAACATCTGTGAGGGACTTATTGATCAAGGAAAAAGTAAGGAAAAAGACAAGCCTTTGAGTGAAAACCTATTTTAGGCACTCCCAGATAGGAAAGTTTTCTCATCCCCTTAGGACATAGCAAGTCCATCTAGCCCAAGTTCCATAGCTAATACAAGCATATCTTTAAAATAACATCAAATATTTGAGCATCTTACTCTTGAGTTTCCAGACGTCTTTGCCAATTGGCCTTTACCTGAGAAGGTAGATTCTAATTCTTCATATTATCTAGATCTTTGGGAGGAACAAAAAGAAGAAATAGCAGAAGAAGATGATCACGACCATACATTGCCTACAATTATAAAATATGGATTCATACTACTTATGGAGAGCACAATAAAACAGAATTTGGGAACCCATGAGGATCCCAAAAATGTTTATCTTGGAGGTTCCCTTACTAAAGAAAAACATGAGCATATTATATCCATTCTTAAGGATTATATAGACATATTTGCATGGGCATATTTTGACATACCAGGCCTGGATATAGATTTAGTTGTACATCATCTAGTTGTTTACCTTGATGCTAAACTAGTCAAGTAAAAGTTAAAAAAGATGCATCCATGCATCGCCCTTTTGGTTAAGGTCAAGTTGGAGAAGTTGTTAGGAGCCAATTTTATCAGACCACTGGACTACTCTGAATGTATTTCAAACATAGTGTCAGTAAGTAAAAATACCCCAATAATACATGTTTGTATTGATTTTAGTGATATCAAAAAGGCATGTCCCAAAGATGTTTTTCCTTTGCCCAACATTGACATGATTATCGACTCAACTGCTGGGTATGAGATGTTATCCTTAATGGATGGATTTTCTGATTAAAATCAGATCAAGATAGCCCCTGAAGATCAACATAAGATCATGTTCACCACTCTGTGGGGGGAATTCTGTTACCAAGTCATGCCATTCAGTTTGAAAAATGTTGGATCTACCTATCAATGTGAAATGATTATCATATTCTATGACATGATGCATGACATTATTGAGGACTATGTTGATGATATACTAGCAAAATCAATAACAATATATGGACACCCTAATATTCTATGAATAATATTTGAGAAGCTTCATGCATATAAAGTCCACTTGAATCCTATGAAATGTGTCTTTAGAGTCACATTAAGAAAATTGCTAGGGTTCATTGTATCATAATGAGGGATTGAAGTCAACCTTGTGAAGGTCATTACTATTATGGAAATGGCTCCACCCAAAAATCTTAAATAGTTGTGGGGTCTACAAGGAAAGATCTAGTCTATACGTAGATTCATTTCTCAACTGGTAGATAAGTGCCACCCATTTACCCATCTCTTAAAGAAAGGGGTGACATTTCAGTGGGATGAAGATTGTCAAATAGCATTTGCAAAGCTTAAAACATACTTGGCCAATCCACCTATCTTATGACCTCCATCACAATGAAATCCACTGCTTCTTTACATATTGGCCATGAAATATGCACTGGGGGAACTTTTGGCTTAGCATGATGATCATGGTAAGGAACATGTAGTTTGTTATTTAAACCACACAGTGGTAGCCTATGAACATAATTATATGCCTATTGAGAAGGCATGTTTATCTATGGTTTTTTCCACTCAAAAATGATGACATTTTATGATAAATAACAAAACTTTTATTATCACCAAGGTAGATCCTCTCAAGTTCCTCATATCTAAAGTAAAACTCTAAGGATGCATGGATAATGGATTATACTCCTCAATGAGTTTGATATTGAATACCATAATTAGAAGGCAATCAAAGGGTAGATTCTTGTGGACCAACTTGTAAAATCTCCTATTACAACCACTCAACCTCTTAACTTTGACCTTCTAGTTGATTCTATCATGACAATAGAATAAGCATCACAAAAAATTGAATAGTGGACACTCTATTTTGATGGATACTTCAAATCCTAAGGAGCTAGAGCTGGCATATTATTGATAATGTTGTAAGGGGATTTGATCCCCAAAGCTTTTCATATACAATTTTAGTGTACAAACAATATGGCCAAATATGAGGCATTAGTTGTAGGGCTTTATCTTGCCATATAGTGGGATATTTAAAGCTTAAAGGTCTATGGGGATTCACAGCTAATCATAAATTAGACAATTGATCAATATAAAACAAGAGATGATAAGGTTGTCCCTTACAAGAAAATTATTGATAACCTTAAAAGACATTTTAAATCTCTGTAGTTTGAGCAAGTTACATGAATCAACAACTGGTCTGTCAATGCTATGGAAACAATTGGTTCCATAATTCAAATGAATGACAATGTAAAGAGTGTCAGTTCTTGATTGAAAATATTCTTCAACTAGCACATTTTTTTATCATATTCAGATAGGATATGCACCATTTCTTATCCTAATCTCTCACTTGAGCTACCATGGCACCAAGATTTTTATAACTATTTCCATAGCCATGTCTTACTTGCCAACCTTTCCAATAACCAAAAAAACTTTTATTTCATTGCCTCACACATTATATCCTCCTTAGAAACACACTTTACTGAAAAGGCTATGATGGAACACTTCTTCATTTTTTATCTTTGGGAGAATCCAAGCTGGCACTTAAGGAGGTTCATGAAGGAATGTGTGGGGCCCATACCAATGGTGTAGTCCTAGCAAAGAAACTTCTTAGAATAGGCTATTATTGGCCTAAAATGGAGATATATGCTTGTAATTATGTAAAGAAGTGTGTTCTTTATTAGCAGCATGGCAACTTGATACATGCTCCTTCCTTACCATTGCAGTCGATTACAACACCATAGCCATTCTCAACATGGGGTCTTGATATCATTAGGAAAATTAACCCAAAATCTCTAGATGGACATAACAACATTTTGAATGCAACTAAGTACTTTACCAATTATATTGAGGTCATTCCTCTCACTTATGTTATTAGGAAATAAATATCCAAATTCATTCATTACCATACCATTTATCGATATGGCATCTTAACCCGTATTATATCCAATAATGGTGGATCCTTTGTAAACCAAGATGTGAAAGCTCTTTATGCAAACTTCAAGATCAAGCATAAGAAATCCACTCCATATAAACCGTAAGGAAATGGACAAGCTGAGGCATCAAATAAAACCATTCTAGCCATTTTAAAAAAGATTGTCAATGATGTTGAGCATAATTGGTAATTGTAACTCTTTCCTACCCTCTGGGCTTATAGAACCAATCATCACACCCTAATTGGAGCTACTTCATACTCCCTTATTTTTGGTACTGAATCTATCATCTTGGTTGAGATTGAGATCCTGTCATTAAGAATATCATTGAAGCACATTGAAGATGATGAAGACTATAAAGCCTCATGGCTATAATAACTAGAACTTATTGATGGTAAGCATTTGGCTGCCTTAGAAAACTTGTAGGCCTATCAAAATAGATTATGGAGAAGCTAAAAAAAATGCATTCTCCCTCGAGAATTTGATATTGGTGACTTAGTTTTTAAAGAGAACCAGAAGAACATGAATGTTGAACCCAAAAAGAACGGCAATTTTCAGCCTCATTGGTTGAGACCATACATTATCATGATAAACTATGGGTCAGGAGCATATCGATTAGCTAAACCTAATGGTGAAGAAATTTTAGAGCCCATGAACATCATATACCTTAATAGGTTCTATGCATGAAATACTTTGAATCATTGTCTATAAGACCCCTAACTTGGGGGTAACTTATGATATCATAATTTTATTCCACCCTTTTATCTTACCTTGACCATATTTTATACTAGCCTAGCCCACTTTTCATGAATCTTGATAGCAAAGGCTTTGAAATCTTGGCACTCTGAACACATTCTCTATCTCATTCTAGATTGTTCTCGTCAAAGACGCATATTCTTTGTTATGTCTAGGACATGTTATAATCTTTAATAATTTTTGTCCCTTGATAAATCATGATCTTGATTATGTCTCATAAGTATTATGAACATATTCAATAGTAGTTATATAAAGTGGTTCATCTAGGATAATCTTGTGCATCTTTCGATAGGTGAATAGCCATATCTTCTCAGTACAAGCATTTGTTTCTTTCTTATTTTATTAAGAACTTCACTCTCACCAATTTGTGAGCATGGGCCATTTTAGATACCTTAGCTATCTTATTGAAACCTATACTCTTAGGACGTGCATCTCCTCAGCTAGATGGTCCCATCTTGTGCATATTTTATCCCAAAAACACCAAAAATATTGGAAATACTTTGAAAATACCAAAAACATCAGAACATGATCCATAAAAGAACAAAAACATTGTCTCACATTTTAGTACATTTATACATTCTTGTTTCACCATCCCACGGTCTCACCATTTTGTGAGCAACTATTAAGTTTGAACACTCTCAACATTTTATGAGCAACTATTAATTTTGAACACTATTGCCATTTTGTGAGCAACTGTTAAGTTTGAACGCTCTCACCATTTTGTGAGCAAATGTTAAGTTTGAACACTCTCACCATTTTGTGAGCAACTATTAAGTTTGAACGCTCTCACCATTTTGTGAATAATTATTAAGTTTGAATGCTCTCATTTTTTAATGAGAAACTATTAAGAAAGAATGCTCTTTCCATTATGCAAGCACAAGAACATGAGTTCATCTTATCTTGTCCCATGCACTTGTCATTTTTCAAGATCATTCTTTCTCATCTCATCAGTTTCTTGTTTACCAGACCATTCTCATCTCTTCCATATTTTTCTATAACATTAATCATATTGGTCTAATCATCATTTTTCTTCTATCCTATTTCCTGAGAGAACTACATTTGGCCTGAAGTTCATGTTGGAACATGCATCTATGGAACTATGTAGGTAGGGTCGACTTGTCTTATACATTTGGAGTAAGCTCATCCAACCCCTTCCTTTTTTTTCCTTCCCCCATTTATTTTATCATTGTTCCTCTTTTAGGGAACAATTGTCATGTTATTGTTCTTTGTTATGATGTGTTATAAAGTAACACCCCTACCACACATACATGAACATTTATCTATAAACCACACTAACTTAGTTTTTGTTTGTGTGTGTTTATTTGAGTTTTCTTGGTGTTTTATTGTGCTATCACACCTCTCCTTTTATTTCTTCTCCTTTTCTCTTTTTATTATTTCTCACTCCATTATTGGGCTTGTGTTTCTTTATCTTTTTTTACTATTTAATTTTACTTTTTTATTTTGTGTTCAAGAATACCTTGATGGACCACATGGATCTTGATTATTCATATCTTGGTCTCATGTCATTAAGATGTTCTTGCCTTTTGTTTTTAAACATTTTTTGTTCCTACTTAAGTCTTGATAGATCATATCTTGATTTCAAGTTAGGTTCATTTATGTTTAGCTTCTTCTTTGTCTTTTGCTTTTTTGTTTAAATGTGAATTGTTGTAACTCTAGTTTTGGTCATTATTTTACCATTATCCTTAGTTATATGTATTCACATTTGAACTAGCTCACTACAATTGTAATTTTATGTCATTATAAGTTATTCATACTTATGATGCCTAATTTATTTTTCTATAGCAAGCACTTTATGCTCAGGTATCAAGGTCTTAACATCAACATCAGCTTTGATGAATGATTCTCAAGAACAATTTGCAAAACCTAGGCTCATGATGTGGAATTTGGCTTCTAGGTAGCATGCATTTCATGCTTCTCAACTCTATGCTTAGACATGCATCTCTTTGCATACTTGTGAGTCTAATCAATTCTTGGTCATTTTTCATCATTCTTCATTCCATTCTCTCCCAAACTTGGGTGAACTACATTGGCATGAAGTTCATCTTGGAACATGAGTCCATGGAACTATGTAGGCATCACTCAATTTATATTGAGGTTAGCTCAACTATCTCCATTCTTATTTTCATCTCTCTCATCACTTTGTGCATTCTCATATGATTAGTTTTATATGGATTTCTAAGCCATTACACCATCATATGTCCATTTGCACTCATTCACTTTAACCTATCTTTTGGGTTATATCCTTGAGCTATTTTTCTTACCAATTGCCCATGCTGGGATAGAACATCTAAACCATGTCTGAATCAAATCAGCTCTATAGGGGAAAAATCATTATTTATTCTTTATCACTGATCAAAATTTTACCTATTGGAGCACAAATCTTTTATCATGATCACATTTTCTCTACTAGGGCACTTCTTATTATCTTCTCTTTAGAGACCCCATTCTAGTGGTGCTTTCCTTCCTAAAGTAGAACATTCTCCCTTTTCCTCTAATTCCAATGTCTCCACATTAAAGCCTGTGATGGAAATATTTTAGTGTGCAACTTGTCTCAGGATTGATCAATGCCATAAGCATGCAACTTGTACTCTTAAATTGGGTAATTTATAGTGTGTCCCTTACATTTATGGATTTTATCTTTCCTATTCCCCCCATATTTGGGCCTTATTATACCTCTAATTATATTTTGATCATTGATGGTAATAACATGTGCAAGAATTAACTCTTCTGGATGTGATCTATTCCTTAGGTTAATCTCTCACTTTCTGTCTCTTTTTGAGAGTTTATACTGCTCTTTCATCCAAGTATGTCCTCTCAAGGGGGCGTCATGGGTCTATTCTAATTTATTCTTGATAACTCTTTTCTTTGAAAAGACTTTTCTTCACTTGAATGTCTCATTATGCCTTCTCAAATAGGGGGAAAATGTAGACATCCAATTCCTAACACCATTTGTGTTGAAATTATCAATCTTACTCAAATTTCACTCAAATGCACATTTGAGGTCAAAATCCATAAAACATCCTAAATAGTTCAAACTTGTCATTTACAAGTGCTATTTTAGGTCAAAGTATCCCAAAATAGGGCAATGCATTTTATGGGCGAACTAACTTTGATTAGATCATTTCAAGTCAAAATGATCATTTTAGCATTTAGTGCTCTAGATCACTCTTTTCTTCTAATTCATTGGTACATGTCACATACCTTTATTATTTGTTGTTGGCAACATCTTAAATGGGAGTATGGTTCTAATGCATCTAGCATCACCTTTTATTTCTTCTTGAGTCAAATTATGACCTAGTAATACGAATTTATGACCATTTTGATTAATTAAAGACCAATTTTCAAATAATTACACAATTTAACCCAAATCAAGAGCTTAAGTGGATTTTCCATGAGAGTTTTTGAATATTTATTTTTAAAAATTGATTCTTATTATCTGCATCACCTAGTGACATCATCTATGGGGTGGCATCCATCAAGCCATAAGTTCATAAAATATCAGAATTATGGGTCACCCATGCCTAGTTAATGCCTCCCATGCCTCTTCAATTCCCCTTCTTCCAAGGTCATCTTAAGGATATTTATGGATTTAATTACAAATATTAGGATTATCCTCAACCACACATCTCAATCTTGAGATGGATGGTTTCGGTTGATCCTGACCAATCTCAAAAATCTATAAATAGAGAGGCCATGAACATCATTTCTAAGCTATTTTTGGTGAAAGGTTATTATGCTCAAATATCTCCAAGGCTTGAGCATTGAAAATTTATAATGCTAAATTGTTTCCATAGAGCTTCATTGATAGGTTAGTTTAGTGATTTACAATCAAGAGCCTAGGTTTTATTGAGTGTTCTTGAGGCATTGGAGGAGTTTACCACCATTTTTGACAAAGACAAGGATGCTTAATCAAGGGAGAACATGTTTTTGAGCCACATAGGTATGTTGAATCCATTTGGGAAGGTAATATGTGATTACTTTCTTTCATTTGTTTCTTGATATCATTTTTAATTCTAATAAGAATAAATAGGCTTGGTTAGTTAGTTCTTTATGCATGTTTCATTATTTATGGACTAATGCTTGACTAACTTGATTTGTAATCCTCTCTACACTAAGAACCACCACTACTTGGCTCTAGACTCTACCTCAACCTCCTTTCATCCTTGCTACTTGAATCTCCAATAAATCACTCTCACCAACACTCTCACTCAATCACTCACACATAATCAAATCCTCACCATTTTTTTCTCTCAACACAACCCCAATCACTATGGGTTTTCAAATGAGGAAATATAATCCTCATCAAACTTTTAACCTCACCCCATTTAAAGATGATGTATGACTATCGATGGTCATAGGGTGACCACCAAAAGTCAACCCTAACCATCGACAGTTGATCTTTTTAGTATTTTTTTAATCCCACCCACCATTTTACACTAGTTTCTTGTCACATCAACACTCCCATTACCAATCATTAGAGCACACATTCTCTACCAACCAAACAACCAACCATGTAACATTTCATCTCAAATTTTACATTTTTTTATGATGACCTTGCCTTAGTCACTTTGACTGCTATGACTACATTTCCATTTTGAACAAATTGAACTCATGCTACCTTTTATGCACCAACTAATTTTGTATTCTTAGGATTACTTTCTACCATAGATACCTACAGATACACTAACCTTGACTAGGAGACTTATGGTTACAAGTGTAACCTAACTGCCATCCTAAATACGATCATTTGGTCCACTTGTCACTTATCCTTTTAGTGTTGATCTTTTTTTACCCAACCAACTCAACTATGGTAGTCTCATTTATGCACGATCTATGCTATCACACTTAGGCACATTTTATGCACATGTTTGTGTATTGATGCCTAATCCAACTAATGTTAACACCCTCTTAATTACTTGTTCAACCCACACCCAATTCTTTTTTATCTCATCGATTCTTGGTTTGATGGGGAACACCTCCTCCCATACTTAGGGTAGTCAAAACTTTGACCCAACCTTCCATTTTTTGTTTTGTAGCTTGGTAATACAAAATACATAAAAAAAAATGGGCAAAATTTAGACACTAAAATCCATGATGCTATGCTAACCCTTGGATCACCATTGGACCACCTTGAGACCATTTTATAACTTTTCAACTACCAAACCTAGGTCACAATGACTAATCCTGAGCATTTTTACCTTTTCCCTCTTGACCACTGATGGTTTGACCCCAACCATTGATGGTTATCTAAACACTAACAATTAGTCTCAACCATTGACACTTAACCTTTAAACACCTTACGGGTTAATTGTTACTCAACTAAAACTTGATTTTTTATTTGTAACTATTTGATCTATATGCATAATTAATGCATGTCAAGGTTAAAACTAGACAAATTATTGAACATATTGTTGAACCTCTTGTTTCAAAACTCCCTTTTTCCTAAATAAAGAGAAGAGGAGGAGGTCAAAGATGAGGAAAGATTCATTAGAGTCTTGTGCATCAAATCTCCTTGTGCATGTATCTTTCTAGCTTCTAGTGACCAAGATAGAAATCAAAAGTATTATTGCTCATCAATCAATAACCTAGGCATCATCACTCTGTCAGAATTGCTTGAAAATCTACAACAAGTATTTAGCCACTCATGTAAATGTTCTTCAGACCAACATCAAAGGTAAGTATCTATTTTTATAGAAACCTAAATCTAGCCATCGATAATCTCCAACCAAGCTTTTGGCTAATTTACACTTAAAATGCATAATTTAGCTTAAAAACACTAAAACATGGTAAATAATGTAAAACTAACATATTCAAGTGCTAATTTTGGCTATAGTATCATTAAATGAGGTAATGCAATTTATGGGCTAGCTAACTTTGGTTAGATCATTCTGAGTTAAAATGCCAATTTTACACCTAAGTACTTTGGATTGCTCTTTCCTATCAAATCTCTTACACAAGACACGTGACTTTGTTATTTAATGTTTATAAGATCTTAAATGGGATAAGGAATCTAATGCATCTGACATCACCTTCTAATTCCAATCTAGTTGAATTTTGGACCAATAACAAGGCATTCTGATCAATTTGAGTAATTTGTGCACAAAGTGCTTAAACATGCTTAAGATCTAATTAATCTAAATTAGGGCCTAATTAATAATTCCATGAAAACTTGTTGAATACTTATTTTTGGAAATGAATATTTAATATCTACATCATCAGGTGACCTCATTTCTTGGGAAGACATCCCTAGGCCATAAATGCCATAACTATCAAGATTCATGCCCTTTATGACTCATCAATGCCTTCCATGATGCCCTCCATACCTCTTAATTTACCCTTCTTCTAATTCTATGATGAGGATAATTATAAAATTAATTCCAAAAATTAAATTAATCCTTAACCATACATCTCAATCTTGAGATGGATGGTTCAAGTTGATTCTAGACATTTGCAAAAATCTATAAATAGGAGGCCTTACCACATCATTTCTAAGCTATTTTTGGTGCAAAGTTATAATGCACAAATATCTTCAAGAATCCATTGTAATTAGTGTTACCATGTCAAATTGATTCCAAGCCAAGCCAAGCCACAAGCCAAAGGTGCCAAAGAGAGATGAAGGTATCTAAACTTCCATTTCCAAGGACTTCATGAGCACAAGTTGAGCAAGCTACCACTACAAAGGCATTTGGAGCATCCAAGGAAGGTGAAATAATTCTTATGTTTTAATCCTTACTTTTTAGTTGTGTATGTCATTTGTTTTTGTTAACTAAGCTCTCCCTAGTGTCTAGGCATATAGATGTTATGCTAGTAGTATGTTCCTTTCATTTTGTTTTTATTTTAGAATTAACATGATACTAACCATCCTATCTTGAGTCAAATTATTAGATCACATAATGGAACACCCGATGGGACTAGATGCATCTCACACCTGAAGAAGATCATTTTATAGCTTTAAAATATTCATTTGGACCCTTAAAACTCTTTAAAATTGGTTTACTAACTTTATTTTTCCATTTTTATTTGCCATGGGTTTACATAGTAATCAATGTTAGCTAGTAAAATTGACATTGATTGCATAGCTTAACTAACATCAATTAACAAAATTGACATTAGTTATTTACCTGTTGATGGTCACATTAGTATAATCGATGTTGGTTAGATAACTGACATCATTTAGCAAAAGTAACTATCATCAGTTACATAAACTGATGTCAATCACTGTGTTTTTCTTAAAACATAGACCTAAGAGCTCATTTTCTAAAGTTCATTATTTCAAACCAAAGATAAATTCAAGGCTAAAGGACATCCTAACATTTTCATTATAGGACCAAGCTTTACATTTGCTAAAAACATGTTTTAGATCACCTTTTTAATGCTTAAAAATCAATTAGGAACCTTATTTTGGTGTTTAACAAAAAAAATTAGATGTTTATGGTGAATGTTTTCAAAGTTTACAACTAAGACCATGGGGTCAAATGAACACCACCTCATTTTCCATTTGGGCTTAAAAATGAACTCACCTTTTCAAATCTTTTTGTATTTGCTTAGTTGTTTAGATTAAATTTTTGTTTGGCAAAAAGAGGGATGTTGCATGTATGCTCTTCCATTTGTCCCCTTTAGGGAACCCTTGGAATCAAAAATGCCATTCCTATTGCAAGTAGCCTAGTCCAAGGCTTAGAAAGAAAGTCATCTAAAGTACTCCCCAAAAACTCATCAAAGTTTGGGTGACCTTGTTAATGACCCTAAAGTATTTCTAATTTCATGCTTTATTTATTTTTATACAAACTTGGCTTGCAAGGGGGATTTCATCACCTCCTATGAGTTCTTTAGGGAAGCTTTGACCTAGGGTTTCACTTACCAACATTAACTTCATTTGACTCCTAAATAGAGTTGCACACAAGACGTAGTGGTACTTTGGACATTGCACTACACTAAGAGAACAATAAGATGTAGTGGTTGAAAAAAGGACTAGACCTTTTTGCAACAAGCCAAGTGATACAAACTCAAAATCCATGCTTTTATTTTGCATTGTTTGGCATGAAAGTCATTGTGCAATTGATTCTCCTAGATTTTTTGGAAACTTGCTAGATCTTAGACAAATCCCCACTTGCCATGGAAGTATTGTTAGTGCAAGATGAACCTCAAGGTCCATGTCACATTACTATCATTTGAGCTAGTGTAAAGTATCTAATGTTTCACTTTAAAACATACCTATTTAGTCGTAGAATAATATGCCAATTCAAAACCAAATAATGACTAGTCAATAATGTGTAAACATTGGTTAGTGATAGATGTTGAATTTCCAACCTACTTTCACTTTCTCATAGGGATTCATGCAATAAGGAGGTCCCCATGTTTTTCAAGTACATACTAGACAAAAATTGGTTCAAAATGTGCCACCAATTTAGAGATAGGATCTTAGTCCATAAGTTCCTACTCCACATCAAGGTTCGATTAGTCGACAACATGTACCTTTTCAACCATGGTAGGCACAATATAGTTATATCCCTCCATCCCAACCACAAAATACTTCAAGTCAAACCTTTATCACCAACCCAAACTAGAATATCATGCAAACAAATGTGCAATTTCATATACACCCTAATCCACGTATGCGTATTCTTGGTCCATTCCCCAACCAAAACAATATACCCTAATAGGTTTCTCCATCATACCCTAGCCAAAATGTCCCACTTATGATCTCCCAACTATCTACCCAAACCAATATTCTCCCCCAAACCAATGTTCCTTCTAGTTTCCTATCCCAAAAATTAGAATAGATGAAGGATGCATTTGCTACCATTCAAGTAGGAAAATAGACTAAAAAGTTAAAATTAGATGACATGTGTTCCTACCCATTCAAAATGGAGTATTTTTAGATACCATTTCCTCCAAGATACAAACCAATAAAATTTAATAAATACAAAGGGAAAGGTGACCCTAAGGCTCATTTGACTAAATTCTTTATCGCATGTCAACTAGTGACATATACCTTTTACTATTATTTCTAAGAAGCTTGGCTAGACAAGCCTGGGAGTGGTTTTTAAAGTTTCCCAAAAACTCAGTAAAAATTTTTGATGATCTTTTTGATAAGTTTGTGCAACACTTTTCCTATAATCTTGAGCATGAGATTTCATTAGTAGACTTGACACAAGAAAAGAAAAAAGATGGTGAGCATTTTGCAAGTTATTTACAATGATGGAGATCCCTTACAAGCCATTTCACCCATAGTTTACCAAATAAACAATTAGTTACTATGTTTACTAAAAATTTTCATATTGAGATAGCTTACCATCTGGAACTACAATGTGCACATACATTCAAAGAGATCATTGATAAAGGTTTGTTGATCAAGTGAGAACTCATCAATAAAGGAGTCATCAAGCTAATTTAACTAATCAAAATCAAGGTATCAATCAAGGAAATGGCCAACATCAACATCCTATTAAAATGCAAGCATCACAACTGGCACATGCCAATAACCAAGAAAGACTAAAGCAATTCAACCATAATAGGAATGTTATGGGAAATATAGTAACCAAATACCATCATGTCCAAATGGTGCAGAAATTATCTACACCATCTTTTCAGCTTACTCCTACCTAGAAACCTCTCTAACTAATGTCACAAGCACAACTACCAAGACCTGTACAATAAATATAACAACCTTTACCATTGCAAACTCCTCCTCCTAAGAGAACCATGCTTACACGTCATGTCTTTAGTGACCTAGGAGAACCTATTGAGTTTGTATTTCATAACCTTGTTACTACTAATATGATTAATTGGACTATACCAAAGCATTATCTGCAAGGCATTCCTTATCTTGATTGGTATCAAGAAAATGAATTATATGACTATCATTAGGTCAATGGGCATAATATGAAGATGTGTCCAAATCAATCATTTAATTAAGAATATGTTTGAGAATGGAGAGATGACATTGGATAATGGTGATTCCACTTCCAATAAAATGCTTGAGATTTATCAAAACCTCTTTCCTTGATATAACAATTAGTAGTAGCAAAATAATCAGTAACAACAATAACAATGACCAGTGCAGTAGCAAAATCAAAGGCCAAACTAATAGAATCGAAAAAATTAGTAACAAAACCCATAATGATAGAACAATAGATAAAACCAAGGTCAAAATGATAGAAACCAACAAACCTACCGAGTGGTTGCACATGACTACAATAGGGTTGTAGGTCATACTATAGGGAGTAGAGTTAATACCATCTCCATTAATCCTAGACCAAGCACTAATCAACCTAGACCATTGATAAACACTAATATTTAGCCTAATTATGTGGATAAACCTTATTTAACCTGGGAATGCATGTAGTCAAACCAAAAAATTAGGACTTCCCCTTTTAGATCTTATATTGATAACTCATTGTTGCCATGTGACCACATGTGAGTGCATTGACAACTAAGATTTGTCTTTTTTCATCCCACACCATTCCCAACATTTGTTAGCAATAATGGTCCAATATTTAATCTTGATTGTGAAATCACAACTTAGAGGTTAAAGATTACTATCTTAGGCCCACAACCATCCACCACTTTGCCTATCATCCAACCAACCATTCAACCTTGGAATAAACTATTCACTACTGACTAAAACAAGAAGTTTGATATTGTGGAACAATTGCAAAAGACACCAACACAAATTTTTATTTTAGATTTGCTATGAATGTCAATAATCCTTAAGAACATCTTGAATGATTTTTTGACCCAATCCAATGTTGATAGTGACATATCCCCTGATAAATTTCAATCTTTGGTACATCTAGCTCCAACCCAATAAGTCACATTCAACCAAAGCAATCTATCTTCCCTTGGCCCACTCTATAATAATCCATTATACATAGAAGTTTATATAAGATGGCATAAAGTGAAATGTGTCCTTATAGAAAATGGATCCAGCCTCAACATAGTGTCTCTAAAGCTCATCAAGCTTCTTGGGTACACAATGGTAAATCTCTGTCATGTCCCCTTTTTAGTTGACATGTTCTGAGTTCATGGTTAGCCTATTATGCAACCTTCGTAGGCTGATAGGATGGTTAGAGGGTCTTGATGGAAATTGGCTTCGTTTAGCAAATTTTTTCTAGTTGGTTTTCGTTTGGGCTCTTTCGGACATGAATTAAGGGAGATATTAATATTTGATTGATTTAATCAAATATTAATTATTTGGACTAATTTTAATTAATTATTAATTATTTGGTCTAATTTTAAGACCCTAATTCTAATTTAAGAATTGGTCTAATTTTAAGACCCTAGTTCTAATTTAAGAAGCCCTAAGTCTAATTTAAGGAAATCTAATTTTAGCAAGCACACCTTTGGAGGGTATAAGGGTTTCTCATGGGAGAGAGTTTGGATTATGCATTGATTATTGATTTTGATATTGAATAATTCTTCTGTGAAGACTGAGCCAAGGGTTCTAGGATTCCATTGCAGTGGAGAACGTCAACTCTTCATTGTGTGTGATTCAGAGTCTATGAGATATCAGCTGATTTATTGCCAAATTGAGAGATAGCTTCATACAAAAGTTATCACAGAGGTTTATAGATTTGAGAGGTAACTTCATACAGAAGTTGTCACAGAGCTTTCCAGGTATTTATTTTATTAGGTTTTTGATTTAATAAATTATACAGATAGAGATCTTCTGTATTAGAGCCATATATCTTCAGATCAGGGGTTGAAAATAGATAGGTTGTGCTTTATTGGTGGCCATACGAAGTCTGTATAGGTCCATATAGATCCACGTAGATACTGACCTCGGCAGACAGAGATCCCCAGTGACCGACATCGGCCGACTAAAGACCGACGTCGTAGAGAAGGACCGACAGAGACCGATGTTGGCAGTATATCAACTGACGCCGGCAACTGTGTGTTTGACACAACAGGCTGAGATGTACCAGATCCAGATGTACTTCCCAAATTTGGGGAATACTCAGGCTATTAAGGCCGTATTTTCAATATTCATTGTATACTTGACAGAGGTCCTCTATTGTAAGCATATGAGCAAATAAATAAGAGATTATACTGTGATTTATTTATCTATTTGAAGGTATTTTGAAAAAATACAGATAAGTAATTTAGATCTTTGTTTTGGTATCTAAAGGGATATTATAGTGGTATCAAAGCTAAATCCTGCAGCCAGGGTTTGACAGTCTTATGCAGCCATAAGAGTTGGGACCACACAGGTATAACACACACAGTAGAGCCTTGCTTGAAGGTACCCATTTGTTAAAATAGCAGCCGTTTATCATGAGTGACAGACGTGAGGGTAGCCCACCCAGGGGCCACCAACATAATGATGATCCAGGTACCAGAGAAACCTACCGTGAGATGACACAGGCACTATAGGCACTTACTACTATGATAAGGAGGATAAATGCACCTGATAGATAGAATGGGGAACAAGGAGATAACATGAGTGCTACGGTTAATCAGAGACTCTAGCAGGCCCACTCCAGAATAACAGATAGACCTACACATCCTATATTTGTTTAAGAGGAACCAAAAGTTCCAGCAGAGGAGGAGGCAGGAGATTCCTCATTTGCAGATGTTTACATGGATGCAAATGATGAGTGGGACTTATTACCTCCTCATGTTCAAGAGAGGATGTCCTTTGATCATTTTGTTAATCTGAGGAGAGAGCACTATAGATTGGTTAGACTAGACAGGAGACCTAGACACTAGAACAATGATCTTAAGCATGCTATGAGCAGGCTCACACTCGTGATGTTTGATGATAGTGGTAAGGTCACAGCATAGGCCTAGATTAGTAAGTTAGACACCTTTCTCACACTACGTCTGATGGCTGAGGAAGATGCTATCATATATGCGACACTACATCTTGAGGGAGTAGCTCACGATTGGTGGCACCATGGGATGGTGACACTCCATCATGATCGGATCACATCTTATCAAGAGTTTGTGGATAGGCTGGTAGAGCATTTTGACAGGAGGGATCTAGAGTCCTATTTTCGAGAGTTGGCACAGTTGTGCCAAAGTGGTAGTCTAGAGTCTTACATTGGTGACTTCCAGAAGTTATCAGTTATGGTTCCTGACATTTCAGAGAGGCAACTTGTAGTACTCTTCATGGAGGGATTGACAGAACCATTGAGAGGTTAGATCAAAGGCTTTGATCCTCCTTCATTATAGGTAGCTATGAAGAAGTCACATATCATGGAGATGGCAGCCCCATCTAGTAAATTTAACTCTAGAGGTACTTCTTCATCCAGAGACCATAAGTGCTCCAACGAAGATAGAGAGGGATTAGATTTTAACATAGATGAATCAGGTGTAAAAAATGATTCAAAGGCTAACCCAACAACACCACCATTGGATAGAGAGGCTCTTAATGATCTACGTAGGAAGAAGCTTTGCTTCTACTGCAAAGGTCCATATGATATCCATCACGATTGCCCTTTGAGGCCTAAGGGCAAAGCAAATCATGTGATGTGGGCGTATTATGAGGATGCAGAATCAGAAGATTCCAAATAGCAGGATAGTTCTGAGGAGGCAGAGGCTTTAGAGCCTAAGGCAGAGGCAGATTTAGAGCTTCATATATAGGAGGCACGCCTATCTAGCATTTATTTGGATGAGTCATTTAGACTCTGTGGAGTTTTGGCAGGATAAAAGGTCATCACCCTTCTTGATACAGGAGCCACACATAATTTTATAGATGCTAGATTTGTGGAAAAGCGTGGACTCACTACTGAAGATTTTGAGGGCATTAGAGTTAAGGTAGCTGATGGTCACACTCTTAGGTGTGAGCGTATGATTAGAGACCTCCCATTGCGCTTGAACAACTATGAGTTCAAGGCTGATTATTATGTGGTGAACATGGGGGATATAGACTTAGTCTTGGGTATGAAGTGGATTCATTCATTTGAGGAAGTTACTCTTCATCTCAAGGACATGGAGGTTCACTTTGATGTTGATGGGAAGACACATATTCTTAAGGCAATACGGGGCGGCAGCTTCAAACATATGTTTTTTCATCGGATGGAGATGCCTATACGACATGACATGATAGAGTGCTCTGCTGAATGCACATTAGCGCCAACACAGGAGAGATATGAGGATGAGCCTTGTCTTGAGGTGAGTTTAGTTCTAGAGTTATCACATGTGGTAGGGACTCAGCTTTCTGTTATAGTTGGGTCACAGGTAGATGATGATATGACTATTTCTAGCCTTCACAATCCAGATCTAGATATTATTTAGGTAAGGAGTTTACTTGAGTTTCCTGCTAATTTTCATTTATGGATTGGATGTTGGGGTGCTTATCTTAGTACTAGGGATGATGTGACGCCATTAGATGAGAGTTGGGATGGACATGGCATGGAGTTTGCATTGATTGACAATAGGGTAGACCATGACTACATTTGGGATCCAGGTGGATTGATGGGTGTCTCATTCAGTGATTGCTTGAGGGCAAGCAATTTTAGGAGGGGTAGATTGTCATGTCCCCTTTTTAGTTGACATGTTCTGAGTTCATGGTTAGCCTATTATGCGACCTTCGTAGGCTGATAGGATGGTTAGAGGGTCTTGATGGAAATTGGCTTCGTTTAGCAAAATTTTTCCAGTTGGTTTTCGTTCGGGCTCTTTCAGACATGAATTAAGGGAGATATTAATATTTGATTGATTTAATCAAATATTAATTATTTGGTCTAATTTTAATTAATTATTAATTATTTGATCTAATTTTAAGACCCTAATTCTAATTTAAGAATTGGTCTAATTTTAAGACCCTAGTTCTAATTTAAGAAGCCCTAAGTCTAATTTAAGGAAATCTAATTTTAGCAAGCACACCTTTGGAGGGTATAAGGGTTTCTCATGGGAGAGAGTTTGGATTATGCATTGATTATTGATTTTGATATTGAAGAATTCTTCTGTGAAGACTGAGCCAAGGGTTCTAGGATTCCATTGCAGTGGAAAATGTCAGCTCTTCATTGTGTGCGACTCAGAGGCTGTGAGATATCAGCTAATTTATTGCCAAATTGAGAGAGCTTCATACAGAAGTTATCATAGAGGTTTACAGATTTGAGAGGTAACTTCATACAGAAGTTGTCATAGAGCTTTCTAGGTATTTATTTTATTAGGTTTTTGATTTAATAAATTATATAGATAGAGATCTTCTGTATTAGAGCCATATATCTTCAGATCAGGGGTTGAAAATAGATAGGTTGTGCTTTATTGGTGGCCATACGAAGTCTGTACAGGTCTGTATAGATCCATGTAAATACCGACCTCGGCAGATAGAGATCCCCAGTGACCGACATCGGCCGACTGAAGACCGACGTCGCAAAGAAGGACCGACAGAGACCGACGTCGGTAGTATATCGACCGACGCCGACGACTGTGTGTTCAACACAGCAGGCTGAGAAGTACCAAATCCAGATGTACTTCCTAGATTTGTGGAATACTCAGGCTATTAAGGCTATATTTTCAATATTCATTGTATACCTGACAGAGGTCCTCTATTGTAAGCATATGAGCAAATAAATAAGAGATTATACTATGATTTATTTATCTATTTGAAGGTATTTTGCAGAAATACAGATAAGCAATTCAGAGCTTTGTTTTGGTATCTGAAGGGATATTACAATCTCCAACCAAAAACAATAACTATCAAAGCCTATAATCATCATGAAAGAGAATCAAAATACACCATTAGTTTTCTAGTTATCATTGGGCCTTTAACCAATGATACCCTTTACCATGTTCTTGATATTGAGTTATCATACAATATACTTCTAGGTAGGCCTTGGTTACATGAGATTCATGTAGTTTCATCAATGCTGCACCAATGTATCAAGTTTTCCCACTCAGGGATGGAAGTGAATATTCTAAGAGATTTACACCCATATGAACACTACAAGCATCTTGAGGAAAAATTTTAAATCTATAATTATCATTATGACATGAATCCAAGTTCTAATTAGGATAAATAAAAGGCTATACTTATTGATCCTTCACCAAATAATTATATAGATCCTAATACCTTGTATTCCCTTTCCCACATGCCACCTCCTGAAGCTTCCAATCATTTCACCATTTTATATAATGGACCGAGAGAGTATGTGACCCATGATACATTTCATATTTCCAGTCTTCCTTAGAATCCAAAAACCTTTGGGAAACCTAAAGTCACCCCACATATGCATTGGCAAAAAAAGAATAAAGGTAAGGGACCTATCATATTTTTACCAGCATCTAGCCTAGAACCCGACCCTCTTGAAGGGGACAAATCATGGTTATACAATGACAACTAAGCTAATTATTATAAAAATTCCAATTGTCCTATTCCCAATAGGATCATGGAGTGTCAAAATTATGAAGGGAGAAGCCTCAGTTTGAATCAATAAGGAACCATCAAGCCAATTTCTATGACTAAGTATGAAAGACCTTATGGACTTATATTTAAATTTCCTGGGGGTAACCCCACATATCTTATTTGAACTCCATCACAAGTGACTAGTGACGATGATGCTGATAGTGAAGTAGAGTTTGATCATAGCCTCACTTTTGATGACCTAGTTGAAACTAACCTATTTGATAACAATGTTATTTGTACCCTTACCTTGGCCATTAATCATAACCCATTTCCATTATATTATCCCCACTTGATAGATTGAGACCAACAAGAATCTAGTCTACCAATTGATGAGTTCTAGAATGATGAAGCATTTTGTGACGTTTTAAGCCTTAAAGACAATGTTCTATTGGGAGATCACAAATCAATATTCTTAATCACATTAGCTCCTATAACATATTTGAGAGAGTGAGTGAACACCCTTAGCCAAAAACAAATAAGTAAAACATTGAGGTCCTAAAGTGAAAAACTCTTTGAGGTGCTTTTTGACCAGGGAAAAAGTAAAGATAAAGTCTAGTTTAGTGGTGAAAACCTATTTTAGGTGCCATTAGATGGGGGTGTTCATTTTTATTTGAATTTAGACTAGGAGACCACCAACGATGAATTTTCCTATGAATCTAAGTTCAACTTTGAGCAACAATAAGTATTTAATCAAATTCTTCAAGAATTTCCAAATGTTTTTGTCACATGGCTAGATCTCCCATTAGGGGACTTAGATTCATCATGCCTGGGAAAAGTTGAAGAGTAAGTCCTAATGGAGGACCCTGACATAATCTAATAGTTCAAGTCATTACCTACTATCCTAGAAGATGGTTTGACCCTTCTAGTCAAAGATACAACAAAGGTAAACATTGAGACTCTATCAAACCTAAAATAGATAAAAATAGGGACATCCCTCATTGAGGATGAACATGATGTCTTTACAGATCTATTGAGAGAATTTGTAGATATATTTACATGGGCCTATTCTGATATGCCAGGTTTAGACCCTACTTTGGTTCTACATCACCTTGTGGTTAATCCTGACACCAAACTGATAAAACAAAAGCTACGTAAGATGCATCCTTGCATTGCTATATTGGTAAAGAAAGAGTTAGAAAAAATATTAGAAGCAATATGTATTTGATCCATTGACTACTCAGAATGGATCTCTAATGTGGTACCTATTAGTAAAAATCTTGAAGGGATCAAAATTTGTATTGATTTTTGAGACATCAACAAATCTTGTCCTAAAGATCATTTTACCTTGCCTAATATCAACATGATCATTGACTCCACAATAGGTTATAAAATGCTTTCACTCATGGATGGCTTTTCAAGATACAACCAAATCAAAATAACACCAAAAGATCAACATAAAATAGTGTTCACCACTCCATGGGGAACCTTTTATTATTAGGTGATGCCATTTGGCCTTAAGAATGCTGGAGCTACATAGCAAAGGGCCATGACTATCATATTTTATGATATGATGCATGATATTGTTGAAGACTATGTTAATGACATATTAAGAAAATCCAAAACCCAGGCTAACCATCCCACAGTGCTACGTAATATATTTGAAAGATTATGGGAGTACAAAGTTAGACTTAATCCAAGGAAATGTGTGTTTAGTGTAAATTTAGGCAAATTACTTGGCTTCATCATGTCTCGTATAGGTATTGAATTTGATCCAGCTATAGTCCATGCTATAACTAAAATGCCACCACTAACCAATTTAAAGCAATTCCATAGTTTGTAGGGTAAGATCCAGTCAATCTGATGCTTCATCTCTTAGTTAGTAGACAAGTGCCATCCATTTACACATATTTTTAATAAGGGAGTTAAATTTCACTAGGATGATCACTTCCAAACAACTTTTCAACAACTCAAAGACTATCTTGTTAATCCACCTATTTTATTACCTCCTATGCTAAGAAATCCATTTTTGTTATGCCTATCAACTACTAACCATGCCCTAAAGGCACTCTTGGCTCAACATGATGACAATGGAAAAGATCATACCGTATACTACCTAATCCACACCTTGGTTTCATATGAACATAACTATGCACCTATTGAAAAATCTTATCTAGTCATCATCTTTGTAGCTTAGAAACTGCATCATTATATGTTGAATAATAAGACTATGGTCATTTCAAAAGTATATCCACTCAAGTATCTACTATCTAAAATAGCTTTGCAAGGTAGAATGGCTAAATGGATCATGATTCCCAGTGAGTTTGACATAGAGTATGCCAACTAGAAGGAAATCAAGGGACAAGTTCTTGCAGATCAACTTGTTGAAGCACCTCTCATAGACACACAACCACTCACATTTCAATTTCTTGATGAATCCATAATGATCATCATTGACATACCCCTTGAGGAGCAGCCCTGGAAATTATATTTTGATTGTTCATTCACTGCACATAGATTTGGGGTAGGCCTATTATTTATTACACCATAGGGTGATCTAATCCTTAAATCATTCTGAATCAACTTTCCTTATACAAATAACATGGCTGAGTATGAAGCACTTGTTACAAGACTTTGACAAGTAGTGCATTGGAATATATCTCATCTACAAGTTTATGGTGATTCTCAATTAATCATCAATCAGGTCATAGATCATTTTCAGACTAAAGATGACAAACTAGTTCCATATAAAGCCATGGTAGACACTCTTAAACAATAAATTACCAACATTTAGTTTGAGCACATACCAAGGGCTAGTAATAAAATGGTAGATGTCATGGATACTATTGGCTATCTGATTTGAAAAATAGATAAAGTTAGAGAGTATCATTTCCTCATCAAGAATTTGTCAGCACCAGCTCATGAACCTTCAACCGTTGTAATGATTTGTGATATTATTGGTCCTAATTCTATTTGGTAATCAAACCTTTACAACTACCTTCATGACCAAGTTATACCAACTAACCTATCTTAAAACAAACAATAACCTTTATACATCATTCCACTTGTTATACTTTACTAGGATCCACCCTTTACCATCATAATTTTGATGGACTTTACTTCATTGTTTAACTTCAGTAGAGTCTACACTAATGTTAAGAGAAGTTCATGAAGGAGTATGTGGATCTCATTCTAGTGGGGCAGTCCTATCTAAAAATCTCTTGTGTATTAGGTATTATTGGCCCATAATGGACGCAAATGCCACTACATATGTAAAAAAAGTGACAAATGTCAATGGCATGCTAATCTGATTCATGCCCCAACAAAAACTTTGAATATGATGTTGACACCATGGCCATTTTATACATGGGGACTTGACCTCATTGGGAAGATCAACCCCACTTCATCTGATGGCCATAAACATATCCTTACTGCCATTGAATATTTCACTAAGTTGGTTGAAGCTATACCCCTCACTTACATGATTGGAAAGCAAATTTCTAAATTCATCTTCAACCATCTCATTTGCCACTATGGTATCCCCTCTGACATTATATCTGATAATGGAGGATCATTAATAAATAAGGATGTAGACTAACTATATACTAAATATAACATCACACAATATTTTTCTACAACATATTACCCTCAAGCTAATGGCTAGGTTAAGGCATCCAACAAAACCATTGTCAATATTCTCAAAAAGATTGTCAATGATGCCAATCATGATTATCACCTCCAGATATTTCTTTCCCTTTGGGAATACCATACCAATCATCATACCCCTACAAGAGCCACTCCATACTCACTTTTTTATGGTACTAAAGCCATCCTTCCCATTGAGGTCGAATTGCCTTCACTATGCATCTCTTTCAAGCATGTCCTAGATGATTATGACTATCGAGTAGCTCACATGTAAGAGCTAGACCTACTTGATGAGAAATGCACAACTGCACTAAAAAATCTGTAAGCATATCAGAACCAACTCAAAGGCCACTATAATCAATGAGTTAAGCATAGAACATTTAAACTTGGTGATCTTGTTCTTAAAGAAAACCAAAAGAATACCATGGTTGAGAAGAAGCATAAAGGGAAATTCAAACCAAAATGGATAGGGTCTTTCATCATTACTACAGATTATGGATCAAGAGTATACAGGCTTACCACACCAGATAGAGATGAAATTCTTGAGTCGATGAATATTATTCATCTAAAGAGGTACTATGCTTAAATGCTAAGGTGTATTGTCTATAAGGATCATTTCAATTATGCCATTTTATTACTATTATTATTTGTATAAATACCATCCTTATCCATCCTCTTCACCATATCCACATTTTTATTTTGAATTATTAGCCCAGTGTGTTCTAAAGCCTAGCCCATTCCTATGTCATGGAAACATTAAGACTTGTTGTACCAACTTGCCACTTCTTATGTCATACTATGCCTTTTTACCAACTGTGCCTATTTTTTTTGAATTGACTACTACACTAGTCAAATTCCTCCACTGTAAGGACAAAACTATAGTGACTTGAGGTCTTACTCTAGGACTATGTAGGCAATGCTCAATACTTATTGAGGTCAGCTTAGTCACCCTTTTCCCCATGCTCTTTCCATTTTATGAACAACCTAAGTGTAAACACTCTCACCATTTTTTGAGAAACCTAAGTTTGAATGCTCTTGCCATTTTGAAAGCAACCTAAGCCATACTCTCATTGTTTTATAAGTAACCTTAGTTTAAATTCTCTCACCATTTTATGAGCTTGAACCATTTAGTGTCTCATCATTATTGATTGAGTTGAGACACTCCAAAAAAATTCAAAAAACATTTGAAAAATCATTAGAAAAGAACAGAAACATTAACCACTTCTTTGCCATAAGGATTCTAGGAACCCTTACTAAATTATAATAAAATCACTTGTTATTTAGTTTCCCCATCCTTTTTGTCATTTTTCTCTCATGAACTTGCCATTTTTCAAGACCATTCTCATTCTTCTATCACATCCATTCTATTTGTTTTCCTTAGTTATCACATTCTTCCCATTCCCCAGGAGAACTACATTTGGCCTAATTTTTTTTTATTGGATATTACATTGATGGAACTATATAGGTAGCGTCCAATTGCCTAGTGTATATTGAGATAACTCAGCCACCCCCTTCCTATTCTTCTATCACATCTATTCTATTTGTTTTCTTCAGTTATCACATTCTTCCCATTCCTTGGGAGAACTACATTTGGCCTGAAGTCATGGAACTATGTAGGTAGCATCCATTTACCTAGTGCATATGGAGATAGCTTAGTCATCCACTTTATTTTCTTCTATTCCCCCATTTTTTTCATTTGTTTAATTGTCACATATTTTCTAGGGGCAATTTTCATATGGTTTCTATTGCATTATTTATTTGTTTATTTTTACTTATTTTATTTATTTGTCTACCTATTTGTTTGATTTTAGCACTGTTGCCTTGATTCAATTTATGTGTGTTCATTTGTGATTCCTTGCCCACACTTACACTTGAATCCATCCATATTCATATGTTTACATTGCCATCATGGTTTCTATCATTGGTGCATCATTTCCTATTGAGTATTAGATTACGAGAGTCAGTCCTCATGATGTTATACCATGATTCCTATTGACAAGTGATACAATAAACCTAAGATTCAAAAAGTATATTTAACAATGGTGGCATCTCTTTAGCATTGACATCTTAATTCAATCCTAATTATATCCCAAATAGATTAATTAAACATAAAAAATTCCAACCCTTATTAGTTCAGATGAGCATCTCCTTACTAGTAGGTTGTTCCAATTCATCATTATCCTCTATGTCAAGTTATCATCATCCTCGACCAAGTTTCTCATGTTTTCCATAATCAGTGTCCAATGATTATAACCACCTATGGGTAAATCATTGCACACTATCCCACCTATATTTATCAATGATTATAACTGCCTTTGGGCAAATCATTGTGTTGTCACCACTTTGATTTTTTCCCCTATAAATGGGCATATTATTATCTTATTTATCTAACCTAACTTGGGTAGCTCCATCTTCTCAATGATTATAAACACCTTTAGGCAAATCATTGTGTTATCATACCTGTTAGGTTATGGAGCTAAAAGCTTCACTGATGTAAACAGAGGAGGTTGCAGAGAGGTTGCTAAGTGTCATAGACACCAGCATCGGTCAAGCCAACCAAAGTCGGCAGGGTACAGACAGAAGATCAACTGACGTCGGTCAGGGATCAGCTGGCGTTGGTCACCTCCAGACAGACAAGGACCGACGTCGGTTGCCTGTATGGTTTAGAACTGTAAGTTTTATGGGCAGTTAGTTAACGAACCAAGTGTTTGCATGTCAAGAGCCAAATTTAGACTAAAAGCTATGGATCTAATTATTGTAATTAGGTGTCTAATTATTGTTTGTATGAGATCTATTTAAGAGACTCATGGGCTGGATTGTAAAAGTGTTCTAGTTTGAGTTGAGAAAAGTTAGCTCCTTCTATGTGTGAGGTGAGCAAGGGTGTTCCTCTTAGTTCCACAGTAGTGCCAAGTGTGGGTGCTGGTTTTGGAGAATCAGAAGGGTTCTTCAGGGGTGTAGGATCTTGGTCAGCAGGTGTGCATGGCTACATTAGGAGATTTACATGGTAAGTAAGATCATTGATCTATAGGTGTATGTGTGTGCATGATCTAAGTTTGCAGCTGTACAGAATCAGATTGATTTGTAGGTGTACAAGATCAGGGAGGACAACAACACAACAGAGAGTATGATCAGGTAGGATCTACTTGGAGTACAGTGTGTACTCAGAATGAGAGCAAAGAGGAAGGCAAGGAAGATCCTTTCATAAGTGAGATCATTTGGGTTGTAGGTTGTTGCAGTTTAGGGGAGATCTACTTGAAGTACGTTTGTGTACTTGGAGTGCATGGAGCACTTGTGGAGTGTGTGGAGCACTAGAGTATTGGCAGTAGTGGATACTGACTAGTTGGAGGTGAACACCAACTCCGTGTTTGAGTTGTGTGTTGGGACCGTAAGAGAGAGCTTTGAGGGAAGATTTACTGTTTATGCCCTAGAGGTGTGGGAGCCCTAGAGGTGTGTAAGGAAGAAGAACTATGGCAATATTCTTTGTTGTATTTCCTTCTAGAAGAGTTTTAATACAAGTTGTGTATTGTCTCTCATATTCTATGTTATTTTTGAATTCTAGTTACTTGTTGATTCTGGTTTAATTCCGCATGTAAGTTGCTTGTATATGGTAATCAATTGTGCTTCTGTTATTTCCCAACAAAGTGGTATCAGAGCTAAGGTTGCAGGGAGCAGGTTTGTGTTTGGTTATAGGTCACTCTCAGGGGTTTCTGATTAGGTGGGAGTAGAGCAATGGCAAAAGAAAGTAAGCTAAGAATGGAGGAATTGAAAAGCACAGATGGTCAATTACGGTCCTATGGAAAGAAAGAGCAGGGAAATTTTTTTTATTAGTTTGTGGAAGATCAGCATGAGGGAACTGAAGAAGCAGATGTTGTAGGTGTTGTTGCATAGGATGTTCTGGGATGTTTCTCGGATAAAGTTGAATCTTGGTTAATAGATTATGTTGCCTCTTTCCATGCAGCCCCAAGGAGTGGAGCTGGTGAGCCTTGTCAAAGAATTGGCAAAGGGGAAGTGAAGCTGAAATTGTAGGAGGCCAACACATGGGTGTTGAAGGAGGTCATGTAGGTCCCAGGCTTGGAGATGTGGCTAATTTATTTAGGAAATTTGGGTGATAAGAGATGCACAAGAACTCTCACAATGGATGCACTTGAATTAACTGGTGGTAAGAAAGTAGGTACTCTTTATCTACTTGCTTATATTACTGATTCTTCTTCTGTTGTAGAGACGTGGCTTTGTAAGCTTGGTCACATGAGCAAGAACGAGATGCATGTTCTTAAGTGGAAGATAGATGTGTTTGATAAACTTAAGAATTGGAAAGCCTTGGTGTTCTTAGAGGAGATGACAGACATAGACCAGTGGATGGGGCTAGTACTTCTGAGCAGGGCAGTTTGGACATGGGTTTTGATTCAAAGAAGCTCATGAGTAAAAAGTTATCACTCACAGGTGAACAAAGGTACTGATGTCAGTCAAGAAGAATTGGCATCAAACAGACAGATGCTAATGTCAGTCATGTGCAGACTGAAGCTGGTGATGTTGGGTAGGGTAAGACCTACATTGGTCAGGAGGACTAACATCGGTAATAGGTAAGACTGACGTTGGTTAGGAGGACTAACATCGGCAATAGGTAAGACCGACGTGGGTTAGGAGGACTAATGTCAACAATAGGGACACTGATGTTGATAGAGTTGGTAGTCAGGATAGGTGCATGGAAACTGACGTTGATTAGATGCAGACTGTGTGGTGATCGAGGTCGGTCATTGTAACAGATTTTGGACAGACAATAAGCTGTCAAGGAGTCTCAAATGCCCATATGGAGGACTGAAGGTGGTAAGTAAGTCTTAAATTCATTGTTCCTCTTCTTTATACTAGTTGCTGACTGCAGATCAGGAAGGATCTAGGAAATAGTGGGAGCATGGTAGGAATATGATGCAAGACCAAGCGAGAGATTTGGTAGGGTTTCCAGCCGAAAGAAAGCACTGAGAGACGAATGGATTCCTTAGTTAAAGAATAGAGTGAATGGACACGTGAGATAGAAGACCAGGTCATATGGTCTTGAAGAAGCTGTAGGATAGTGGTACAGGTTTGATAGGTGGATGACAAAGCATGGATTTAGTCAATGTCAGGGTAACTACTATGGTTTGTCTTACCAGGTGGATGATGGTCATGACATTATCTTGTTACTGTATGTGGATAATATGCTAGCTAGCAGGTTTGTACATACAGGGTTTTGCTGAGCTAAGGGTAAGGTTAATTCAGTGGCATGTCATGAGGAATTTGGAGCAAAAAAATTCTTTGGCATGAGAGACATGGAGATCACAGGTTGATTTTGTCTCTAGTGGGAGCTGATGTGAATCAGGTGTTGGCAAGGTTCATTATGCAAGATGCAGAACTGAAGCACACTAAGGGCTGGATAGTTTAGTGTCCAAAATCACATGAAGTCTGGTATAGACCTAAGTTTTCCCAAGCAGTGGGTGCTGTCAGAGAGTTAGGAGCCAATTCGGGGAAGTGGGTTCTCAGGTATTTGAGAGGGACTAGTAGCAGGTATACATGCTATGCAGGGTCAGGACTTCACTACATGGGTTTGTAGGTTCGGATGTGGCAGGTTACTCGAATGATAGGAGGTGCACCACAGGTTGTGTGGTGGGTTGTCTTCAAGATTGATCTTAAAGAGGGATACAAGCCAGGATATAGATTAGATGGGGTAGGTACAGGTATAGTGAAACTATTTATCTCCAAGTGGGAGATTGTTAGGTTATGAAGCTAAAAGCTTCACTAATGCAAACAGAGGAAGAGGTTGCAGAGAGGTTGCTGAGTGTCATAGACACCAGTGTCGATCAGGCCAACCGACATCAATAGGGTACAGATAGAAGATCAACTGACGTCGGTCAGGGATCGGCCAGCGTTAGTCACCTCCAAGCAGACAGGGACTGACGTCGGTCACCTATGTCGTTTAGAATTGCAAGTTTTACGGGCAGTTAGTTAACGAACCAAGTGTTTGCATGTCAAGAGCCAAATTTAGACTAGAAGCTGTGGATCTAATTATTGTAATTAGGTGTCTAATTATTGTTTACATGAGATATATTTAAGAGACTCATGGGCTGTATTGTAAAAGTGTTCTAGTTTGAGTTGAGCAAAGTTAGCTCCTTCTGTGTGTAAGGTGAGAAAGGGTGTTCCTCCTAGTTCCACAACAGTGCCAAGTGTGGGTGTTAGTTTTGGAGAATCAGAAGGGTTCTTCAGGGGTGTAGGATCTTGGTCAGTAGGTGTGCATGGCTACATTAGGAGATCTACATGGTAAGTAAGATCATTGATCTGTAGGTGTATGTGTGTGCATGATCCAGGTTTATAGGTGTGCAGAACCAGATTGATTTGCAAGTGTGCAAGATCAGGGAGGACAAAAACACAACAGAGAGCAGGATTAGGCAGGATCTACTTGGAGTACAGTGTGTACTTAGAATGAGAGCAAAGAGGAAGGCAAGGAAGATCCTTCCATAAGTGAGATCATTTGGGTTGCAGGTTATTACAGTTTAGGGGAGATCTACTTGAAGTACATTTGTGTACTTGGAGTGCATGGAGCACTTGTGGAGTGTGTGGAGCACTGGAGTATTGGCAGTAGTGGATACTGACTAGTTGGAGGTGAACACCAACTCTGTGTTTGAGTTGTGTGTTGGGACCGTAAGAGAGAGAGCTTTGAGGGAAGATTTACTGTTTATGCCCTAGAGGTGTGGGAGCCCTAGAGGTGTGTAAGGAAGAAAAATTGTGGCAATCTTCTTTGTTGTATTTCTTTTTGGAAGAGTTTTAATACAAGTTGTGTATTGTCTCTCATATTATGTGTTATTTTTGAATTCTAGTTACTTGTTGATTCTGGTTTAATTCTGCATGTAAGTTGCTTGTATATGGTAATCAATTATGCTTCCGTTATTTCCCAACAATACCACATTGCCACAATCAAGGTACAATGTTTAAAAACACCTTTGAACAAACCATTGTACATCATCCTACTTGCATTCTCAATGATTTTGACTACTTTTTCACTATCATTGTGTTTTCAGCCCATCATCTTTCCTTTCTTTGGTCCCCTTGTTTTGCTTCTTTCTTTTCAAGGGACCATTTACTGACCTACTTGTGCCAACCATTCCCTCGAGGGGGAATCATACATTTACTTTATCATCATTATAATTATAGGCATACAAGACCTTTTCATTCTTTGAGAAGATGTTACTGTGCTTATAACCTGTAATGCCTTCCCAAACAGGAGCAAACTATAGACACCTAAATTTGGCTAACGATAACCTCCAACTAGGATTTTGACCAATTTCCACTTAAAATTCACAATTTAGCTTAAAAACACTAAAAGGTGATAAATGCTATAAAATTGACATATTCAAGTGTCGATTTTGGCTAGAGTATCATTAAATGAGGCAATGCAATTTATGGGCTAGCTAACTTTGATCATATCATTCTGAGTCAAAATGTCAATTTTACACCTAGGTACTATGGATTGATCTTTCTTATCAAATATCTTACATAAGACACATGCCTTTGTTATTTGTTTTTGATAACATCCTAAATGGGATAATAAATCTAATACATCTAACATCAACTTTTAATTCTAATCTAGTTGAATTTTTGACCAATAACAAGGCATTCAAATCAATTTGTGCATAAAGTTCTTAAACATGCTTAAGAGTTAATTAATCAAAGTTAGGACCTAATTAAGAATTCCATAGAAACTTGTTGAATACTTATTTTTGGAAATGAATATTGAATATCTACATTATCAGGTGACCTCATTTCTTGGGAAGACATCCCTAGGCCATAAATACCATAAATATCAGGATTCATGCCCTCCATGCCTCATCAATGCCTTCCATGATGCCCTTCATGCCTCTTAATTTCCCCTTATTCCAATTCCATGATGAGGATACTTATAAACTTAATTCCAAAAATTGAATTAATACTCAACCACACATCTCAATCTTGAGATGGATGATTTAGGTTGATTTTAGATATTTACAAAAATCTATAAATAGGAGACCTTATCACATTATTTCCAAGCTATTTTTGGTGCAAAGTTATAATGCACAAATATATTCAAGAAGCCATTGAAATTAGTGTTACCATGCCAAACTGATTGCAATCCAAGCCAAGCCATAAGACAAAGGTGCTAATGAGAGATGGAGGTAGCCAAGCTTCTATTGCCAAGGACTTCATGAGCACAAGCTGAGCAAGCCACCACTACAAAAACATTTGGAGCATACAAGGAAGGTGAAGAATTTTTTGTGTTTTATTCCTTACTTTTTAATTGTGTTTGTCATTTGTTTATTTAACTAAGCTCTCCCTAGTGTCTAGGCCTAGAGATGTTATTCTAATTAGTATGTTCCTTTCATTTTGTTTTTATTTTGGAACTAATATGATATTAACCATCCTCTCTTGAGTCAAATTCCTAGATCACAATTTTTAACAATTAGTTCCTTCATTTTTTTACATAACTTCTTTCTAGCCTTCCCAAATAAACTTCTTTTACCCCAGCTAAATATGATAGTAACCATCGATGGCCCCCTAATCATTAATGGTTTACCCGTAATCATTGATGGTCACCTAACCATCGATGATCACTATGTGCTAATTTCAATAACAAGCTTATTTGACCTATCAGATCCTAACCAAATCCTACTTTCTAATTTTATACCTAATCATAGAACATCACCTTATTTTTTAAACCACATCTGATTTCTTTAGCATTAATATCTAATCATTTATTGATAAAATTAGTCAATTTTTTTTTATTTTAAAATAACTTCTTGTATTTGATTTCATTAGTTACTATTATTTATGCAAGTAATCTATCTTTCACTTTTAGAATATGATTGTTTAAAAAGTGTAAATTGATAGCCTCCAAGGAAGCTTGTGCTTCTTACATGTAGCTCACTAGGCAATCCACCCAACTACCTAACTAATTAATCATTTTTTAGTTATTTTTTATCTACAAGTTATCCTCCCAAGCCAAAGAGGAGTATCTACAACTGTTTAGATCACAGAGTGCTAACCTCACCCTTCTTTTAAGTTTTACAACTTTTTTTAAAGAATAAATCAAAATTTACATGAAACAAAAAGGATCAAGTAAATAATAAAAAATATCCTTACAATGATTGTCCCAATTATAAAAAATCTTAAGGTATTATTTTAATATAAAAAATAATTCAAAAAATTATGCACCTCTATAGTCAATATGACACACTATGCATTGTCTCCCCACAAAATCACTTTAAATTTATCCTCCACTTTTAATATGCACCTCCCACTTAATGATGTCTTCCACCACTTTAATATTCACCCACATTAAAATAATGTCTCTGTTTGAAAATTCAAAACACCACTTAATATTCATGCCATGTGAATGATCTCCCCACATGGAATATTTATTTATCCCTCATTAAGATCAATAACCACAAATAAAATACCTCACACTTGCCTTAAATCATAAAAAATACAAATTATTTTATTAAATGATAAAGATAAACCACATGAAGGATTTGTGGGTTTCAATTTTGATTTCTATGAAAAAAAGCCTAATGATTTTTGTGTGAAGAAAAAACAATATTGTTTGACCAAGTTGAGGTCTTGGGAATAGTTCATGGTGAGGAGAGACTAATTTATTATGAAAAAGTGCATAGGTTGAGGACAAGAGGAGTGTTATCGATTGAGGAGTATATTCACCTTATATCAAAGCTTAATATTTTAACATTGTTGAAATTAAAATTTATGGATATAAATGGTGAAGGTATACCCATGCTTGTAAGAGATCCAACTTAAACTAATCATCATGGATAACACACTCACTAACAATAAATATTCATGAAGAAAGAACTGTCATTGAACCTGCCCTTGTACTTAGGAGAAGCTCACTATGTGGATCTAAGGAAAATGTTGAGTAGATAAGTTCATAATAGATAATATATGTGACTTAACTATGTTCTAATCTTGATACATAGTGCAAAAACCCGTGTACACTATGAACACCTATAATAACTAGCCATAAACCCTAAAAAAATATGGCTCACAAGATCTATAATAGGGTTGTTGGAAGGTAGAATTTTTTTTTAACTCACTAAAAATCTCATAGAACCCACAAAAAACCATAAAAATATCTTGACAAAACACAAATAAATTCATTGTACAAATTTGTATAAATTTATCATTAAAAAGCAAAAAAAATCCTACAAAAACATTTTCTTAGAAATGTCAAATTTATATAATTAGATAGGAGTTCCTAGGGTTTTTAAGAATTTTGAATTCAATGGTGTAGGTTAGAATCCCTGAAAATGAACCAAAAATATTTGATTACATAAAGTGTCTCAAAATGTTATGAAAAAAATTCATTCAACCAAATAATGGTGGATTTGCTATAATGAGAGAAATGTAAAATTAAGCAATGGTTATTGGAGGGTGGATCTGATACCATGAAAGAGTTATCTAAAATATTCAACCAAGATCTCTCCAAGATCTCATTACAAAAACCATGATGCTACTTCATTGCACTCAAAGATATGAACTATCTATAACTTAAATTGTTATATAATTGAATATCTCCACTTCTTCTTTATGAAAGATGCACTACTAGAGATCCTATAAGAAAGAGAGAGTGGTTGAGTGGGTATCTCAATATAATGTCAACATAATGATCACATAGGCATGTTCACACCCGAAAAAAGCTTAACTAAAGTAATTAAACTAGACTAATTACTCTAACAATTTCCATTCAAATGTTTGATTATGAAATAATTGCTAGAATTGAACTTGTCACCAGCCACTAAATGTGCTTAAAGTAAAAATGAATTAGAACCAAGGCCAAATATGATAGGTGTGGTTAGGTAAAATTAACTAGTCTATGAAGTGTTAAGGGAATGATAGAAGAGAAAAGGGTATAATACAAATAATCTAAATCCCTTAGATGATCTTTGTAGATAATAATCCCTCAAGCATAAATTTTTTTGAGGTGCATTATGTTCATGGGTTCATCAAGTTCATCTTCCTCTAGTGTAGTGAGTTTGTATGCTATAGAATTATAATTGGAAAAAACTACATAAGGAACTAACTGTATACACATAATATTTTCAAAATTTTAATAAACATTGATGTTGGAAATATTGTCATTGATGTCAAAGGTCTAGCATTATTGGTGATAAAGGCCCCATAGCATTTAATGGTGTTTTTAATTTTCATATCTTGGCTAACGTGTGTTAATATTTATTTAATATTAATGAATATATTTTTAGTTGCATAAATCCAAAAGAGGGCCCATGGAGAAGTCAAAGAGTCATGGGGTAAAGACAAAAGAGGAATGGGACACACTTTCCCATGAAGAGTCATCTTTGAGGAATACAAAAAGTCACCAAGACAAAGATAAAAGTGGAAAGGATGCATTTGATTATGAAGGGTCACCATTTTCAAATAAAATAATTCGAAGGGTCATGAAAGTTTGGCACTATTTTCCATGAGGATTGAAGGGTCACAAAGGGTGAATGCCAAAGGTCATTTGGTAAGCTATAAATAAAGGCTTGGGAAGCCATTTGTAATATGTGGAAGAGAGCATGGTTTGTAATTTTCATATCTAGTTTATAAGAGCAAAGGAGAGAAAATAAAGAAATATTGTAATGTGCTATCATTTTTTGAGAAAGCAACATTAAGAGATAGTTGTGTGGTATACACAAAAGGGGTTGGTGCTCTTATGCGTTGGTGCTCATGAATAGTTGTTGTGTTGGTGCTCAACAAAGGGGTTGGTGCTCTTGCAAGTTGGTGATTTTGAATATTATAGTTTTAGTTGGTTCTCATTCATATACTTGAGATTTTTCTTCACAGATTTTCTCATCTTGGGTTTCCACATCAAAATTTGGTGTCTCTCTCTCTCTTTTGTGTGGTGTTTATTATTTTAGTTTTATTGTATATCTTGAATGAATGGTTAAGTGGAATTTGATTAAGTAAAAGTTTATAATATATATGATATATTGATTCACCCCCACTCTTAGTATATCTCATGCTTACCAATTGGTATCAGAGTAGGTTCCTTTGAAAAGAGTTTAATATCTTGAAGGTAAATAAGGGAAAGCATGATGGCCAAGTAGCTAAAGAAGGAAAATCAAGAGTTGAAATCTATGGTTGAGGCTCTTAAGGAATAGGTGTGTATCTTTGATTCTAAGTTGGATATAGAAGTAAAATAAAATAAAATGTTTATTTAGGATCTTAATAATTAGCTAGAGGTTTCATATTCAAGTTTAAAATCAAGAGAAGAAGAGTGTAATCAGTTGAAGGTTGAGTTAGGTTTTTTGAAGGATAAATGTCCAAATAAGAATAATGGTGATAATGAATATGCCTCCACAAGTAAAAGTAGAGATGATCAAGAAGAAGAAAATGATGAAAGCGAGGATGAAGCCAAGGTGAATCTAGAAGGATAAATCATTTGTGCCTTAGAAGAATTAAAATCTCTTGAGAAGAAGAATCGAAGATTGAAGCACCAGATCAAGAAAAATGAAAAGGAGTCAAAAGAGATAATTAAATATCTACAAACACACTTTGGAGAAGCCAAAAATAATGAAAAATATCTAACATCATAATTTCAAAAAGTAAGTGAAGAATGTGAAAGGTATGTTATTGAAATTACCTCTTTAAAAGAAGATTTGAGAAAGCAGTCAATGATAAAGGAGTCAATGATTCAAAATTTGAGGATAGAACTAACATGTTGAATAAGATATTAGAAATTAAAAATTCAATATTAGATAAGATAGGTATTGTATTTGAAAAGAAAAAGAGCTATACAGAGGACATCTCAAACAAAGAAATCTGGAAGGAATAAAGCTACAAAAGACAATCGGGACAAATATACACAAACAGGTTCTATTTTCATGGTTACTATTTTTATTGTAATGGATATGGTCATAAGAAAATAGAATGTCAAAATAGAGCTAACAATTTTAGAAATAAGGAGAAGGAAACTCATGTAGAGTCAAGCAAAAGCTACAACTCTTTTGTTTCTCTATCAGGTTTTGATGAAGAGGCCATAATATGTTACAAGTGAAATAATTTTGGACACATAGGCTGGCATTGTAGAAGCATGTTTGAGTTAATCAAGAAGGATAAGAGTTTTAAAGCTCCATTCATCAAGAAGAAAGGTCAGACAAATTTATGGCAGAAGAAACAAACTAAATATTCTATGTTAGTTCAAATACTTTGCATGCAAGAAATGAATAACAACCATGGTTCATTAATAACATATGTTTGAAGCACATGACAGGAGATAACAACAAGTTCATAACTCTAAAGAAGATAAATGGTGGCAGAGTGAAATTTAGAGATAAATGTACTACCAAGATAGCCAAAAAAGGTACTTTGAGTTTTGATAATAGTAGAACCAAGACTAAGAATGTATTGTATGTAGAAGGTCTTAAGCATAATCTATTGAATGTAAATCAAATATGTGATCATGGATACACATTAAATTTTTATGCATAAGGTTATGAGATTATAAGAAAATATTCAGATGAGTTAATTGTAGATGCTCAGAGGACATGCAATAATTTATATGTGTTATTAGATATCTTCACAAAGGCATGACCAAAGGACACATTCAGATATCTATGAGAGGAGTTGGGAGTAATTTCTATTACTTCCTGACATTGAAGATCAACATAATTTGATGGGTAGCTAAGTTTTAGATCTAATAGTGGCCCTTTTCCATTGATGTCAAAGGGGGAGAAGTGCAGAAATAGGTATAGGTACAAGAACAAATATATGGAATAGGTACAAGATGATACAATAAGCAGGAGTTACTGTATGTTTTTCAATTTGGCTATATATGTAGGTTGGCATGTGTAGTACAATTTTTAGGATGTGGAAGTTTTAATTTGAGGTTACTATCAATGACAAAGGGGAAAATTGTTGGAAATATTGTCATTGATGTCAAAGGTCTAGCATTATTGGTGATAAAGGCCCCATAGCATTTAATGGCATTTTTAATATTCATATCTTGGTTAATGTGTGTTAATATGTATTTCATATCAATGAAAATATTTTTTGTTGCATAAAGTCAAAAGAGGGCCCATGGAGAAGTCAAAGAGTCACAAGGTAACGATAAAAGAGGAATGGGATGCATTTTCCCATGAAGAGTCATCCTTGAGGAATACAAAAAGTCACCAAGATAAAGACAAAAGGGGAAAGGACACATTTTCTTATGAAGCGTCACCATGTGACTTTTCAAATAAAATAATTTGAAGGGTCATACAAGTTTGGCATCATTTTACATGAGGAATGAGGGGTCACAAAGGGTAAATTCCAAAGGTCATTTGGTAAGCTATAAATAAAGGCTTGAGAAGCCATTTGTAATATGTAGAAGAGAGCATGGTTTGTAATTGTCATATCTAGATTATAAGAGTAAAGGAAAGAAAAGAAAGAGATATTTTAATGTGCTATCATTTGTTGAGAAATCAACACTGAGAGATAGCTATGTCGTATACAAAAAAGGGGTTGGTGCTCATGAATAGTTGATGTGTTGGTGCTCAACAAAGGAGTTGGTGCTCCTGAAAGTTGGTGCTTGTGAATATTGTAGTTATAGTTGGTGCTCATTCATATTCTTGAGATTATTTTTCATGGTTTTTCCCATATTGGGTTTCCATGTTAAAATTTGGTCTCTCTCTCTCTCTCTCTCTCTCTCTCTCTCTCTCTCTCTCTCTCTCTCTCTCTCTCTCTCTCTCTCTCTCTCTCTCTCTCTCTCTCTCTCTCTCTCTCTCTCTCTTTTATGCGGTGTTTATTATTTCAGTTTTATTTCATATCTTGAATGAATGGTTAAGTAGAATTTGATTAAGTAAAATTTTATAAGATATATGATATACTAATTCACCTCCCCTCTTAGTGTATCCCATGCTTACTAATCTATGCTCTTTATCTTGTAAGAACTTTTGGAGTCTCAATCTCTCTGAGTGCACACCCTAAGGGGTACATTGAAAAAGGGGTGGGCAAACCATTGGTGCTTTGTAGGACTATTGTCTCTTATTACCACTTATTGCCAATTCAACTAGATCCTAAAACCATTCCCCTAAGGTTTGCCTCCTCTTTTTCACACTCTTCTAGTCATTTACCACATTTATTAGCCTTTTCCCTCACCCAAACCCATTTTTGATAGTTTACATGACTATGTTGGCCACATCGACCTTGCATTATTATTGATAAAACTTATTAATGTCTAGATCAGCCCATGGCCAACCTAGTCCATGACCTACTTATTTTTTGTCAATTACGATACTAGGTCGATTGTGTCGACCTTGTTAGCCAAAACTTTTGGAAAGGTTTACGATTAGAACTGCCTATATAAACATAATAATTTTGCCATTTCTAAGAGAGAAGAAGAAGTAAGATATATTGTGAATATACTTATCCACAATTATACTTGAGGATAAAGCTTAGAGTTTTCATACTTTCTTTGAAAATATAGATCTTGTCTCATGGAAAATTCTTTTAGATGAATTGATTATTGTGTAGCCTAGAGATGTTTTATCCTTATCAGCATTACATACCACAACAACCTCTTGTGAATCACCTTGTCTAAGGGAGATATTGAGGCTTAGAGGGTTAATCTTCAAAGGTAAGTATTCCTAACTTTATTCCTCTTTTGTCAGAGTAGATAGATATACATTTGTACTTAGCTTCCATGCATTAGGATTCCATATACATTGATGTGAGTACATGTCTTCTATGCATGTTTATTTTTTATGCTTATTACCCCCACTTTGTGACACAAGATTTGGTGAGCACTAAATTATATTTTTCATTACTTGTTATTAATTTAAGTGAATATGAAAACATAGGACCTAGTTAGGGTTATTGTATAGTTTTACTTGGTTAGGGGCTTTGGAACCCTGCCTAGCGATATTATTATGGTAAGAGATCCCTTGGATAGGCCTAGAAGATACATATTAGTCATGACCATTATTATCTAATGTATCCCAAATTGAAATTATAAGTGGGATATATCTTCTTTGAGCTAGGATTGATTTTTAGATTTAATGCATTTCCCATTACATATACTTTGGTGAACCCGACATGAATCTAACCCTTACAAATTTTCTTTCAAGCTATTAATTTATATCATTTTATCATTTTTTATATTTTAGATACTAAGTCAACCAAGTTGGTATAGTTATAACTTCTATTTGTAGGTTTAACACACAATTGCATCAAAATGACTCTATTCTTTTTATACAGGTCTTCATTAGATATAAGTTATTAGATCGAGTAAGTCAATATAGTACTCTTATTTAGTCCTAGATAATAAACTATTTTGAATAGGTCAACTTAGTCTTACAGTCAATATCTAGACAACAAACTAAGTCAACTAGATTGACTTAGTCATATTTATAGGCTTCAACAAATAAGGTTTCATAGAACTAGGTTGACCTAGTCAACTTAGTAGAAATTACAAGTAACATTCAAGGCACTTCAATATAAAATTTACAATCCTCAACATCTTCCAACTGACTGAGGTTTCCCTCTTTCTCTCTCTTTCAATTCATTACTTCATTATAGTTTTATTTTGTACAAGTTTGTAGTCTTCAAAACTATAATCCTTCAACAAACTAAGTCAACCTAGTCGACTTAGTTTTTTAGCCTGTTGCATTTATAAGAGACTAAGTTGACCTATTGACTTAGTTCTTAAAGATTATTGATTCTATAGAAAATTAGTGACCTAGTTGACTCTAATATGTAATTTTTGCTTACAATATACTCTGAGATGACTCTGTACCATTCTTAATTTTGGAATTAACAATTTATTAGCAATTAATTCACACTTTCATTTTTAGCTATTTACATGCTTAAAGTAGCTCACATAGTCTAATTACATGGTTTTTAAAAGTACCAATTAGTTTCACTATTTTTCTCTTTTTTCACACACTACCAAATCACATAAATTTTAAAACACATTTAACATTTGTCTTCCCAAGGCTTACCTACTTAGATTTCATCATAAGGGGGAAGCCGACTTGGTTTTTTGGACAAGTATAAATATGTGGTTAATGGTATATATTGGAAAATAACTCGACACCTTTATCGATGTGGGATTATGAAGTGAGAGGGAAGGCACTAATACCAAGCCAATACCATTCCAACATAGATCCTTTCAGTCTAAACATCTTGAAACCATCCATAGATTACTTTTAGTTCCCTATTTTCAGCCAACTTCACCATTAAACTTAAAATAACATTTCATAATAATCTATTAACACTTAGGATGATCATTTAGATATCATTTAATTTCTATTTGAATACTTGTTCTTTGATCATTGTAATTTATATTATAAAAACTTGCATTGGCCAGCATTGGTGCAAGGTTTTATGTTGGGTGTCCCAGTTAGATCATTCTCATTGATCTAATTATTTTTGTGTTGGGTTCCATTTTTTTAATTCAACTTTCATCAAAAAACATTTCCCTATTTTTAGCACACTATCATTTTGTTTAACACAATATCTTATAGACTATCTTTTTTCCTAGGTTATAGTACTAAGTCCACTTGGTCGACCCAATACTCCTTTTAGACAATCAAGTTACACTAATAAGTGGTCTTAGTTTATTTTTTATCCTTATCAAACTATATTTTTCCATATTTAAAATACTAAGTCAACCTAGTTAAATCTATACTCTTATGCTTTCTATCCAGCAGTACAAAGTCGACCTTGTTGACCTTGTACTCTTATCTATCTCTTGGATTATAGAACATAGTTGACTTAGTCAACTCTATATCCTTCCTATCTCTTTAATTTTGCATCAAATTTATCTTCCTTAATCTCTCTCCTTCATCATGAACTTCATATTTGAAAACAAAATTGAGTTCAATTCAACATATATGATGAGTCTCACCAACCCCAATAGGTTTTCCCATAAATATCTTATGGATTCTACCCTAGATGAAAGTAATGTGCATGTATCTACTTACACTAAAAATTATGGGACCACTCCTCATTCCTCTTCACTTCACAATCCTCTCTTCTCATTTGAAGATCCACCTAAACTAGACTATACCCTAAAAATTATTTTCTTCAACAATGAGTTTCCTCAACATTGAGTAAATGATCCATTATTTACCATCTCATGATAAATGGTCAAGTTGAGGATCCCAATTCACTTTCTACCATGTTCTCACATGGATTTGGAGATACTAGATTCTTTAATTCTCACTCTCTTCCATCTATTTTGACCCCTTCTCATATCATGACATCTTCCTCTTTGATTTCCTCCACTTCCATACCTAGTATCTCTGCTAACATGGTAAGTTCTACATCTAGTGGGCCTCTTCCAAGATCCACCCTTCTCAATTATTATACAAATTCATTGTTTTCTACACATGGTAATCATGCCTCTAGTGCCACTTCTTCTCATCCCTCTACTAGTACATCTTTTGCCTTCAAAACAAATCATGATACTAATGCCTCACCAATAATTCTTTTCAAGCTACTAGGAACACCCATAGTGGTACCTAAGCCAGTACTACCAATACCAATTCTTCACACAATGCCAATAATACCAATCAAACCCATAAAATTATATTACAAAAATATTATTCAAATGAATGCTTTCCAAACTAACAATGAAAATTAAATGATGCAAATGGAAAATCATATTATCCATGTTTAAATCCACCCTCAACAGATTCCATGGGGCACACATAACCAAAATGTTCCCCCACCTCCTCTTTAGGATTACCATGGTAATATTATCCCTTAACCTACTTTTATTAAAAAAATAATCAAGCACATTTAAAATGATCCTCTTATATCTGAAATTGCTAATATAGATATATGAGGTATCACCCCTACCATTACTTACAATGGGTCAATCGATCCTACTCTCTACTTAAGAACATTTGAAAATATATATAAAGATTGGGCTAAGTTAAATAATTTGACCATTACCAAGTTATTAGCAAAAACTCTCACAGGTGATACTTTAGATTGGTGGAACACTCCAAATCTCATTCCATCACTAGTTTGGAAGATCTAGTTAACGTTCTAGTCTAAGAGTTCAAAAATATTGATCTCCCTAAGAATACATTGTCCTATTTTATCAATTTTAAGAAACTTGAGACCGAAACTACACAATATATCATCAAATGATGTAAGACCTTGTCTAAAAAATTTGAACATAATATGGTAGATGACAACTTCTTTCACTAGAATAGAGACTATTCATTATACCAATCTTCCTTATCTTCTATTTTCACTCCTCTTATGAGTACACCAACTAAGTCTAATCACAAGCATATATATTACTTCCATAACATAGATAATCATTCCTCCACACATTGTCATAGGTTATGGAAATATATTGACACCTTACATCCTACCACTCCTCAGTCCATAGACAAAGCAATACATACCCCATAAATATTACCTAACTATCTTCTCAAATATGGATATGTATATTATCTCTAGCACCAATATGGTACACATCCCATTGATTATTGCTGCATCCTTCAACAACATCTCAAGGATTACCTCATCACCATTCCTAAGCCTATTACCCTTCCTACCACATGTCACACTCATAAGAAGGCTCCCCCTCCCTCCCCTATATCTCTACCACCTTGGTCCCTTCTCCACCTACTATTTATCCAAATATGATTCCCTCACCTATGGATCTTACCTCACTCGTGGATCCCTTTCCACCAATGACTCCTTCACTTATGGCCCATTCTCCACTAGTAAACTCTTTATCTCCTCTAAAATTTACTCCCATTCCTTCCCCTAAGCATCCCCTGCATGAGAGCCCTCAACATCATGATCCTTTACACATTTTAAAATGTTCTATCGAGGAGATATGATGTGAATTATTTTATTAATTGTCCCTAAAGATTGATGAGACTTTGGCTACAGTCTGAGTTTAGCTTCATATAGACTTATCAAATGTTAGAGATAATGTGTGTGGATAAATATATTATTATTTATGAGCACAAGCACGGTGTTTTTACATTTATTTCCTCATTTTTATTGGATGTGTGCTCCAACTTTACATTTAACTATTTTTATCACCTAACATTATGTCAGATTCTTATCTTTCTTACATGGTGACTTTTGTTTTGAACTATATGTTGCTTATGATGTCATTATTCTTATTATGTTCTCTTATGGATTCTTTTTCATAATTACATAGTTGTTCTTCATGAGTTCATTTTTATGGTTACCTTGTTCTTTTTCATGATTGTTTTCTATCTTATCTCTATAAACATGGCTAATTGTTATTGTGACCTTGTTGTACAAACCTTGCTCCCTTTATTCATTCATCATTTACCATGTGATCAATCACCAAATAATTCAGCTCAATATCCTTTTACCAGTCCACTTTGGATCTCCCTTTCTTCCCCTTTATTACCTTTTGCAAATTAAGCATACACACAGTTGAGACTTGAGATAACATGTTGGTTCATAGTTAAGACTAAGTGTTCTAGCTAGTCATATATTTGGATACTTAGATTCCTTTAGTATAATACTAAATCTCATTCATGTGTATCACTTTATCTCTCATGATTTGTCAATCCAAATACGTATGGAGGAGGAATCTTTAAATTCATAAAACATTCAAAATCCAAATCATTTAACAAAAGACAATGATATAAAAGGCAACATTCAAAAATTTCAAAAGTCAAATCACACTAAAAGAAATGATTATAAACACATCTCATCATAATTTGAGATCAAACTCCATAGTTGGACTAATGATAGAGTTAGGTTCCATTGGGGTGAGGTAGGCCAGTAGATTAGAAAAAGAGAGTAAAAAAAATCTTTTAGTGTTACCAACTTTCTCATGAAAGTACCCAATCTTCATAGTAGACTGATGACTCTATAAGGGGTCTTGAAGAATAGGGAATATGTTTTGATAAGGTAGGTCCATTTTACATTTATTGTTATAAATTATCATCATGAGTTGATCTTAGTACCACACTTATTTGCCTACACATCTTTATGTCTATAATGAATAGGTATCCTCTGTATATTGATGGTCATTGGTCACTTAGTGTCTTTTCATTTCCTTAGTATGCTTCATGTCTTTGAAGGTATTATCATAATATGACCATGTTATGATTTTTACAATCCATTTTTCACTCCCTACATTCTTCATATTTCCCCTTGAGAAATATTATTTTGTTAATGATCACTCCCCCTAGGGATCCTATTTGTGAGTTACAATGTAAGACCTTAGAAAGGACCAAGACTTCCTCACAAATTAAAAAGATTCTCACATTACCATTTCAAACATCCCATTTTACCATATTTTAACATTATTTCCACCTCATTGGTATTCCCTTTTTGAGTTGTAGTGTAAGATCATGGATACGACCTAGCATTTCTCACAAAATTTCCAATACCCAAGTCACAATGAAATTACATGTGTCAAATATGATATAAGATGTGATTCATTACGAGTCACACATCATTGACATGATTCCAATCTTGATTTAACATGTTTTATGCTTACTTCATTAATATTTCACTTTTAACTTCTTATTATCTGAATGCATGTAAGAATCCAACCATTTTTCTTAAATTTTTTTCATACTTACCAACTTGAATTAGTGTGATTAATTTAAGACCATTTTGCCAATTTTGTTTCTCTTTTATACTTCCCAATGTGATTTAGTATGATTTATTGACTTAATTGATTTTTTATTATACCCTTAGTCTTTCACATGCTTTGTATTTTATTACATTATTTTCATACTTCTCAATGCGATTTAGTGTGATTTTACTGGTTTTAATTTGGTGCCAATATTTTTGATGGTTTACAAACATTTTTACCCTCTTGTTTACCATGGTTTGGGTTTATTATACTTAGTCATCTTTTGTTATTACATATTTCCCAACGTGAAATAGCGTGTAGTGCATTTATTTATGATTAATTATACTTTTCCAAGTTTCTTCACTTGTTTCATTTTAACCATGCATGTAAAATACATATTGATAGAAAAGAAAACACCACACACATATTTCCTATAGAATATAAAACAAAAGAAAAATACATGTTCTAGAAAGAAACATATGCATGCATCCATAACCACAACCAAAATATAACTCATAAGATCAACATCCAACTATCAAAATAGAATATCTCTATATATATCATGTGTTTTAATACAAATAGTATAAAAATACATTGCTCTATCTCTATGGCTAGGCTCCATCATGTCTATCTCATGGCCTAGCCATGCTACTATGGATGGCTCAGAATATCCCCTTTACATAGTACATTATAATGAGGCTACCCAAGATCTGAATCCCACTACATATCCCTATAAGTTGGCCACCTAGGCTGTTACCTATCCCAACTAGATAGTGGTAGCCATATGCATGGCTCTCTCCTGAGCCAAGGCCTACCAAGATTGTGCCTCTCCTGCTCCCACCCCTACTAGTGAAATAAATCCATCCTTTCATGTATGTATCTACCTCATTACTTCTCCCACTAGTCTAAACTAGCCTGCTTATGCTGGGGTAGATGCTACCATAAGATCATCTAGTGTGGTGGGGTTGTATGGTTCCAACACTCTAGATAGAATATTATGGTATGCTCCCATAACTAGGGATCCCTATATAATTTATTTAGCCATAGGGTCTATAAAATTTAAAATAGATAGATATCAAATAACATATATATCTCAAAGTTTATCTATCTACAACCATATACAACTAGTATTCTATCATAAAAATTAAAAGTTATAAACATTATTTACCTGTCCTGATGTCACCAACCACCATCTCCCCATCTACTCATATACTAAGCATAATCTCTTTATGAGCCCATCCCCCAAGTACCTCATTTTTAGGACACATCCCAATCAAATCAAAACATGGAGTCACCACCCATGCACATCTCAAACCTCTCTTCAATGGTGCCTTTATCAACCAACTCTACCTTGGGCTGACTGATGGGTCATCTTGGATAACCACCCTCTATACTCAATCTCACCACTATCATCTCCATCAATGGTGAGACTGAGGTGGTCACTAATCCTCTTTTTGTGGTGTTGGTTGTGGTACTTGATACACCTCTACATCCACATACATGCACTCTCCCCCTCCAATTATCAACTATCATGTTCAATGAGTCTATGGTCTCAGACATCATGGTCTAATCTCTAATCTCTCTACTAGTGCTCCTCCTCATCCTCCCCTCCTCAATTATCTCTCATGCCATGCCCAAAATGTGGGCACCATTATAAGATCTATTGGGTATGGGAATTTGAACTATCCTAATAAGCATGCCACTGGTTATGGCTCTACCCACTAGGTATAATGGTGTATGATTCATCCCCATGATAACACTAGTACCACAATCACCCAACTTGGACAAATAGTTAAAATATGTGCATAGGGTTGCCACATTATCTCAACTCATGTGACTATTTTTAGTGTTGGCATGTGGGGCATGATCCATGCTACTTGATCCTATCTCCATATTACAATGTGAGGTAATTGATCATCAACCATATGGGGTAACCCAACTAGATGATACATTTATAACCTCTCATATATCTAGGTGTTTATTAATACCATTGGTCTCATGGTCTTCTACCCTCTAAACAACATCACATACATATCATGTATGAGTTGGACCTAGATGAAATACCCCAAGTATAGAGTGCCCACTGACCTAAAATGGAATGATATAAGGATATTGCATACAATGGTAACTTGCCATCTAAATTGATCTGTAAACTACACTGAATCAACTCAAAGTGAAGTTTTAATTATGAATACTGAATTTTTCAAAACTTAAAAAATTATTGAAAAACTCAAAAGAACTTACATCTCAATGTTTTGGCATAAAATGTTCTCAGTTATTGAACTGGTTTTTGTTTTTTTATCAAATGTCATAGATTGTCAAAATTTAATCTTTGCATGATTTCATAATTAAAAAAAATCAAAAAATTGAATTTAAAACATGAAAGCAAATGATAAAATACCATCCGACATTGATAATAGAGTTTGGCTCAACAAATGATGCCTACATCTCTGGGTTCTCCAAAGGAGTAGACCGTTTCCATTAAGATAATTTCAACAACCTAGAAACAATAAACAACCTTCCTGCAAGTTGATCTCTCAATACAAAAATTCACCTTCACCGTGATTGATAATCAACCTGGCACCTTCCAACTCCATGAGTCTTCACACCTACAAAGTTGCTCCAAAATTCCTAAAAATCTTCTCTATGGGCTTAAAAATACTCTTCCAATATGCAAATTGGATAAAAAGAGTATTAAGACTGAATATTACGACTGGAAAATGGATAAAAATCCATTATCTAAGCTTTCCTAAAGCTTTTACAAAGTCTTGGCCTTTAAAAATAAAAAACATAGTCCAGAAACTATTTAAAATAAATACAGATTCGTGATTTTATAATTAGTTGCAAGCCTGTGGCGTAGTGGCTAAGTCTCCTAACTTTTTGCCATAAGGTGAGGGGTTCAAAACCTCCTCCCACCATCCTAGGCACCTATCATGCAATTTGAAATTCCTCTTCCTTGTTGGGCATGCTCAGGCTCTCCTCCCTAGGAGCCAAGCATGCTTTGAATGCTTTGACTTCTTCTTTCCCTCCTTTTTGGCGCCTTGGACTTTGAAAAAATCAAAGACATGTGAATAAAAAATACCTAAGCCAATTTTTTTGCAACTATTTTTTGCCACATGTCAAATGGCTATTGGTCCATTTGGAATTTCAATAGTGGCACGTGTCAACCTTCGATAGGTCCAAATGTCGATACATTTTTGAATCACGTGTCAAATGTCGCAAGTGTTTTTTTTGACAAATCTTCAAATGACCATATCTTGAGCATCTAGACTCCATTTTGCAAACCACAAAAAGCATCAGAAAGCTCTTGATGAGCTCTATAGTGTGCCACCACTAAAAATCTGACTTGAAACCTTTTTCTAGAACCCAATTTCTGATCACACCTCCCTAATGGAAGGCTTTTGGTCTCCAAAAGTGCAATATCCTCTGAAATCTTATAACTGGTCTATTGCATCCAAGAAAATAGAACCCAATCATAGAAAGAGGTATAAACAATTGCATTAAAATGATTCATAATCAAACTATAAAAATTCCTAATCCAAAGGCATGAGTAAGTGAATCTGCAACTGCCAAAGTGATTACAACATACCAAAACTATCTGCCCAAATGTCACATCTTATAAAGCGGTGAATTGCCAAAAACTAAAAAACTCCTAATGTAACTGTAAGACAAGTTTATAATGCTGACAACATATAATAAATGTTGTGGACATGTTGCAATACAATGCCCTAGTATGGGACTTATATGCTAAGCAAATGTAAACAACCTAAAGTGTATGTTGCCTAACATCTAAACATGCCCTAAGGGTCTTAAACATGCATCTATACATACATGTGCCAAAGATACATTTAAAATAGTAGTCAAATAAGTGTTGCAAGGAATCAACTCAACCTACAACATGCTTTCTGCTATTATCTCCAACTGATCAAATGAGTTCAAGTCCTCTAGACAACTCACACATCATAAATAGGAGATTCAAAAACTTAGAGTTATCAAAAAGTGAGAATTGAAAAACTTCATATGGTAAACCTATCTTGAAGTGTTCCCACCAACTCTAATCTACATCTTATCAAAGCTTTTTCATTCCCTTAGGTTAATTCTTAACCATGCTTTGCAAAAAGAATGTAGTGATAATCCACTTAACCATTTCTTTCTTCCTAGTGAAATTGATTTTCTTAGTGGATTCCTTATCAATTGCATATTGTTGACTTAACCTCTTTAATGGATTTTCACTTGTAGGTTTTACCTTATCCTGGGTTGTACTATCAATTGCATTATGGATTGAATTAGCTTCATTAACCTTAGTGAGAGGTTTGTAAATCATCTTAGTTCTAACATTACTTGAATGTGAAGATGCATGAAGCTTAAAACATCTATCAATCATATGTCCACTCAATTTACAATGAGTGAAAACATCCTTCTTAGGTCAGGGTCCCCTTTTGCCAATTCTCATCTTATTATGAGAATGGTCTTTGAAACATGTAATCTGCTTAAACAAAGCTTTTCATTTCCAACAAGTCTTAGCACTATGGTTATTCATCCCACAAAAAGTGCATGGAAATGATTGCATTATCTTCTATCCATTATATCCAAGTTTCTTAAAAGTATCAATTGGATCAAAAGATTTAGTGTAAGAATCAGGAGGTGGAATCTCAATACCTCTTTTAATTTTACACCTTTGAACTAGTGGCCTAGAACCTTCGCTATTGGAAGCTCGTCTTACTTTAGCCATGGAAGAAACTTCCCCATCATCCACCTGCACACTAGTATGACCCAAACCTGCATGAAGAGGTCTATGCTCAACCTAAATTGGGTTAGTTATACCTTGGTTATCTCTACCAAGTCCTCCTCCATTATAACCCATTTTAAACAACAATTTAGATCATATGCCCTTAGTGTATCTTTCAAAATCACCAAAAACAATATTACTAGAATCTGAATCTGAAATGGTAGAAGAAGATGAAGATTCCTGTGGTGAAAAACTTACACTGCACTTAGTAATAGTTTTTGCATTTGAAGTTAAAGGCTTTACCTTTTCACACTCACCACATTGCAATCTAATCAAGAGCTCATCCATGGATTCAAGCTCTGATTTTAACTTTGCCACTTGCAATTCAAGTGCAAATTTCTGGCACCTCAAGATTGCATTTTCATCTTTGATGACCTCAATCTGTGACAACTTGCCCATGGTTTCCTACAAACACACTGATTCCACAATTTCACACTGCAATATAATCAATTTGTAAACCAATAATCCAACTATTCTAGAAGCAATTGTCAGTACACAACTAGAAGCAATCCCTGCATTCTAACCACTTTGATACCAACTTGATCCGTAAACTACACTAAATCAACTCAAAGTGAAGTTTTAATTATGAATACTAAATTTTTCAAAACTTAACAAATTCTTGAAAAACTCAAAATAACTTGCATCTCAATGTTTTGGCATAAAACGTTCTCGGTTATTGAACCAGTTTTTGTTTTTTTATCAAATGTCATAAATTGTCAAAATTTAATCTTTGCATGATTTCATAATTAAAAAAAATCAAAATATTGAATTAAAAACATGCAAGAAAATGAAAAAATACCATCTGACATTGATAACAGAGTTCAGCTCAACAAATGATGCCTACATCTCTGGGTTCTCCAAAGGAGTGGACCATTTCCATTAAGAGAATTTCAACAACCTGGAAATAATAAACAACCTTCCTGCAAGTTGATCTCTCAATACAAAAATTCACCTTTACCGTGACTGATAATCAAACCTGGCACCTTCAAATTTTGTGAGTCTTCACACCTGCAAAGTTGCTCCAAAAGTCCTAAAATTCTCCTCTATGGGCTTAAAAATACTCTTCTAATATGCAAATTGGATAAAAAGAGTATTAAGACTAAATATTATGGCTGGAAAATAGATAAAAATCCATTATCTAAGCTTTCCCAAAGCTTTTACAAAGTCTCAACCTTTAAAAATAAAAAACACAGTCTAAAAACTGTTTAAAACAAATACAGATTCGTGCTTTTATAATTAGTTGCAAGCCTGTGGCGTAGTGCCTAAGTCTCCTAGGTTTTTGCCACAAGGTGAGGGGTTCAAAACCTCCTCCCACCATCCTAGGCACCTATCATGCAATTTGAAATGCCTCCTCCTTGTTGGGTGTGCTCAAGCTCTCCTCCCTAGGTGCCAATCATGCTTTGAACACTTTGACTTCTTCTTTCCCTCCTTTTTGGTGCCTTGGACTTTGAAAAAATTAAAAGACATGTGAATAAAAAACACCTAAGCCAATTTTTTTGCAACTGATTTTTTGCCACATGTCAAATGGATATTGGCCCATTTGGCATTTCAATAATGCCACGTGTCGACCTCCGATAGGTCCAAATGTCGATACATTTTTGAATCACGTGCCAAATGTCGTAAGTGTTTTTTTTGACAAATCTTTAAATGACCATATCTTGAGCATTCAGAATCCATTTTGCAAACCACAAAAAGCATCGGAAAGCTCTCGACAAGATCTATAGTGTGCCACCACTAAAACTCTGACTTGAAACCTTTTTCTAGAACCCAATTTCTGATCATAAATTGTGACATAACACTCGTGTTATCCCAATTCCTATCATAGCCTTATGGATATCTAGAATTTGTGCAATATACACACCAAATAAGCTCATCCTTAGTCATGAGTAAATACTATTTGAACACATCACTCACCAAAGTGCTCGTCTCTCTTCTTGATCATATAGTGTCCATGTGATCATTGATGTACCCTATAGGTAGTTTAATCAATGCATGGATGTCATCCAAAGTGATACCTACCTATATGGTATCCCTATCCACCACCCATCTAAAAGTGTTGGTCAACCATTCCCATGCTCCAAGGAACATGACAATGAGATCAACACATAGTGGGATGTGTCTCATCCCCATGATGCCTCCCAAGCCAAATGTAACTAATATAGCTCTATCTACATCTATCAATCAATCCAATAGATCAAGTAACCATGATGCATCAACCAATCACTAAAATATCTAGCATATTTTCAAAATATCAAACAATAATGGATGTATTAGATCTCCATGTCACTCATAATCAAAATACATTCTTAAAAATTTCATAAAAAAATAAACTAGTTTTCTTTAATTTATTCATTTTATACCATATTGACCTATTTTCAAATTACACCAACCTTTTCAATACTAAGTCAGCCACCTTGTGGCTTAATAATACTATGTTGGCCACTTTTTACCTAGTAGTACTATATTGGCCACTTAGAAAAAAACTAAATTAGGCATATAGTACTAAATCATCCACCCTTGACTTACAATACTAAGTCATCCTTCTTTTTACCTTGTAATACTATATCAACCACTTTGAAAATAACTAAGTCAGCCACATAGTACTATATCGACCACTTTAGAAATAACTAAGTCAGCCACATAACATTATGTCATCCCTCTTCCTAAACAAACTAAGTCAGCCACATAGTACTATGTTGGCCCACTAATTTTTTTGTCTTATGTAAACTATGTTTACCTAGTTGACCTTATTTATTCATTGTATTGAATTTTTAACTAGTTACCATAAATGCATTGGGCATTTATTGCTCCAACCCCTTCCTACCCAATACCCTATTTGACCCCTAGTGTCTCTAAAAATTTACTAGGGTTCATTCAGGTATCTATATTTTGTCTAATTGTCAAATTTATATAAACCACTCAATTTCAAACAAAAATGCTCAAAAATTTGAAATTTTTAGTTACTTACCTGTGTTGCACTCATTGTTGTCACTATGCATCCTCCCCATCTCAGTTGTCATCTCCTCACCATCTTGGCTCTCTAGGGTATCACAAGGTCTCTTAGAGCTCTATTTTTCTTAGAATAGTAAATAATATAAAATTAATTAATTTCACCCTATTTATATTTACTATTAAAAATTATTTACCCTTTAAAAATTTACCATCAGATTCCTTGTTTTGATCATATCTTTGTCTCTACTAACTCAGTTTCCAAATCATAAAATGTTCTAGAATCTTGATATCATAGATAATCTTTCTCACTATTATATGCATATGTTGTGAAAATTTTGATTTTTTTCTTTTTTGCTAATCTCTATAGGTTCACCTAATTTTATTCACATTGGACACCTTTACATTTCCCACATCTTCTTTATCTACAAAACTAAGGTAAGTAAAGGTATGTATTTTTCAATTCTATGATTTTATTTATCTTATTTTCTCCTCATTTCACTTTATTTAGCATCAACATTATGTGTCATCATGTTCTTTTCCTGAAGCACCATCCCTTATTGTACCTACATGACATGTGATGAGATTCGAGTGGGGCATATGTATACACATAATATTTTCAAACTTTTATCAATTGCTAATGCTCTCTATTTTGAAGGAACTCAACGAGTCTCAATATCTCTAAGTGCATGCCCTAAGGGGTGAATTGGGAAAGGGGTGGGTAGACCATTGGTGCTTCATAGGATTGTTGTCTCTTATTTCCACTTGTTATCAATCCGACCATATCCTAAACCCATTCCCCTAAGATTTAAATTCTCTTTCTCACACTCCTTTAGTCATTTACAACATTCATTAACCCTTTCCCTAACCTAAATCCCATTTTTACAATTTACATGACTATGTTAGCCACATCAACCTTGTATTCTTATTGATAGAACTTATTGGGGTCTAGGTGGGCCCATGGATGACCTAGTCTGTGACCTAGTTAGTTTTTGTCAATTGTGATATTAGGTTGATCGGGTCGACATTGTTGGCCTAAAAATTTGAAATGGTTTAGGGTTAGATCTGCCTATATAAACATAATCATTTTGCCATTTCTAAGAGAAGATAAGAAGAAGTAAGATATATTACGCATCTACTTATCCACCATTCTACTTGAGGAGCAATCTTAAGGTTTTACATTTTATTTTGAGATACAGATGTTGTCTTGTGGAAAAGTATTTTGGATTCATTGATAGGTTATATAGCTGAAAGCTGATTTATCCTTGTCATTCTTACATACCACAAAAACCTCTTACAAAGCACCTTATCCAAGGGATAGAATGAGGCTCGGTAGCTTTGTCTTCAAAGTTAAGTATTCCTAACTTTGTTCATCTTTTGTAAGAGTAGATAGATATGAATTTTTACTTCTCTTTTATACATAAGGATTTTTTATACATTAATGTGAGTATATGTCTTATATGCATGTTTAATTTTTATGTTTATTACCTCCACTTTATGCAACAAACTTTGGTGAGCACTAGATTAGATTTTGCGTTACTTGTTATTAGTTTAAGTGAATATGAAAACATAGGACCTAGTTAGGGTTATTATATAGTTTTGCTTAGCTGGAGGCTTTAAAACCCTCCCTAGTATATTATTATGGTACAATATCACTTGGATAGGTCTAATAGATCCATATTGGGAATGAAATTGATTATATAATGTATCCCTAATTGAAAGTGTAAGTAGGATCTAACTTCTCTGAGCTAGGATTGATTTCTAGATCTAATGCATTTATCATTGCATATGCTAACCAATTTTTTGGGAACTTTCCTTTTTTATTGGTTTCAACATTTATATTTTTATGATTCTGTTTTAGCACCAAGTCACCAAGATCAAATTCATGATGATTAACATGCCTATTATATTTACCAATTAGTTAGTTCTGATATGCCTAAAGATTATTCAAGGCATCTAAGCATTTAACATCAAGTAGGTGTAGTTCCTACAAGTGAGCCAATCTATAGTCTTCATTGTTTTAGATTAAGGTAAAAATAGGTTTTGAAGGGACCCCAAAACCTAGTACAAAGAGAAAGATAAACATTAAAGCACAACCAGGTTAACACAAGAACCTGATAACAAAAAAGAACCAAAACCAGGTTTTACAGGGACCTGTAACTGACAAATAAGAACATGAAAAAACAACAGACAAAACACTGATCTGAAAGATAACCAAATGGAATAGCAAGGTTCCAGATCCGTAACCAGCAAACCAAAAAAATGACCGGTTTGCTGCCCCCAAAAAACCAATCAGCAGAAAGGAACTTTGGATGAATCTTTTAAATTCAGATTTTTCTTTTTGCATGACTGAAGATTCATATCTAGAGGAGGGACCACAGGCTTAGCCTTCTTTCTTCTGACTGCTATCCAGCCATCTTCTACCTTAGCTGCCTCAGCAACCCATGCCTCAGAAGACACTGATCTTTGGACACCAGTAGGCATAAACTCCTTGTGACAGTCTAAAAAAGTCTGGCTCTTAGAAAGATCCTCCAAAATAGGGGAAGAGATCACCACCTCCTCCTCAGGCTCAGCTGTATCTTTAACTTCAACCTCCTCAGAGGCTTCATTTGATTGATTCTCCAGTGATTCCTCTTCATCTTCCGAATCAGATTGCAACCTTTCCTCATTCTCGGTCTTGAAATCTGTTGTTGTCTCCAAAGGTATTTTGTCTATGCTATGTTCAGAGAAATCCTTTGGCCACCAAGAAGGTGAACGTCTGGGATTGTTTTTCCCATCACCACAGCAGGCAGCAATATGTCCCATCTGGTGACACTTCCTACACCTAAAAGGAATCCCCTCATAATCCAAGATTTGTGTCCAGGTACCCCTTGGGGAATCAATGCAAATCGCCTCAGGAAGGCCCTTTGAAACATCCAGGTTAGCCAGAAATTGTGCACAAGTTGAATGGTGGCTCTTAGTACTGTCTTCTTCATATAGAAACTCCCCTATAGCATTTCCAATGGTTTTATAAACCGCCTCTTGCCACAAATGTATCGAAAGATAAGGGAGCCGCACCCATATAGGGATCTTGTTAAAGGATTCTGAGAGAGGATTAAAATCCTTATGCCAAGGTTTGGCCATTAGAGGAAATCTGCCCTGCCAAGAAAAATTATTGTGGCACAATATAGACTTCCTATCTTCAGGGCTTTGAAATATTACTATAAAAAAGCCCCTGGCACAGGGCTGGATTTGACCATCTTTAATATGCAACCAACTCTTAGCAATCCAATTCTGTAGATCTACAAAAGAGGGCCAAAAACCACGAAAACGGAAAATGGTAGCACAAGAGGAAAACCATTTTTCATCTTGGAAGATATTTTCTGTTAATTCAGGGTCTAGAGTTACCCTAATAGGTTTTAAAGCACTTACAGGTGATACGTGGGTAGGTACAGGTGTTGTATGAGGCCGAGCATCATGTATATCTACTTTGAAGGCCGCTACATCCGCATAGGTTCGCCCCCTGGTCCATGCCCTGAACCAGGAACGTAAGCCAGACATACAGCTGTAATATCTTCAATCCCCGCAGCAGAAATCCCTTTGTGGGTATTCTAGTTCCTCCCTCTATTAGCAGGAAGAACCTCCTTCATAACGGCAACCACAGCCTCACCGGCCGCTTGGATCACAACAGCCAATTTCAAATGTGGGTTCGCGCGCACAGTAGCCAGAACCAAAACCATCATGAGATCTATAGTCTTCATTGTTAATGATTAGTTGTAATGAAATTAGAAGAGAAGGAAACTTGAACTCAATGAGAAGAATGGGTTCAGTTTTATAAATAAGTAAATAGGATGTATCTCCTATTGGAGTATAAAATATGGTATAGTATGCCCATAGGGCATTAAATAATTGCAAGTTCCAATTACGACCATCATCATTAATAATATTCTTTAGAATATTGATAATGGTTTTATTATAAGCCTCATCTTAGTCATTTCCTTGTGGATAATAGGTAGTAGATAAATGTTATTTGATGTGGTATTGAGAACAAAGTGCTTAAACATCTTTATTATTGAATGTTATGCCATTATAAAACAAAATTTTGGAGGGGATGCCATAACAACATATGAGATGGTTGAATATGAACTTGGAGATCTTATTATCAATGATGTAAGTGAGGGGAATGTATTCCACCCACTTAGTGAAATATTAAGTAGAAAATAGGATGTGTTTATAGACATTAAAAGATGTTAGATTGATGTTATCGATAAGTTTAAGTCCCCACATTGAGAATGGACATGGTGTTATAAATGGTTTGAGTGTCTTTACTAGAGCATGAATTAGATTGGCATGATTTTGGTACTTGACAAACCTCTTCACATATGTAGATGTGTCTACTTTCATTATTGTCTAGTAATAACTAGTATGTAGTAATGTTTTGGCTAAGATTGTCTTGCTAGTGTGGGATCCACACATTACTTCATGGACTTCCCTCAATGATAATATAGATTATACCAAAAGTAAACAATAAAGTAGAGTTACATCATATCTTCTGTGATATAAATTTGGTCCAAGTAGGGTATAAAAAGAGGCTTTGTGGCTGAATGCTTTTAATTTTTTACATGATAAATCAAGAGGCATGGTTTGGTCTTGAAAATAGGCAGATATGTATATGTATAAGGGAGACATGGGACCAATAATGTCACAAACCATCTTGATGGATAATTTTTTGTTTGTCGATGCTAAGATATGTTAAAAAAGAGATTGATAATCCCTTTCTCTATCTACGATCTAGATCATGGAACTGATGGTGGCCATAAGATCATCTATTCTATTATTTGGCCAAGGTATTCTCTCAAATTGGATGTTGGTAATCTACTACTTGAGAGTATCAACCATCTCTTTATAAGGTACCAACATCTTATGCTTGGTCTAGTACTATGTCATGACTTAATTTATGATTAATTGAGAATTACCACACAAAAGTAAATGTTAAATGCTTTAGTTTACTTCTTGATGAAGTACTTCAATGAGCGCTTTGTACTTGACCATGTTATTGGTATAGGGAAATCCAATATGAAAAGACTTGGGAATGATATCCCCTTATGGCATAACAAATAATATTCTAACACCTGATCCATGAGCCATGAAGAATCCATCAAAGTATGTCTTCCTTTTGTTTAGCCTTAGGAGGTGCATCTACTTATTCAATGATCAAAATGGCCTCATATAGAAATCTAAATGTAATAGGTTGAGTATCTTGAAGAGGAGCTTCAACAAGATAATCTATGAGTACTTTCCCCTTAATGGCCTTTTGGTTTATATATTTAATTTCAAACTTGCTCAATAACATGATCTATTTTTTTATATGGATCTATAGATCTGATTTGGAAAGTAGATACTTGAGTGGATCTACTTTTTCAATAATAATGGTCTTGTTGTTTAACATATAATGATGAAAATTTTGGGTTGGGAACACCATTACTAAATAGGCCTTTTCAATCAGTGTATATTTATGTTCATATGCTACCAATATTTAGTTCAAATAATAAATGACATGTTCCTTTCCTCATTCATCATGTTATGCCAAATTTACCCTAGGGAATTCTTGGTTGTTGATAGGAAAAGAAGTAATGGCTTGTTTGGAATTAGTGGCAACCTAAAAGGTGGGATAAAAAGATATTCTTCAAGCTGATCAAATGATTTTTAGCACTCTTCATTCTAGGATAATGTAACACCTTTATTTAATAAGTGCATAAATCGATGGCATTTATAAGCTAATTATGAGATGAAGCATTTGATAGATTGAATCTTTCCCTACAGAATACAGAGTTGATTCAAGATAGATGGTGGTGGCATTTATGTAATTACAAAAATTTTAGCTGGGTCAACTTTAAAGCCCTTATGAGAGACAATGCAAGATAATAGTTTGCTACAACTAACATTGAATACACATTTCTTTGGATTAACCTTGATGTTTTACTCACAAAGTCTCTCAAAGATTTTTTGTAGTAAGACTAGGTAATCGTCATGGGTCTTTGATTTACCTAAGATATCATTGACATAGTCCTCAATAATGTCATACATCATGTTGTTAAAAATCATTATCATAGCTCATTTTTATGTGGCTCCAACATTCTTAAGCCCAAACAACATCACATGATAAGAAAACACTCCCCACAAGAGTGTTAAATGCTATCTTGTGTTAGTATTTTGATGCAGTTTTGATCTGATTATACCTTGAAAAGCCATTTATTAGAGAGCATTTCATAGCAATTTGTTGAGTTGACCATCATGTCAATATTAGGAAAAGGTAAGTCATATTTTGGGTAGTCTTTGTTGATATCTTTGAAATTAGTGCATATCCTAATACCTTTAGGTTTCTTGCTCACTAGAAAAATATTTGAAATCCACTCTGAATAGTTGATCAACCTGATCCATTTCATGTCTAAGAGTTTTTCCAACTCTTTCTTTACTAACACAACAATACCATAATGCATCATAGGAAAATTATGTTTAATAGGCTTAGAATTAGGATGTAAAACAAGATGGTGTATAACCAATGCAAAGTCCAAACTTGACATCTCTAAAAGAGCCCATGAAAATTTGTTCAAAAATTCCCTTAAAATGCCTGTAAAAACTTCATGTTCCTCCTCAATGAGGGATGTACCTAGTTTAATTCACTTTGGGTCCTTTGGAGTCCCAATATTCACCTATGAATTTTCCTCCACAAGAAGCATAGAGCCATAATCTAGAAAGTAATTAAATATTTGAACTAATTTACAATGGTAAAGTCCTCCAAATAGGCTAGCTCATCTAATTCTCATAAGCATGATGAATTACAATCTCCTCATGTTGGCATCAACCATGATACAAATACATTAGGTCACTATTGAATAATCTATGTAGAAGCATGTTGCTCCTCTGTTCTAATATCTAATCCATAAATAGACTATGGGATATAGGTCTCCTATGATTTATAGGAAGAGGGGTGAAAATTCTAGTCTAATGGTACCAAAAACTAGTTTTCACAAAGAGACTTGCCTTTCTCTTTAATTTTTCCCTGGTTAGAAAGTGCCCCAAATAAGTTTGCACTTTCAGAACTTAATGTTTGATTTTATTTTTATTTCTAGATAGGTAAGTTCACCCTCTATTTGAAGTAGGTATCAAGATAAAATCTAATAGCAAATCTCTACTTATGGTCTCCAAGAAGAATGTGACTCCTAAATCCCAAAAATTCATATAGGCCTCATCATTTTCAAACTCATCTAATGGAATTATTGACTCTTTCTAGTCCTAGAATATCAATTATGGATAATAAAAAGCTAAATATGAGGGTTGATAAATAGGGCTAGTGGTGTAAATGGTATGGGGGTTAAACATATTTATAACAAGGTCATCGTAGATGTTATAATTAGACCTTGCATAATTTCTGACATGATTATTACTAGTTCTTGGTGTTGGAACATGAATAAGTAGCCAAGCCAAGGTGCCAAGGAGAGAAGGAACAAAGAAATCTTCATTTTCAAAGATTTCTTGATGCAAAAATTGAGAAAGCCACTTTAACAAGGAATTTGGATCTCTAATTAAGGTAAACGAGTGGTTTTTTGTGTGTTCTATTTGTGTTTTCATATGCATGCTTGTTATCTTTGCTCTTCCCAGTGTCTGGGCTAGAGGTGTTAGTATTTTAGTGTTTTATTTTGATTTATTTTATTGGAATAATAGAAGACTAACCTCCCCTCTACATATTCCTTATTCACAATAGGTATATGCAATGACATGATAACCTCCTTGGTTTATTTGATCATTTCGACCTTCGTTTTGACCATTTTACTCTTATTGTTATGGATGGTGTTGTTGTTACTAATTTTGTGGTAGAGTTATTTTCCTTTGTTATTGTTTTTTGTACTATTACTAGTTTCTCATATTGTTATTATGGGGAAAAGGATTCTAGTAGATACCCAAGTTATGATTGTTCATAGTAGCATGGGTGTCTCTTTCTATATCATAGTTTTCTAACATGTTCTCAATCAAATACATGAGTTAGATACACCATCTTATGGAATGTCCTCTAACATGATAGTACTCAAAATTTATGTTCCTTGTACCAATCAAGAAAAATAGTTCTTTCAAGAAATGGTTTTAGTATCAGCCAATTGATCATATTTTCTTGAACTAATATTTAGAACACAAATTCAATAGGCTCATAAAGGTCATTGAATTGTCAGGCTATGGGTGGTATTTTCCTTAAAGGAGGGGATTCTAATTGGTTTTGATTTTTTAGAAATTATTTTTATGGAGGTCCTAGTTTAATGTATGGAAGAGGTGGCTATTGAGTGGGTGGAGATAAATGGACATCTGGTGTTTGCACCATCTGAACATGGCATGATTCAATAACCCATTGCCAACAACATTCTTATTATGGCCATAGGGTTTAGGTATCACATTGTTGTTATCTTGAGGTGACATTGAAGTTGATATTTGAATTGGGTTTTGATTATGGTTTTGGCCTTGATTTTAGTTTTGGTTTTGATTAGGAGAGGATATCTTGATTATACCTTTATTGATAATGGATTTCTAAATATGTATTCTTTTTTATGACTTCTTTGAATGTATGAGCATATTGTAGCTCAAGATGGTAGGATATGTTAGTATGTAAGATCCTAGTAAATATTGCATCTAGTTGTTCATCTAAAAAATTGTGAATAAACTAGCTTGCTATTGCTCTCCAATGTTGCAAGTATGCAACAAATCTTTCACCAGTCTTCTATTTGTCTTGCCCTAAATCCAAAATAGTAAACTCATGCTCGATATTAGATGGAAAGTGTTTTAAAAAATTCTCTAAGAGATCATTGAAGTTAATTAAGAATTTACTCATTAATTTGAATAACCATTCCAAGGGTTATCCATCTACACTCCTTGGGAAGAGTAGAAGCTATTATATGTCACTATATACCACCAGATGGTAGGCAACATAAAATTCTTTCAGATGATCTCTAGGGTCGTATTTGCCTTTGTATTTTTGGAATTTAGTTAACTCATAACCTTGCAAAAATGGTATTTAAGGATACTCCATGTTGAATGGGTAAGATCATATCTCATCTATTTTGAATATATTTCTTTGTTTTGCAATATATATAGCTTGAATTACATCCTTCATTTATTGTAATTCTTGGGAAAGGAAATCAGATAGAGTGGCCTTTTGATGTTGAGTTTATGTAGTCAAAGGTGGATTACCTTGATCAAAATAGGTATATTGTGGGATGTTGATTGAATTGGATAGATGACTAGGTATACATATCACATGTTAGGATTATATTGTGGATACAAGATATGCTATTTTTGAAGCACATTTTGGGTTGGATTGGCTACATAACTCTGGTTGGTGAATTTGGTTATTATAATAGAATCTATCTCTATGGAATGTATTAATATTTTTGGGTTTGGGAGGGAAATTTCTACCTACTTATTGAACCCCATTGTATATATGGAATACATTGTTTACTAGATCCCTACTATCGGAGGTGTTGGTAGTTGGATCCTTGTTGCACATGTGATACCCATTGGGTGAAAGGTAATTTTTGCCTAAAACCTAGTACCTACTATACATAGAAATTTTTTTATAGGTTAAACACATGTTTTTGGATTGACACTTGTTGAAGTGGAACTTGTTGTTTAATATGCAACTATTGGTGAATAGGCACTTGTTGTTGGTTAAGAAACTGTTGGGTGTTTGGAATTTGTTGTTATTGACCAACTAGTAATTTCTAACTAATAGGAATATATTATTGTTAGGAAATGTCTATGATTGATAAGGTATATTAATTTGTGCTTGTTGTGGTGGAACATTTCCTATCACCTATTGAGGTGGCATAGTGTTTTGAATTTATTTTGGTGGTAAGTTGGTATGTTGTTGGCTTGTTTCCCTTAATACACATTCAAGGAAGAAAATGGTTGAGGAGTGGAGATTGATTTTTGATTTTGGGAAATAGGTGTACCTATTACCTACTATTTCAATACACTTATGGAATTATTTGGAGGAATCTATTATGTATTTTTTGGTAGTTTTATGCATTTAATTTTTCACACCAAAATAACTCATTAAATTATGCCTAATCTCATCTAATATAAAAAATTAGTCCCTATATCTCATGTTAATGACACTCCTTCATATCCTTAATTTAATTAATTATTTAATCCTAACTAAATTAAATATCCCACTTTCTACATATTCACATTTTCTAAACATTCAAAATCCCAATTTACCTAACCTTCCACATAATTCTTAATTTTATAATTCTTTATTCACTTACTTTTCCAATCACATGTTTCCCCCCCAAAAGAAGATCTAGAGGCTTCCAACCCCTAAAACCTTCTCCCTCTTTTAATTTGAAATTTGAGAAGAAAACCCCCTATAATCCCTTCCAAAAACCTCTTTAAATTGGGGCATTCTCAAGCAAGGAAAACACGAAAGAAAGGGAGAAATCATAGATTATGTTTCCCTCAGGGAGAAATCATAGATTATGTTTCCCTCATTGCACTAGCTCTCAAAGTCTCTCACATCCATCATTGCATCCAAGCATCTAAATAATACATCAAGTTATCCATATTGAAGCCATTGTTAAGCAATACAATATAAAGTTAAGTAACATTGGAGAATTGGTTATAAAATCTTAGAGGAAAGCCAAAGAGGAATGAGATGATGGTAAGAAGTCCATTATTATTTCTGATCATTCCTTAATTTACCTTCTATTGGTGATCTTTGTAAGGATTTGAATTAGGATTTAATATCATTATGCATAGTTAGATCTATGTTTCTTAAAGTTTTATGAGGATTGAATGGTAAATTAGACCCACTTTGGTTTAAATTGGAATACACTTGCATTCTATTTGAAACATTTTGAGTGAGGTCTTTCATTTTAGTAATAGTCTCTTCTATCAGAATATGGACATTATACATATCACCAACCAACATTTTTATATAAATGGGTATATGTTTTGGCTTATTAACCCAAGGCATATATTTATTGCTCTATTGATGGAGATATATTAATAAAAAGTGTGTTATAAACAACCCTTACATTATGGTTATGAGTTAGGTTGAGATAGGTTTGGTATGCTTTCTATAACTATTCCATTTTTTGTCCATAATACCTTTCCATTTTGCAAGTGTTTTTAGTCTTTCTAGAATTTGGAATAGAGCTTAACTATAACTAGTTGATTTCTATATGAATGGTTGAATTTGAGGCATATTATTAAGAATTCTAATCAAATTACATAGACTTTCATGTGGGAAGTTTGGTAGAAACTTGGCTCCTAGTTTAATAGCTCTAACAAGTGCTTCATCATTATTCTCTAAAAAATGACATTCAAACAAGTATGAATCATAAATTATCTATGTTGTAATAATAACATAGTAGGGATCTTGTTGTTGGTTTAATTCAATTGTAGGTATTGTTTGAGTAAGGTATTATGCCATTTTCTCTAGATCTTCCCCTAGATAAAAAGGTAAAGTCACCAAATACTACACTAAAGGGTCATGCCTTTGTTTAACCTATGGTATTTTATAAGATGGGTAATGATCCTTATCAAAATCTATGTCATCATATGACTCTTGAACAAAAGGGTCATTGGTCACAAAGCTCTCAAAGACAAGATTATACATGTTCTACTACATGTGTAATGAGGCATGTTTAGATCCATGGATAGGTCACATGAAAAATAAAGTGTCTAAATATAAATAATAGTTGAGGTCTAAAAATAAAGGACCTTGACTCTATAAAAGAGGCACAAAGGGATAAACAAATAAACGAGGCAAAGGTAGGACTAAAACAAACATGTGACCAGTCTAACAAAATGATACTAATTTTCCCAAGGATGGTTATAATCAGTGGTAAAAGTAACACAAAGGATCAAAACTCTTATATGGTTAAATTAATAATTTGACTAAAGGTGATTATAATCAGTGATGAAAATGTATAGACAAAGTAGAATAATTGTGAACTAAGATCAAAGGATGGAAATGATTTCCCAAGGTAGTTATAATAGTTAGTGTGAAACATAAGGCTAGAATTAAAATTAAAGAACCCACACAAAGACTTGAAAAGAAACTAAACTAAAGAAATTGTCTTGGATGACACTCGATAATTGGTTCACTAAGACTCAATATTTTATTCACGAGAAACTTTTGGAATAATAGAACTAGGACACTTAGAATTTGGCACAACAAACTTCAAATAAATCACATGGAAATAACTTGGCTCAAAGTAATCTCAAATAAGGCACAAGACATTCAAAAATCACTAGTTATAGGCAAGGGGAATTTTATATCAAATAATAAATCAACCCAATTAACACAATCCAAACATAAAAGGTATAAAACCTATGCCAAAATTAGATGAGGCTTTAGCATGAATCTGATTAGTTTAGGATTTGCTTCTCAAAAGGTTGAATTTGAGATTTAATGCAAAAACGCTCTTATGTTCTAAGGAAAAAGGTCAGACCAAGGAGGGTAGAATAATCATTCATTTGAAACAAGACAAGTATAAAAATGGTTTTGAACTTAATTTAGAAAAGGGATAAGAGATTTGAAATGATTTAGGTAGCATAACAATGATCCTTCAAATAAATGTCATGAAAAATGGTTTTGGATTCAAAAATCCAAGGAAAATATTTGATATGAAATTGGAAACATAACAACACCCCATTTTAAACAAGTGACACACAAATGGTTTTATAAAAAATATCTAAGGAAAAAGGTGTGACACAAAATAGATAGAATAACACCTCTTAGCCTAAAGGGGTGTGAAAATAACGTGACATTTTGGACTTATGTAGATGCAATAATACAAATAAATAATTTTAGTATAAAAAAACACATGTAAATCAAAGGAAATATATGTATCACTAATGGTTGATCCTATATTTAAAACTAACATGGGTGTGTTTAGATTCTGCCAAAGTTTCTACCACTATAAAAATGCTTCTGAGGAATTAAGTGTTAATCCAAAAATTAAATTATTGGTGTAGGCATATTTTTTACTCCTCATATATATCTTAATGATTTATACATGTCATGAAATTAGAGTGAGGATCAATCAAAATTTGGCAATAAATTCTATAAAAACTAGGGTTTTGACTAAAATCTATAAATCTTGAATGCACGAAATGGTTCCAAGTGTGGCTAACATAAAGGCACAATCATTTCAATTGAGTTAAAAATTCATAGATTTTTATGCAATGGTATATTAATTAAAATAATAAATTCATCCATGTACTTCTTAGTGAATTTTTATGTCTGGCTACTGCATGGCTCAGGTACCCATTAGGATGGTCAAGCTAACTGCTCAGGTCCCTTTTTTTGGTAAACAAAATTCATTAATTTGATTTCGAATTTTTATTTAAGCAAGTTAATTAAAATTTGTAATTTAATTAATCTTGATTAGTGATTTTTGTCTTTTGTCAACTATTTTAAATGTTATGAATTAATAGCTTGATAGGACAAAAGTGTCAAATTACTAGGTCATAATTTGACTAGGTTTGGAACTGAACTAGGTTATTGGTGCATACAAGATAATATGCCAAATAAACTAGCTTGATCATATTTCTAGGAAATTAAATCCCTTACATGGATGAATTTGATAAATTTAGATGATTTCTAGGCTTATATTGTGTCATTTTATAGAAAGTAAACTGAATCCCAATTTAGGCACAAAAATGGCCAAAACTAAGTGTCTAGAGATTGAATAAAATGATTAAATTGAAGTATTTAAGGATTTTACATAAGACACCAATCATTGGGATGATAAGAGTGATATTGACACCCATACCATTAATAATTTCAGGCAAGGGGTTAAAGATAGAATGTTCTTGATGAAAAATCTATATGGGACCTCTAACATAGATCATGTGAAAACATTATGAGTGCCTCTATTGGCCATGATCATAAATGATAGAAATAATCCAACCTTGAGTGAAATAATTCCATATAATGTGAATAAAAAAACTCATAATATGAAAAATGGTAAAAAATTATACACAATGTCATATCTTGTAGATGCCTCTTCTACCATAGTGAAAATTTAGCACATATAATTATGGAGATGGCCCAATTATTATATTATTCCTAGTCATGTTTAATACAACATATTTGTGTATGTAGATTCTAATAGTTTATGGAGAACATTTGAAGTTAATTTTAACATCCTATGTAAATGGCCATAAATGAAGATCCAATGCCTAGAATCTCAAGGTAAATAGTTAATTTCATTAATGAAATTGATCCCTAATGGTATTATTAATTTTACACAGTGGTTATGATTGAAGGTATTTTTGTTTAAAAACTCAAAATCCCCTGTTATGTGATATAAGTTTTAGGTGAGAAGGTTATAACATACCAAATTTTCACTAAAAGTTGGAGGAATCCATAAAAATATAAGTCATAGATCATAGACACCCACACCTTTAAAAATTAGTTTATAGAACATGGATCTCTCTTCAACAATTGGTAGCACAAAGGTCTTAATTTAATTTTCATGATCACATGCTTAGAAAATTGGCCCAAATAGAAGAGTGATCAAACATGTGTAATTTATACTAGGAAAGTTTAGTGTATTTTATCACCATCTATATGATTTATATTATCTTAATCTATCTAATGATGTAGAAGTGAAGGTAAATTTAATGGAAGTAAGACTGCATACTCCACCTTAGAAACCAAAAGCTCAAAAAAAAAATCTCATAGGGTTGAAGAAAGACCTCATGCTGAACCACCTTAAGAAAAGGAGGAACCATAATGGATAGATCCATTTTCTAATATGAATTTAAATAAGGTTTGCCTCTAACTTCACCTTCAACAAATTATGTAATGGTGACATTTTCAAAGGTAATAAGGCCTCATGTTTTCCCTCTATTTCTATGACATATGTTTATTTTATGAATAAAACCAAAATTTATACTTCTTTAAATGTGGTTTCACCTCCTATTCCCCTTGTTTTTAGTGGAATAAGTAAATTAAGACCTATTATTACTTTGAATATATGTATGCCACCTGAGATTACATAAGTATATAGTCATTAGGATATTATACATCAACCTAGTCTTAAAATTAAAAAAATGGAGACTAATTATAAAATAACTATGCAAACATCTAAGGTCACCACTAGAGCCAATTTAGCTCATCCAATTCTAAATGTTCATATGTGTATTCATATGACCTATTCATTATCATGTGCCACTTTGTCTACTACTCCATTGGTTTTAACAACCCTTGTCAAATCTCATGTGCAGATATCATTCATTCCTAAACCTATTTTTAAAACACTTCTTATGGTAGTTGTGACATCACAAGTCTCCAATTTTACCATGCCACATTTTCATGTTCCAATAGTAACATTAGGCTAGGGTTTATTTGTGACTACAACTCTTATTCCTAAAACTCCCATTGTTGTCCCCATCATATCAAAAATGAATGCTATAAAACTTTACACTCATACTTCATAATTATTGCTAGTAAATATAAATGTTCTATCATCTTATTCCAATTTCACACCCAATACTACCATTTCACCTATTTCCATTGCCCCTACCATTTCATCATCTTTAGTCACTAGTTCCATTGTGGCCTTTCCTATTGAAATAACATTCTAGGATTTTTTATCATCTTTTAAAACAATTGCAATGAAATAAAAATAAAAAGGAGAGGATTTTTAGGCCAATTAGATCCAAATTATGTAGCTTGTTAAAGAACATAGGACTTATATGATCATTCATGATCAACCTAATGCCAAATTAAAATTTTAAAATGGTATATAGAAACTAAATGGGATAATCATAATGATAATCACTCAAGATGACACACATACTCTATGTGATAAAGAGGATAAATTATTCTCCTTGAAAAATAAGAAGAAAAGGAAAAGAAAAGATGTGTTCAAAGACTTATATTCTTCCAGAAGTAGTGATTAATTTGAATAAAACCCTAAATATATGATGAAATATACAAATAAGATGATAAAAATGTCGTACATGGCATGAAAAGGAAGATCAAATAAGCATAAAATAACTAAAAGGCTAAGGTCTTTGAAACCATTGTGAAAACTGTTGAGACTGCATTAAATTTTCTTTTCAATTCACTCATAGAGGTTCACCAAGCCAAGCTGAAGTGTTGCATTTTATAGCATAAAATTAAAAATTATTTGGCATATATAACTAGTATAGGTAAAAACTAAGTGGGATTGACACTATAGTGAAGAGAGGTATTCTAGCTAATGTCAGACTTATGATGATGTTTGATTTATATTTCTCCAAGAATTTTATGGTTCATTCCAAGACTTCACTAGAAGCAATGTCACATAATTTGAAGGCCACCATGACACCAATGATTGATTTTAAAGAGGACAAACTTTATTTATTCATGGAAGAAACATACCACAATTTTACATAGAGGAGAATAGTCTCATAACAATAATTGATTACATAGTGATCCGAAACAACATCATAATTTCATTTAAAATAAAAGTGACCAAGATAAATAAAGGTGGTAATCAACTGGTTGGTGATTTTTCCACACATGCAGTGGAGGAGATAGAGAAAGCAAAAATAGTTAGAGTACATATTATAAACCCATTAAATAACCATGTAATTTGGTGACTAGACCATAATTTTTATTTAGGAATCCAATCATAGACATGTATTGAATAGATGAGAACTATCAGTTGTCTAAAAAAGCATTCAAGTGAAAATTATTGTCTAGTTAAAGATTAGTTAACAAGTGATAATTATTGATATATTTTCAAAGTGAAAGTTTATTTTTATTTATATATTATAAAGATAGAAATATTTATTATAGAATCTTTTATTTTAGTTTTATATTAAAAATAAAATTTATTATTCTATAATAAATTTGATCACATGCTATAATTTTTTTGATACGAAGGTGACCCAATTTTGTTATAAATACATTATAATGAGACATTTTATAAAGATAAAAACTTTGGAAGAATAATTTATAAGCTTAAGTAATCACTAGGGATATTTTGTGAGCCTTTTCATGTTTTTTCCTTTCTCAATTTAAACTAGTATTATGGATGTTCTTAGCTTATAATGATAATTAAATTAGATTTATTTAATTTATTATTATCTTATTAAATTGAGTGTCTAATAATGTAACCATTTTTAAAACCTTAATCAAATTTTATTTCAATTATTGGGTATTAATGTGCTTTTGAAATTCTCCATGGTTACTTTATCTTGCAAAGTGATGTTATGGACTCCATTTACAATTTATTAATCCTTAGACTCACTACTATGTTTATCTATATTTGAGTGAATTTTAAAGTGATGAACAATGAATAATTCATAGTAAATATCAAAAACTATTATATTTAGTAACTCAATGATTTAAGAAACCTTACTTTTTTCCTAATCTTTCTCCTTTTCTTCTATTTATATTAGATGCAAACTTTGTAAAATAGTATCATTGTGAATATCCATCTTCACATTAGTTTTGATTTTCTATTAGGTGGTTCTAACTTGAACATAGGAATAATTTTTTGGGGTAGGTCACAAGCATGTTGAAGATAAATATCTATCCATATATGGTTATTTATAAAACGGTATACCCACAACTTGCACCTTGGGTCATATTTTGTGATCCTAAAATAAAATAGTAGAAACCATCACTTGTTGGAGTCTATTAATTTTTTTAATAAACATAATCTAATTTATTACTAATTCTAGTCATATCTCCATTTCAAACTGAGTGATGTGCATACTCTTACTATTTACTTTGATTTCAGACTACATTATGCACATACTTTCATCTAGATGGTCCACATTTTTCTACAACAAATAAAACTCCATTTTATAAAGATCACATAAAATAAACTACACAATTTTCTCCTCATTGTTAGGATCTTCCTTTGTGGTTTAAAATTATTTCCCCATCCTTTAGTTTGATGCTCTTTCATGTTGAGGCTTGACAATACATACTTTGATTTTCACTTTTGAGTAAAATTTGACCATATGATTTTATACTAGGGTTAGATTCAAACCTAAAAATTCAAAAAATATACACATGATAAATTCTTGTGAGCTTTTTGAAAATATAAATAAATTAAAATATATCAAAAATTTGTGGCTTGAATGAAAAATTTAAGAAAACACCTAAAATAAAAATAACTCACTAAAAAAGAATCACATCAATATAAAATTTGTACTTGTGGCTTATTTTAATAATGCTCAAAATATTATAAGATAATTTTATAAAAAATCATAAAGGTTTGAAAAATATAGGGGATTATTCAAAATTAAGGTTTTGACCACACTTTTTTCCGAATAGAAGCTCTAATTCCACTTGTAATGAAATTAATAAATCAACAAACTATAAATACAAATATAAATCACAATATGATTGAAAGAAGACCATAATATTTAGATATATACCTAAGACACTCTTACCATGCATCCACAATCTTATGATAAGAACATAATTTTTAATATGATATTCTAATACTAACCTCTACTTGCTATATATACTCTACTTAGGCTATGGATAGTACATAAGATGTATCTATTACCAATATGATCATGTGACTAAATCAAAGGTTATTATACCCACCATATATCTATTCATATCCCAATGCATGCCATGAGAATAACACCTTTGAGGCAACACAATATTTTTATATAGTTTCTCTATAGCATTAATGATTTTTATATAGAATCTAATGGTCATATATTTTACCAATGTTGAGTTTTTTTAAAAATAAAATAAAACTGTATACTATGTGGAGCATGTATTTCATATGTAAGTATGTTGACCTCTAAATCTTGATCTCAAAGTTGTTGAATGCACAACAAATTTCACATAAATAGTAATAATCATTGAAATATTATTTGACCTTGATAATTGATAGTGCATTATTGATTAAAAAATATTTGAATCCCACTATCTAGTGATGGAAAATTCATCTTCGTTAATATGGTGTTGAAATTAAGTACACAATATTTGATATATTAATTAGATGTTGTTTTAAGTTGAGCTAGATAAACAACTATAACCTTATGAGAAACATTGATAATAAAATGCATTAAAAAATAATAAACTAGAGGCAAAAAGAAATGTTTGGAACCACATGGTAAGGCATGAAACAAATTAGGTGCATAGTCCTTTAAACCTCTTGAAAATAGCTTAGTTAATAGTTTTTCATTATGAGCAGTGTCTAATAAATAAACATAGAAATGATCTAATATGATGAGATGGGTCTACTTTTCTTTTAAACACCAAACTATTGGGATTAATAAAATCAATTGAAAAGGATAATAAATTACATAATGAGATAAAGGGTTTAAAATTATATCAAGAGAAGAGTTACTTATATTTTGAGACTCTTGAGAAATAAATTTAATTTATTTTTACGTATCACGTAAAGCTTGAATAAAATTGACTATTTCATAACTTTGGGATGGGAACAAGGTGGTAAAATAAATTATAATGGAATAAATAACAGTGATATTGGGAACATTAAATGAGGAGTCTAAAAATCCATAAATTTCTCTATTGGAAGAGTAGTAGAGACAAGTTGAGAGGACTAAAAAAATTGAGAAGAAAACACAACATTTAGAATATTTGTAGGCATAAAATTGTGATGAAAACAAGGAATCAAATCATTTTTAACATTAAGCACTATATTATTTATAAAATGAGTATTATTTGGAGTAATGGAAACATACCCGAGTTTAGTAGTAACTTAGGAAATAACACCATGAGAAGGGAGATTTTGATAAGCAACTTACTTAAGCAAATTCACCATTCAAGAGCTATCAACATGATTGGTCATATCATATGTATTAATATTATAAATGGGTTCATGTATACATATATATTTTTAATCTTTGCTTCATAGTCACAGTCATTCTCATCTTCAAGCTGATAGTCATCTTGAGAGGATTTGTGATGCACATTGTTATAAAAATTTGTATTCAAAGAAGAAACATTGATCACTACATGATTATAAACATTTGCATTAAAATAAAAATCATTTATTTCTATATGATAAAAAATTTCTATATCAACATTACATTATATAATGGAATCAACATATTTTTATGCATTTATAAATTTAAATCCATATTTCTCTAATGTACCTTGTTTGAATATAACACAATTTTCCTTACTAATATATTATTGCATATAAAAATTTGAAATTACATAATCATGAGGGCTTGTATAAAAGGAAGTAAACACAAAAAACATTGATATCATTTTGAAATTCATTTGATCCTAATGAGTTCAAACTTAGTTTCCCTAATATTTCATCAATGGTATCATTACTATCATAATATTAAAATCAACATTCTACATCATTATGAAAAAATATAGCATTCATAGAAGCATTTCTATCATATTGAAAAAATACTTATAATGGATAATCCATCACACATACACTAATGTTTTAAGAAATTACAAATAAATAATGGCTAAATAATTCTAAAATGAATTAAAAAAAACCTTAAGTAAAAGCAATACTAGGATCAATCAATATTTAACCCTAATAACGGGTCATGACAATAAAAAGGGTTTAGAAAAACCTAGAAAAATTTAGATCCACCACAATGGAAATAATACCTAACCTTAATGGGTACAAAAATTAATTATTTCACAAAAATGTAATATCGTAAAATGGTTTTACATAAAAATCTATTATTCTTAACCATAACGCAATATTGCAATTCATATTTTCTGAACAAATTATAGTAATATAGTAGTAAAAACCTACAAAATTGTAATAAAATAATTTTATAGAACAATTGAAAATTTCAAATTATGTTAATAATAATAATACTAAATAACTATAAAAATGTATAATTTAAGATGCTGAATAAATTATAAACATGTCAAAAACCAAGATGAACATAACCTACAAATTTTAAAGCAAATGTATAACTTTGAAAATTCGACAAGGGGTGGAGTGTTATGCATTAATTTAGACCCATTACATACTTAAGAGCAAATAGGATACACACTTGGTCATTCAATGGTTATTTATAAAACATTTGAAAAATCTTATCCTATGCACATGTGCTTAAAAACCCTCCTTCACTTCAAAAAAAATTGTAGTGCATCACTAGGAAATTGATATAATTTAATTTATTAAGATTTTAATTAACTTAAAATACATTTAAAAACAAAAAAATTTGGTGTATAAACATTTAGGGCCATGTTTGAATTAGACCCCTATCATTGGAAAAATATGAAATTGACATTAACGCAGTCAAACAAGAAATCATGGTGATGCAAGCCATAATCCTTATGTATCTTTTTAGTACATGAACAATTTAAAATTATAAAATATTAAGACTCCAAATGAAATTTTTATTTTAAAATCAAATTTCATACATCTTCTTAAAACACTCCACACATTCTTAGAAATATTTATTTCATTTCATTTTTCATTCCTTCTCCCTTGTCTTATATGCACTAATGCACTTATATATATATATATATATATATATATATATATATATATATATATATAGAGAGAGAGAGAGAGAGAGAGAGAGAGAGAGAGAGAGAGAGAGAGAGAATTTAGATTATACCCTATTGGTGTGCAACCCATAACTAGAAGGGTGATAAATATAACAAAAAGAACATAAATATTATCAAAATGCAACTACGAGTAGAAGAGACCCAAACTAAAAAAAAAAGACTAGGAATGTATTGCTACGATCTTGGTCAGACTAAGAGTGTAGTTCTATGCTCTTGGTTAATGATGTAAAAACTATTATGCCCTTGGTGAAAATAAAGAAAAATACAAAAAAAACATATAAGATAAATAAAACAAATAAGAGAGATAAAATGGGAGGAAGGGGAAGAAAACAAGGCCAAACATAAAGAAGTTACATGCCAATAAGAGCATGATATAAACTGACAATAAAAAAATTTACAAATTCCCTAAATCAATGAAAAATAACATTTAAAAATATCACTAGACCAAAATTAGATATCTCCAAATAAATATAAATGGATTAGAACTAAATTACAACATAGATACTGAATTATAATAAACTAAGATAAGTAACATGTATTAAACATAATCAAACCTAAATTAAATATAAATATTGAAGTAGGGAAAAAACATAAGTATAAGATTATATGATTTTATTTCATGAACTAATGATGATTGCCAAGATGTGATAGTGGAATGCATTCCAAGAAGTGACATAAACCTAACCCAAAAATTTGGTGACAAGCAAAGAAGTCTCCTACAAATGTAATATCATCTCTAAACAATAAGGCATTTGGAAAGATATATAAAAAATGTTGACATGTCAAAACTTATTTGGCAATTAATCTCACTTGGTCTTGATCTTTGAAAACCTGACTCATATTTATACGCTTTAACTTTGATAATCTACAAAACATATTTCTTCTTCTTTCCTTAAATGGGTACCAATATTTGAAATCTTTAGTAAAATATGTTTTGGGGTTTGTCGTAAGCCAAAAAATATTAGAACTATCTTGATATAATTGATTGGAATAATACCATAGCATGAAAAATAGTGTTATATGGTGTGTCTAAATATAAACTTGTGCATTTCAAAGAATGATCTAATGATTTCTTGGTTTTATCTAAAATTATTGTAAGTGATCAATATATTAATGTGAATAGTAAAACTAATTATTTATATTTTCATCTATGTAAATTCATTGCAATGTTTGTGTATTTATAGAAAAATAAATTCAAAGTAAGACCTTATTGGTATGTAAATTGACATCAAATGGATATAAGATGAAAAATGTGGGACAAGGAAGTGAGTGGCCCTGACTATAAGGGCCACACAAAAGGGCCTGAGAATGCCCTAATGATTTATATAGACAATAGAAGCATACAAATTCTATGGATGTTCCCTAGGAGAATTTGAATGCTCTTGGTATGCCATAGGAGCATCTCATTTCTATGGTCAAGGAGCTCCAAACAGGTGGAATTTAAGGGAGAGAGATGAGAACAACTAGAGGTGGATGGGAAAAGGGTTAGGGACCATCGAAAGTTGATGAAATATATAAATACCCTTTAATTTAAAAAATAATCAATAAATAAATATCCTAAAACCATACAATTTAATGTTTAATAAATACAAAAGACCATTTTTAAGTAATGATAATATTATATGTAAGAGATTAAAAATTACTTGATTTATATTTCAACAATATCAATTAATCTTTTAATTCTTATTAAATATATAATCTTGTTGACATTAAATATAAATCATCAATAGGTGATGGTTTAGTTTTTAAAAAAGAGGAGGTACATTGTAATTCTATTAAAAAAAATATCTCAAAGATAAAACTTGTCCCTGCATATTATACATGGTTCCTAGAACCCATTGAAAACTAAAGCTACATTTTGAGTCAACTTCTAACTAAACTTGTCCCTACATAGGGTGAGGACAAGAGGAGTGTTATCGATTGAGGAATATGTTTACCTTATATCAAATCTTCATATTTTAATGTTGTTGACATTGAAAGTTATGGATATCAATGGTGAAGGTATACCCATGCTTGTAAGAGCACCATCTCAAACTAATCATCATGGATAACACACTCACTAACAAATAATATTCATGAAGAAAAAACTACCATTGAACCTACCCTTGTACTCAAGAGAAGCTCACGACGTGGATCTAAGGAAAATATTGAGTAGATAAGTTCACAATAGAGAATGGATATGACTAAAATATGTTCAGATCTTGATATATAGTGAAGAAACCCTTGTACACTATGAACACCTATAATAACTAGCCATAAACCCTCAAAAAAAATATGGCTCACAAGATCTGCAATAGGGTTGTCGGGAGGTATAAATTTTTAATGACTCACTAAAATTATCATAGAACCCATAAAAAAACATAAAAATCCCTTGAAAAAACACAAAGAAATTCATTGTACAAATATGTATGAATTTATCATTGAGAAGCTAAAAAATTCCTAAAAAAACATTTTCTTAGAAATGTCCAATTTATACAATTAGATAGGAGTTCCTAGGGTTTTTAAGCATTTTGAATTCAGTGGTGCAGGTTAAAATCCTTGAAAATGAACCAAAAATAGTTGATTACAGAAAGTGGCTCAAAAGGCTATAAAAAAATTCATTCAACCAAATAATGGTGGATTTTCTGTAATGAGATAAACGTAAAATTGAGCAATGGTTGTTGGAGGGTGGATCTAATACCATGAAAGATTTATCAAAACTCTTCAACCAAGATCTCTCCAAGAGCTCATTACCAAAACCATGATGTTACTATATTACACATAAAGATCTGAAATATCTATATCTTAAATGGTTAGACAATTGATTATCTCCACTTCTTCTCTATGAAAGATGCACTACTATAGAGAGAGTAGAGAGAGAGAGAGAGAGAGAGAGAGAGAGAGAGAGGAGAGAGAGAGAGAGAGAGAGAGAGGAGAGAGAGAGAGAGAGAGAGAGAGGAGAGAGAGAGAGAGAGAGGAGAGAGTGGGTGTGTCAACATAATGATCACATAGGCATGTTCACACCCTAAGCAAGCTTAACTAAAGTAATTAAACTAGACTAATTACTCTAAAAATTTCCACTCAAACATTTGATTATGAAACAATTGATATAATTGAACTTGTCATCAGCCATTGAATGTGCTTAAAGTACAAATGAATAAGAACCAAGGCCAAATGTGATAGGTGGGGTTAGGTAAAATTAACTGGTCTGTGAAGTGTTAAGGGCATGCTAGAATATATAAAGGTATAATACAAAGAATATAAATCCCTTAGATGATCTTTGTAGATAATAATTTGAATCCCTCAAGCATAAAAATGTTTGAGGTGCATTATGTTCACGTGTTCATCAAGTTCATCTTCCTATAGTGTAGTGAGTTTGTATGCTATAGAATTATAATTGGAGAAAACTACATAAGGAACTAACCATATACACATAATATTTTCAAAATTTTAATAAACATTAATGTTAGAAATATTGTCATTGATGTCAAAGGTCTAGCATTATTGGTGATAAAGGCCCCATAGTATTTAATGGTGTTTTTAATATTCATATCTTGGCTAATGTGTGTTAATATTTATTTAATATTAATGAATATATTTTTGGTTTCATAAATTCAAAAGAGGGCCCATGGAGAAGTCAAAGAGGCATGGGGTAAATACAAAAGAGGAATGGGATGCATTTTCCCATGAAGAATCATCTTTAAGGAATATGAAAAGTCACAAAGATAAAGACAAAAGGGGAAAGGATGCATTTGCTTATGAAGGGTCACCATGAAAATTTTTAGATAAAAGAATTTGAAGGGTCATGCAAGTTTGACAACATTTTCCATGCAGATTGAAGGGTCACAAAGGGTGAATGCCAAAGGTCATTTGGTAAGCTATAAATAAAGGCTTGGGGAAACCATCTATAATATGTGGAAGAGAGCATGGTTTATAATTGTCATATCTAGATTAGAAGAGGGAAAATGAGAGGAAAAGAAAGAGATATTATAATGTGCTATTATTTTTTGAGGAAAACAACATTAAGAGATATTTGTGTGGTATACACAAAAGGGGTTGGTGCTCCTATGGGTTGATGATCACGAATAATTGTTGTGTTGGAGCTCACCAAAGAGGTTGGTGCTCCTAGAAGCTAGTGCTTGTAAATATTTTAGGTTTTATTTGGTTCTCATTCATATACTTAAGATTTTTCTCTCCATGGTTTTTTATCATATTAGGTTTTGGTGTCTCTCTCTTTTTGTGTGGTGTTCATTGTTTTCAATTTTATTTCATATCTTAAATGAATGGTTAAGTGGAATTCAATTAAGTAAAAGTTTATAAGATATATGATATATTGATTCACCCCCCCCTCTAAGTATGTCTCATGTGTAACAATTGGTATTAGATCAGGTTTCCATTGAAAAGAGTTTAATAACTTGAAGGTAAATCAGGGAAAGCATGATGGCCAAGTAACTAAAGAAGGAGAATCAAGATTTTGAAATCTATGGTCGAGGATCTTAAGGAATAGGTGTGTATCTTTGATTCTAAGTTGGATATAGAAGCAAAAATAAGATAAGATGTTTATTTAGGATCTTAAGAATAAACTAGAGGTTTCATATTCAATATTAAAATCAAGAGAAGAAGAGTGTGTAATCAGTTGAAGGTTGAGTTAGGTTTTTTGAAGGATAAACGTCGAGATAAGAATAATGGTGATAATGAAGATGCCTCCAAAATTAAAATTAGAGATGATCAAGAAGAAGAAAATGATGCAAGTGAGGATGAATCCAAGGTGAATTTGGAAGGAGAACTCATTTGTGCCTTAGAATAATTAAAATCTCTTAAGAATAAGAATTGAAGATTGAAGCACCAGATCAAGAAAAATGAAAAGGAGTCAAAGGAGATAATTAAAGATCTACAAACACACTTTGGGAGAAGCCAAAAATAATATAAAAAATATCTAACATCATAATTGCAAAAATTAAGTGAATAATGTGAAAGGCATGCTATTGAAATTACCTCTTTAAAAGAATATTTGAGAAAGCAGTCAATGATAAAGGAGTTAGTGATTCAAAATTTGAGGATGGAACTAACATGTTGAATAAGATATTAGAAAGTCAAAAGTCAATATTAGATAAGATAGGTATTGGATTTGAAAATAAAAAGAGCTATACAGAGGACATCTCAAACAAACAAAGCTGGAAGGAATAGAGCTACAAAATACAATCAGGCTAAAGATACACAAATAGGTTCTATTTTTCATGGTTACTATTTTTATTGTAATGGATATGGTCATAAGAAAATATAATGTCAAAATAGAGCTAACAATTTTATAAATAAGGAGAATGAAACTCATGAAAATTCAAGCAAAAGCTATAACTCTTTTGCTTCTCTATCAGGCTTTGATGAAGAGGCCATAATATGTTACAAGTGAAATAATTTTGGACACATAGCCTGGCATTGTAGAAGTGTGTTTGAGTCAATCAAGAAGGATTAGAGTTTCAAAGCTCCATTCATCAAGAAGAAAGGTCAAACAAAATTCATGGTAGAAGAAAACAACCTAAAGATTCTATGTTAGTTCAAATAGCTTTTGCATGCAAGAAATGAAGAACAACCATGTTCATTGATAACATATTTTTGAGGCACATGATAGGAGATAAGAGCACGTTCATAACTCTAAAGAAGATAAATGGTGGCGCAGTGAAATCTTAGAGATAAAACTACTACCAAGATATCCAAAAAAGGTACTTTGAGTTTTTGATAATGGTAGAACCAAGACTAAGAATCTATTGTATGCAGAAGATCTTAAGCATAATCTATTGAATGAAAATCAAATATGTGATCATGGATACACATTAAATTTTTATGTATAAGGTTGTGAGATTATAAGAAAAGATTCAGATGAGTTGATTGCAGATGGTCAAAGGACAAGCAAAAAATTATGTGTTATTAGATATCTTCACAAAGGCATGACCAAAAAGATACATTCAAAGATCTACGAGAGGAGTTGGGAGTAATTTTTATTACTTCCTAACATTAAAGATCAACATCAGGTTGAGGGGTAGCTAAGGTTTATCTCCAAGATAGGCCCTTTGCCATTAGTGTCAAAGGGGGATAAGTGTAGAAATAGGTATAGGTATAAGAACAAGTACAGGAATAGGTACAGGGAATAGGTATAAAATGATATAGTAAGGGGGGAGTTACTATGTGTTTTTCAATTTGGCTATATATGTTGGTTGGCATGATGTAGTACAAGTTTTAGGATGTGGCAGTTTTTAAATTTGAGGTTGCCATCAATGACAAAGGGGGAGATGGTTGAAAATATTGTCATTGATGCCAAAGGTCTAGAATTATTGGTGATAAAGGCCCCATAGCATTTAATGGTGTTTTTAATGTTCATATCTTGGCTAATGTGTGTTAATATGTATTTTAATATCAATGAATATATTTTTGGTTGCATAAAGTCAAAAGAGGGCCCATGGAGAGGTCAAAGAGTCATGGGGTTAAAGATAAAATAGGAATGGGATGCATTTTTATCATGAAGAGTCATCCTTGAGGAATATAAAAAGTCACAAAGATAAAGAAAAAAGGGGGAAAGGATGCATTTGATTATGAAGGGTCACTATGTGACTTTTCAAATAAAATAATTCAAAGGGTCATGCAAGTTTGGCACCATTTTCCATGAGGATTGAAGGGTCAAAAAAGGTGAATGCCAAAGGTCATTTGTTAAGCTATAAATGAAGGCCTGGGAAGCCATTTGTAATATGTGGAAGAGAGCATGGTTTGTAATTGTCATATCTATCTTAGAAGAGCAAAGGAGAGAAAAAAATAGATATTGTAATGTGCTATCATTTGTTGAGAAAGTAACATCGAGAGATAATTGTGTGGTATACACTAAAGGGTGTTGGTGCTCCTATGGGTTGGTGCTCATGAATAGTTATTGTGTTATGTTCAGCAAAGGGGTTGGTGCTCCTACAAGTTGGTGCTTGTGAATATTATAGTTTGAGTTGGTGCTCATTCATATACTTGAGGTTTTTTTCCATGGGTTTTCCCATATTAGGTTTCCACATTAAAATCTGGTGTCTCTCTCTCTCTCTTTTGTGTGGTGTTTTATTGTTTTAGTTTTATTGCATATCTTAAATGAATAGTTTATGTGGAATTTTATTAAGTAAAAGTTTATAAGATATATGATATTACTGGTTCACCCCCCCCTCTCAGTCTTATCCCATACTTAAAAATTGATGCTCTTTATCTTGTAAGAACTCACTGAAGTCTCAATATCTCTGAGTGTCGCATAGCCTAAGTGGGTACATAGGGAAATGGGTTGGAAAAGCATTAGTGATTCACATGATTATTGTCTCTTATTGTCACATTATATGCTAATTCACACTTGTCTCCTAAAAACCACTCCCGTAAGATTTATGCTCCCATCTTTCGCATACTCCTATAGTCTTTTACCACCTTTATTAGTCATTTCCCTAACCTAAACCCTATTTTGATAGTTTACATGACTATGTTAGGCCACATCAACATTGTATTCTTATTGATAAAACTTATTAATGCCTAGGTCAGACCTATGACCAACCTTGGTCGTATGACCTACGTTAGTTTATATCAATTGTGATACTAGGTCGATCAGTGTCGACCTTGTCAAGTTAAACTTTTAGAAAAGGTTTCAAGGTTAGATCTGACTATATAAACACAAAAATTTATCCATTTATAAGATAAGATAATAACAATTAAGATATATTGTGAATCTATGCTTATACACCATTATACTTGAGGAACAAGCTTAGGGTTTCATACTTTCTTTAAAGATACAGATCTTGTCTTGTGGATAAGTCTTTCAGATGCATTTATAGGTTATGTATCCTAGATACTGATATTATCCTTATCATCCATTACATACCATAATAACCTCTTATGAATAACCCTCATCCGAGGGATATATTAAGGTCTCGGTGGGTTCATATTCAAAGGTAACTATTCCTATCTTTGTTCCTCCTTTATGAAGAGTATATATATTTGCATTTATGACTTATCTTACATGCATTAGGATTCGGTATACATTGATGTGAGTATATGTATTCTATGAATTTTTAAATTTTAATAGTTTATTATCCCCACATTGTAGCCATAATATTTGTTGATCACTAGATTAGGTTTTGCATTTACTGTGTTATTAGTTTAGTGAATATGAAAACATAGGACCTAGTTAGTGTTATTACATAGTTTTGCTTGATTGGAGGCTTTTTAATCCCTCCCTAGTGATATTATTGTGGTAATATATCCCTTGGATAGGTATATTAAATCCATATTATTCATAACCTTGATTATCTAATGTATCCCTAATAGAAAGTATAAGTAGGATATAGCTTCTCTGAACTAGGATTTATTTATGGATATGTTGTATTTCCCATTACATACAATTATGGTGAATCCTGACATGTGAATATAACCCTTGAAAATTTTCTTTACACTGTTCATTTATATCATTTTATATAATTTTATTATTATATCGTATTTAAGATACTAGATTCAACTAGGATAGGTATATTTCTAAATTTTTTGCATGTAGTTTAACACACAATTACATTGAAATGAATTTGTTCTTTTTATGTAGGTCTTCATCAGATATAGGTTATTAGATCGAGTAAGTTTACATATTACTATTATTTAGTCTTAGATAATAAACTATGTTGAATAGGTCAACTTAGTCTTATATTTAGTATCCATACCAACAAACTATGTCTTGTAGGTTAACTTAGTCATACATCTAGCATCCAAATAAAAAACTAAGTCGACCAAGTTGACTTAATCATATTAATAAGCTTCAACAAATAAGGTTTCATAGAACTAGGTTGACCTAGTCAACTCAGTTGGTATAACTCTGCTAGCATCATTCAAGGCACTTCAATAAAAAATTTACAATCCCCAGTATCTTTCAACCCACCAATATTTCTTTCTTTATATCTCTTTTGATTCAGTACTTCATTACATTTCTATTTTGTGCAAGTTTATAGTGTTCAAAACTACAATCCTACAATAAATTAAGTTCGACCTAGTCGACTTAGTTCTATAGCCTATCTTCTTTCTAAAAGACTAAGTTGACCTATTGACTTAGTTCTTAAATAATCTTGATTCTATAGAAAATGAGTGACCCAATCAACTCTAATCTATAATGTTTTCATATAATGTCATCTGAACTGACTCTGTACCATTCTTAATTTGGGAATTAAAAACTATTTATTAGCAATTAATTCACAATTTCATTTTCAGCTATTTACATGCTTAGAGTATCTCACATAGTCTAATTACATGGTTTTTAAAAGTGCCAATTAGTTTCACTATTTTTCTCTTTTTTCACACACTACCAAATCACACAAATTTTAAAACACATTTAACATTTGTCTTCCCAAAGCTTACCTACTTGGATTTCATCATAAGGGGGAAGTTGACTTGGTTTTTTGGCCAAGTATAAAGATGTGGTTAATGGTATATATTGGTAAATAACCTGAAACCTTTATTGATGTGGGATTATGAAGTGAGAGGGTAGGCACCAATACCAAGTCAATACCATTTCCAACATAGATCCCTTTCAACCTAAACATCTTGAAACCATCCATAGATTGCTTTTTAGTTCCTTATTTTCAGCTAACTTCACCACTACACTTAAAATAACATTTCATAATAATTTAACAACACTTAGGATGATCATTCAGATATCATTTACTTTTTATTTGAATACTTACTCTCTGATCATTACAATTTATATTGAAAAAAATTACATTGGCTAGCATTGGTGCAAGGTTTTATGTTGGGTGTCCGAAAGTAGATCATTCTCATTAATCCAATTGTTTATGTGTTTGCTTCCATTTTTTTACTTCAAATTACATCAAAAAATATTTCCCTATTTTTAGCACACTATCATTTTGTGTAACACAATATCTTACAAACTATCTTTTTTCATAGGTTATAGTACTAAGTTGACTTGGTAGACCTATACTCCTTTCTGCCAATCAAGTTACACTAATAAGTGAAATGGTTGATTCTATATCCTTATCAGACTATCCTTTTTTCTATTTACAATACTAAGTCAACCTGGTCTAATAGACTCTATACTCTTATGCCTTCAATCTAGTAGTACTAAGTGAACCTGGTTGACCTTGTA